>CM062290.1:35746527-36302070 GCA_031216915.1 Pictodentalium vernedei
GGTCCAGAGAAGATGTTCGATGCTCTGCTCTTTAAGAAAGTCACGACAGATACACGCATTGCCTTGTTGGAATAACTGCGATCCAACGTTTGCGTTGAACAACGGGACAACAACAGCGTTAAGAAATTTCGTCCCTACATCGCTGTCCATTCAGATTACCATCGATGAAAATAAACTGCTTTCGATGCTGCAAGGAAAGTCCTGCACAAACCATTACACTACCCCCGCCGAAACGGTCGCATTCCCACATGCAAGCATCATAAAACCGTTCCCCTCGTCGGCGATACACACTTGCCCTACCATCAGCGCGCCGTAGACAAAATCGTGACTCAGCCCTAAAAAGAACTGTGCCCAACGCTGCTGAGTCCAGCGAACACGCTGACGTACCCATTCCATTCTGACGGTACGATGACGTTGGGTAAGGATTGGTCCATGGTATGCCGTGTCCAGTGAGTCTGTTTCGGACAGTTTGTGCACTGACTCTATTGTAAGTTCTACCAGGAGTAACTGCCGTTGTCCGAAAGAAGCGATCCCGCAAGTGAGACGTCCTGATGTGCCGGTCTTGTGCAGGGGTCGTAACTCTTGGTCGACCTCAACGCGGTCGGTTGGCAGTAGATCCAGTGGTTCTATACCTTCTAAATAAATAAAATAGTGGCCACAATGACTCCGAACTCAGCAGCATACCAATGGCACGCAACCTCTGATTTACGGTTGACCTTGGCATTTTTTAAGATGTCGGAAGACAAAAACTAGCGTGTTTTCTCAATAACCCACACTCTTCAGCACAACATAGCACAAAGAAAATCGCCGGTCACCCATTAAATTTGACATTTTCGGGTAGCACGTGCTATTTCGAAATCCTAAGCAAAATTGTATACCGTTGGGTGGATAACAACAACATGTCATTAAATTCTTTGCACGACTTCTTGTCCACAAACATGCAACATTAGAACTATTATATTTCATCCTTTATGTTATTTTTTCACATTTGTTTCTATTATACTTTCTTTTTTGACTCAGTATATAATATATTTAATGAAGTGATTAGGCATGACCAACCTGTAAGGCTGGAAGATGAAGCATTATGCTTAGGGCTATTTTAACTGGACATATTACAGATTTGATTGATATGCTTATTGCTTACTATCTTGGGGTTATCAACTAGCTACAAATTTAAACAAATGGGGTAATCAGTATTTAATACGTTACTTGACCGTGTTGACTATTATATTTTAACCCAAAGTATGCTAGATACAGGGACGTGGCGACAGGGGATGGGAGGTGTGCCCCCCCCCCCCTCCTGACCAAAATTTCCTATAGTTGGAAATTCGGAGGGCAAGTCATGAGTGTTTGGAAATTCCATCTATCTGGATTTTTTAGCTTCTTTGGTGATGTCTCCTTTACTTCCCAAAATCTCAACTCGGTTTCAAAACGGCAAAAATTCCAACTGTTACAATTTACAACTACAGTGTACGTACTATCGAGCTTCGTAAGTATGGATGGTGTTAATCGGTACGAGATTTCTATAGTACGTTTATTATAATAAAAAAAATCCTCGAAATGCGCTTCAAGAAAATCACATTATTTAAAATCGTTACCCTGAGTTAATTCCATCATTCACAGTTTCAAAATGACGAAACATCAAAAATTGATCATTCCTGCATATGATCTCATTTAATGTTACGACAGTGTGAATTGTTCAAAGTTCTAAGTTTGAGCATTTGTTTAGCACATATTCAATTCCCAGAATAATAACCTGATAATTCTATCATAAATGTGTTGGCATATCAGTTACTAGAATCAATTTTACACCCCCTTTTATGGCTTCATTTTCTAAATTTTTCTCGGTAGTGAATTTCCAACTAAGGGGAGGGATCGGGGGGGGGGGGAGAACCACCTTCTGGTCCCTACCCCCTGTTGAAAATTCATTACCCTACCCCGATTTCTGCGTGTGTCGAATAAATTTGACAAATTAAACCAGATGTAAGCCTCAAACGATAACGCACAAGTCTTACACTGAACCCCAAATATGGAATCAAAAGCGTCCTAATTTGCAATCTGTCGATTGCTGCGAACACATAAATGTACCAACAGCGAGGAAACCAACAGGCCGGTGAACTGTAGTCGATTTTCTTCCCTTGAAGTGAAGAAGCTTTGGGAATGAACTTTTTCTAAAAAATTAAGGCTTATCCCCGAGAAACCAATTCAGTTCGGCAAACAAAACAAACGCTAATACAGTTCTAAACATACAAAAACACACTTAGACATGTAAAGGTGTAGAAAACCCAGGGGGTAAATGATAGAGCGACTAAAAGTGCCAAAGAAGTCTACAAGGAGGCAAGAACAGAGGGTAATACAGTGGAATCCTGTTAACTGAATAGCCACTTTGCCAGAGAATTATTCAGTTACCAGGAGTATTCAATTAACAGGGATTTGGTGCCTTTCCTGTATTTTTGAGATAAATTGAGCATTTATTCTACTATATCTTGTTTGACAGAGCTCGTAGAGCTCTGTCAAACAAGATATAATAGAATAAATGCATTTATCATATGACTCGTCAGTTTTGTTCACTTTAAAACATTTGATATTTTGTTTTCATATTAATCAGTGATAAATAAAGCCTTCCGTCAATTTCATTGGTCAATTTCAAAACTAGACAATTCGATTGGCTGAACAAAATACAACTGGGCCACATTTTCATAATTTGCATAATTAGAGTTGGGAGCTTTCATTGGTCAATTTCAAAACTGGACAATTTGATTGGCTAAACAAAATACAATTGGGTCACCTTTGCATAATTTCAGTAGGGAGAATTTAAGTTATCTGTCCTATTTAGGGTGGGTTATATTGTATTAATTTTATACCTACAAGAAAAACGCCATTCATTTTTTTTCATATTTTCACTTTTTGCTTCCAAAACATAGGTTATGCCCCCTGATTGGAACTAGCGTGTCGCGCTCGTTCCAAGGAGGGTCATAACCTATGTTTTGGAAGCAAGCAAAAAATGAAAAATTTTAGTTATACGATGATGTTTTTTTCCAAGTGCCGTCTGCAACTCAAGTTAGGTGATGGGTTAAAAAGTCATACTAAATGTGTGCGTGTGTGTGTCATATGATACATAAAATTTGAAATGAGTGTTTTTCTCATATAATATTTATGAAACTCGTCCGAAATTTCCGTTTGGGCTCGCCAAAACGGAAAATTCTTAGACTCGTTTCATAAATATTATCTTACAATCTACATGTATTTTGTCTTATTAACTCCGCAGCTGTCGTGTATCCGACCTCCTGATACAGATGTTTGTATCAGGGGTCGGATACAAGCACGTTCCTTTCGCGCGAGTTCCATTTTTTTTTCTTTTTGTTCAGCCGTACGAATAAATAGTTCGTTATATATTCGTCTACATTCTTGACTTATCCCCAATATATTGTAAGATAAAATGATTATTACCATTATGTGGATGTACAAAATATGTATCCGAGTCTCGCTACGGGTTCTAAGGGTAGATCACGATTCGTCTTCGACTCGCCGTGATGTGCCCTTAGAACCCGGAGCTCTACTCGGATACATATTTTGTACATCCACATAATGGTAATAATATCTATTTATATGAGAAAAACACTCATTCCATATCCTCTGTATATTAGATGCGCTTATGTGTAATAGGTCTCTAAACATTGGGTATTTGGCGATTGTCAGGATAATTTCTTTGTACTGAAAGTATGGTAAATGGTTTGGTGTTTGGAAATTATATTCAGTTAACAGGGTTATTCAATTAAGTGATATACACTTAAGTGGGATACACTGTATAATCAAGGACAAAAATAGGAAAGTGCGGAATAATTAAAGCAACAAGAAAAATAGGGGGTCAAGTTCCAATATATTCTGGAAATGGATAAATAAAACCAACAAAAGCAATACCACAAAGAGTATTAAGGTGGATGGGGAAAGTACTGATAACCGGACAGTATAGCAGTAGAAATGATCAAGTATTGGGAGAGGGTAAATGACAGAAGGTAGAGGGGAAGGCGTCCCTCCAGAATCTATGATGGAGAATGAAGAAAATGTATCTGACTTAATATGGAGGGAAATTAGGGAGGGGGAAGTGCGAAGTGCAGTCACTAAGTTAAAGAATGGCAAAGAATCAGGCACTGATGAAACTCCCAACGAGGTTTTAAAAAAAGAAGGGGATCCATTATATGAATATCTTACAGCACTATTCAACATGGCCATCACACAGCAAGAGGTCCTGACAGAGTGGAAGGAAAGCAGGGTAACATGCATACAAAGAAAAAGAGATAAGGAAGTTTTAGATAATTACAGAGATATATCTGTTAGCAACAATATTGGGAAGGTATTCTTCAAGGTTCTGTGTGGAAGGCTTGCGGAAATTGTTGAAGAACGAGTATTCCTGGGGGAAATTCAGAATGGGTTCTGGAAAGGGAGACGAGTCACCAGGGACGTGGCTACAGGGGTGGGGGGGGGGGGTGCAATCCTGGCCAAAATTTCCTATAGTTGGAAATTCGGAGGGCAAGTCATGAGTAGTTGCAAATTCCATCTATCTGGATTTTAGAGTTTCTTTAGTGATGCTGATGTCTCCTTTACTTCCCAAAATTCCAACTCGGTTTCAAATCGACAAAAATTCCAACAGTTACTATATACAACTACAGTGTACGCAATAAAGACCTTCATAATTATGCATGATGTTAATCGGTACGAGATTTCTATAGTACGTTACTTATCGTAATAAAAAAAATCCTCGAAATGCACTTCAAGAAAATCACATCATGTAAAATCGTTATTGAGGTAATTCCATCATTCAAAATTACAAAATGATGAAACATCGAAAATTAATCATTCCTGCATAAGATCTGATTTAATGTTAGGACAGTGTGAATTGCACAAAGTTCTCAACTTGCGCATTTGTTTAGCACATATTCATTTCCCAAAATAATACCAAATAATAATAACCTGATAATTCTATCACAAATGTGTTGGCATTTTAGTTACTAGAATCAATTTTATGTCCCCTTTCCTGGCTTCATTTTCAGAATGTTTCTCGGTAGTGAATTTCCAACTGGGGGAGGGACCGGAAGGGGGTTTCCCCCTCCTCCCCCCCTAGTTGGAAATTCACTACCCTACATCGCCCCACCAATCGGAAACCTCTTCCCACGTCCCTGCGAGTCACCGACCACTTGTTTATACTATCATAACTGATAGAATCAACGAAAGTCAATAAGAAAAAGATGTTAATGGCCCTTCTTAATGTGAAAAAATCATATGACAGGGTATGGAGGGAAGGAATGTGGCAAACACGTGAGGGCCTTGGATTCGGAGGAAGTTTTGTTGGAATCATGAAAGCACTGTACAAAGATGTGCATAGTGTATACTTAACCTGGGAAGCATCACAACGAAGAGGGACCCAATGGAGATAGGCCTTAAACAGGGATGCACCTTGTCACCCATTCTTTTTGCATTGTACACAAGTGTGTGTGTGGGGGGGGGGGGGGGGGGGGGGCACCAAAAATTTGCAAGACGTGACGTGGGGTCGGTGGGTCTCTTGAGTGCGCCAAAACTGTGCATTTCCAACTTCTGCAACTTTTTTTGAATTTTTTAAAAATATATCAATATATCAGCTAATATATACCATCATTTGTGTTTCAAACCTTAAAGATGATGTTGTACATCACACTCTTAACATAAATACAACATCAGGAGGAAATGTGAAAATGTGCAGACAATATTTTGGGAACAAGTCAAATGAAAATTTGTTCCCGTATATGTACACCTGCTCTGGCCAAACCTGATAATGAACAGCTTGTCATTTGTAGATTGGGGCCCACAGCAGCCCACAGAGGTTTAAATTGGCGGTACCAGTTTAAGAACATTATGAAAAACCCCTAAAGACAGTTGTGCCTACTATGTTTATAAGTTTATTTTGGATTTTAATGGGAGAGTGGAGGGTGGGTGTCTGAGAACGGTGGTAGAAAATTTGCACGTAGTGGGTGGGTGGGTGTAAAAAGGACCGAATAAAAAATAGGACGTCACGTCTTGCAAATTTTTAGTGCCCCCCCACCCCCCCCCCCCCCACCCCCCTGTTGTACATAAAGGATTTAGATGAGTTGACTGCGAGTACAGAGTGGTAAACGTTGGAGAGACAAAAATCACAGGGCATTTCTTTGCCGACGACATGGTTTTATTAGCCGAGAGTGAAGAGGGACTGTAAAATCTATTAACCATGGTAGGAAAGTATGGGGTGAATGGCGACTTGAACTTAACGAAAACAAAAGTAAGGTAATACCTGTGGGCTGTAAGGTCAACGAGTCGCGAAAGGGGGGGGGGGGGATGGGTAAATTCTCTATTGATGAAGAGGAAAGAAAGGACATAAAAGTGGGAGAAACGGACGAATATGAACACTTGGGGGTGAATGAGGGTGAATCTATGTGTTTACGGGCGGAGGCTTAGACAGAAAGCATACAGATAAACTTGATACAAAGGGGAAAAGAATCTCAGTCAGTTCAAACTTCTATGAAGAAATAGCTTTAACCCTTTACCCAACGCAGACGATATCAAAATTTATTATTTTAAATATCATTTTTTCAAAAAAATTTCACCAAAACCATATCATGTGGCCCCTCGTTGGAACGAGCTCGACGAGCTCGTTCCAACGAGGGGTCACATGATATGGTTTTATTGAAATTTTTTGAAAAACAATATTTTTTCAACTGCTGAGTTTGCATATTACGCGGGCGGATGCGGCCGATTCGTTGGGTAAAGGGTTAACAAGGTGGGTGTTCGTTGGAAAAACTATCTGGGAGAGGGTGGGATTACCAAGTATAACATATGGAACAAATGTGAACCCTCTAAACCAAATGGTAGTGAAGAAATTGGGTGATTCTACAAAATGCTGCTGGTCCGTGAATAACAGGATTAAGTTACGCAGCCGCACTAGAAGCGACCAGAGGGAAACTCGGGTGGATGCCGGTTAAAGATAGGAAAATTATGCTACCTAAATTACCTGGTAAACCTCCCAAACAGCAGATGGTGTAAAACGTTATTTAACCATGTATGGAACTATAACATTCAGACAGGATGGATAAAGCAGGCGAGAGAGCAAATGGAGAACTACCCTATAGAGACTGAAGATATAGAAGGGGACTACAGCAGTGGTGGGGGGGGGGGGGGGGTTATAAAGGAAAGTGTGCTTGAGGATTGCAGTGGAAACTGGCGAGCTGGAATTAGGACCAAGAGATCTTTAGACGGGTTATATAAAAAGGATGTGATAGCTTTTGAGGAGTACCGGGATGGATTGTTTTTGTTTTTTTTTTTTTGGGGGGGGGGGTGGGCATTGTTGTTCAAAGTGAGATCCAAGTCACTGGAGTTGATGGGGGAATCGGGAAAATGCCAATATGTAACTTAGGTGTAACAGGGACCCTGGAACATTTCATTTTAGAATGCCCAAAATATTTGCCTAGAAGAACAAGACTCCTTGGGAAACCGATGGAAACATGGGATGGAAATATGAAGAATAATTGGCTGAGGAATGACATGAGTTAAAGAGTCAATGTTATAGTTGGGGAGATAGAGAAGGCGCATGATGTGGAGGGAATTATGAAACAGTTTTTGACCGAATATTGGGTGATTTGTAGGGAGAGTGTGGCAGGAATATCCCGGCGGGGACTGGGTTAATGTAGGCCTCCTCGTTAGAGGACCGCGACAAATCAGCGGAAGGCCGAAGTTTTATTATTATTATTATTATTATTATTATTATTATTATTATTATTATTATTATTAGACAGGTGGTGTTTAATTTGACATTACACGAATTAATGCACTTTCCATTCAATGAAACTTTCAATTCACCCGTAATTAAAGACTCGACATGACGTCATTTTCGGACATACAGAAACCGCACCGTCAATATATTAAAACATAGGCCACACCAGGACACAGGCCAGCCAGACCGGGTCTTTTCAGCTCGAGCCACCAGTCTCTGATAAACTTGGATTCTGATGTTTGTTTGACATTTCAAGAAGTTACTGTCCTTTGTTGTGTTATAGAGTGAATTTTTTTGCCTCTTGGGGCAATTCTAATTTTTGGAGTAGCCTTCAATGAAAAGAATATATAACTTCAAATATTTATTAACATACACTGGTCAAACTATTAATGGTAATTTTTAAGTATCAGGTACATAGGCAAATCTTACAAAGTGTCCCTAAGGGATCTGTGTATTGTACCCTTAGGGTGGAAGCAACATAATGCTCTAATACAAAATCTCATAATTATGCTGATATCAATGTCAAAGATAGGAGCAGCCATCCCAGGCCTCGGGATGGCCAGCACACTTGCTCACACGGCCGATTAAGGCAACGTGAACAGGTGTGGCGAATTCTTCAACTCAACCGGTACAAACTTATTGTTGATTATAATAATTATATGTGTCGACCTGCCCTAGAACTGATCCCACATTTTTTTACCATAAATAAATTAATTAACAATGTGGTATATTTTTTTTTGTTAGTTTGTTTCCAAGCAAACGAAGGGAATAGAGTTAATGGCTCCATTCACTTCGCTTGCTTACAAAACAAGGCTAGATTATAGTTTACTTAGTAGCAAGCTCCTAGAGCTAACATTATCATTTTGTTTCCAAGCAGATGAAGGAAATAGAGCCGAGGGCTCCATTTGCCTCATCAGCTTGTGAACAATACTACATTACAATGTGATACAACAGCAAGTTCAATGAGCTACAGCTCGGAAGAATGTGACCATAAACACCAATAAATTACTTGAGAGACAGAGACATGTTTGTTTTCAAGCAAATGAAGGGAATAGAGCTACTGGCTCTATTTACTTCATTTCAATATGAAACCAAACATAAATAATTATCTGCTGTGGAAAGCTCCTAGTGCTGATATCTATCGTTTTGTTATGGCCACATGGACACATGTGACAAATGTTTAAACAAAACTTATGTAAACCAGTTTCTGGCATATAAAAATAAATATCTAAGGTATTTTGTAACACACACTCAGGGCTAAATCTCACAGAAGAGCTTCAGTAACTCTTCTCTAGATTTGTCTCCCTTTAAACAATGACTACACATAAATATACAATTTCAGTGTGACTTTAATGCTTACTGCTTCCAGGCAAATGAAGGAAATAGAGTCGAAAGCTCTCTTTACTTCATCTGCCTCTGAAGCAACTGTAAATATAATCTATTATGTTGAGCTAGAACAAATATTAAAGGTTCCCATAAAAAACATAGAACCATACTCACACTTTATGAATATAACTACATCCTCGCTTTTTCCCGCGAGTAAATAAATCTAAACCTTACTGGTTAATACTTAACCAAATACAAGCTCCTTGAGCTACAAGCTCCTTGAGCTACCTGACTTTACCTTGATTTATTCTAAGCAAATATTATACTGTCGTCCTGCACGTGCCTATGTTTCACATGAGTTCACCAGAACTCTGTTGATCTATAGAGATCAACAGCTCCTGTGAACTCCTGTGAAACATATAAATGGTTAATAAGCACTTGCTTCAAGCTCTTAATCCTATAAACTATGTACACGCTGTACACCATGACTGTCAAATTTCTCAATTTACTAATTGAAATAAATTCAAACAAATGCTTAATCACATTCAATAATTCAACTGTTTATGTATGGAAATTCCAGAGTAAGCAATTTCACTTTCCAAGTTATTATACACTTTTAAACACATTATACCTACTAAATAATTATTCTAAATAACTCTAAAACAGCTAACGTGCAGTGTTTAACCATTGAAACTTGCTAATCATTTGAATAAATGTTTAGCCAGTTCCAACAGAATATAAGCCAGTCACCCACTGATTTCAGGGCACTAAAATAAATTATAACTAAAGTACAAGCAAACTAGACTCACCTTCAATGAAAAGAATATATAACTTCAAATATTTATTAACATACACTGGTCAAACTATTAATGGTAATTTGACGAATGAATGAATGAATGAAAGGTTTTAGCGCGCCGAAGGCGCGCAGGGACGATGTGGGATTTACAAATCCCTTGCGACCCGGTTAACCTTATTTTTTTTTCCTTGGATCACACAGGCCTAGCTTTCCTATTGCCCAAAATGGAGTCTGAGGGGGTTATGCACGCGGATAGAATACCCGGCAGTTTAAGCTGGAGTGTTATTTTGACCAGTGCATGCCTTCTTCTTATATACTCCTTCCAGAAGGTGAGCATTGTTGTCAAGTAAACAAACAACTTCCAGGGGTACCCAATGTTTTCACAAATACAGAAAGCTAAAGACATCCATTGTTTGCCTAACACTGTTGAGTACAGCTATAACAATACAGCGTGATTATGCCTTACATATTTTCTACTGATAAACAAGTGTCAGGGAATCAAACTCCACAGCCCCATTGTGTTATACTTAGATTAAGAGTAGAACTCAACAGGACAATTAGCTATGCAAGCCTGTCACTTGTTTACCAGCTTAAAGACTGTTAATTTTTACTCATTTACTTTTACAATACTTTTATTTCCTTTGAGAACCTTATTGGGCACAATGTTTCTTTAAATAAATATTACTACTAAAATATTACTCCATCTTTTTTTTAAATATATATAACTAAAAATATTACTCTACAACACACTCCTCCGGCCAACATATCTTTGGTCCCCAAAGATAATCACCACAATCGGTGGTCTCTTACTAATCTTGCATTGCTGTAAAACTGGGACATGAAGGGTAAATTTCATTTTCATGCTTAGTGTTTTGATTTAATACCCGCGCCAAACCCAGGTGGGACTGAATAAGAAAGACACAAAATGGATGCTTAAGGATTCGTCTACATTGAAAAGCTTCAAACCAAGTCAATTTATATGCTTGTCTAATGTCTATCTGTTTGTCAGTCAGGCCATGTCTCAGCTTCATGTCAGCTAAGTTGACATGAAGACGAGGCATAACATGACCTTCAATTGTTAAGCCATCTATGGTTGTTGGCATACAAATTTCCCAACTTGATGGACAGTATGGCAGTGACAAAAGCTTGATTTTAACACAGTTTACTCCATCTGTCAATTCTAACCAAACTGAAGTTGTGTGGTTTCTTTGCCGGAAGAACTTGATAAGCTTATACATAATAATACTAAATAATGCACCAACAAAAAAGGAAACAAGTATAAAATACACTACATAATCATTCAACGTTTCATCAACTTTATAATTTTCCACTGAAGAAACACCTTCTGCTTTATAAACAAAAGAAGGAATAAGATTTGTACACTCTCCATGTGGAAGTCTCTTTAAGAGGGCTAAGGCCAAGGACAATCTCCTGAATCTCATATATAAGTATATAAAGCCAACGATTGCACAACCTGCAGCAATGGCTGATGACATGGACAAGATACCACTATGGTCAAGGAAGGATGAGTTAATCGAAATTTCCCCTTCAGCAAGTGGCTCTGAAAGGGTGCGAAAGATAGTGGTATCTTTTGCTGCAGCTGTGGCCATCTTTTTTAAGCTTAAATGAGCTTTTTGGTCTGCTGCCAAAAATGAGGAAGCTGAATGATTATACAGTTTGAATGGTGGAATTGAAATTGGAACGGGCTGAGGGAATAACTGTCCTCCACTATACTGGTCATACACATCTTTTGTAAAAAATGCTTGAATCACTGCTAGATTCATTGGATGTGATACTGAGATATCTGAGCTAAAGATACATTTGTTTGTATAAGATAAGCACTATGTCCATCATCAATTTGGAAGGTGTTATTTTCCAGATTGACAATAGCATTATGTTTCTTCATAAAATCCACTGCTGGCAGCTCTGTCTTCATTTAGTCCATGAATTTTGATCCAATTTTGGAACAGTTCAACCCATTGTTCTACATTTTGGGTTCCATCTCCTTTGAATTTAGGTAACTCTACCACCAAACCTGCCATGATTGTTGTTTTGTCTGTTGTAGTGGTGTCTGGAATTTCTGATGATCTGTAACTTCTTAAGTTATAGTTCTGGGGTCTGGACATGGACTCAGGATCGATCTGGATTCTCTACCAACTGTTATAGGGTGAATTTTTTTGCCTCTTGGGGCAATTCTAATTTTTGGAGTAGCCTTCAATGAAAAGAATATATAACTTCAAATATTTATTAACATACACTGGTCAAACTATTAATGGTAATTTTTAAGTATCAGGTACATAGGCAAATCTTACAAAGTGTCCCTAAGGGATCTGTGTATTGTACCCTTAGGGTGGAAGCAACATAATGCTCTAATACAAAATCTCATAATTATGCTGATATCAATGTCAAAGATAGGAGCAGCCATCCCAGGCCTCGGGATGGCCAGCACACTTGCTCACACGGCCGATTAAGGCAACGTGAACAGGTGTGGCGAATTCTTCAACTCAACCGGTACAAACTTATTGTTGATTATAATAATTATATGTGTCGACCTGCCCTAGAACTGATCCCACAATTTTTTACCATAAATAAATTAATTAACAATGTGGTATATTTTTTTTTGTTAGTTTGTTTCCAAGCAAACGAAGGGAATAGAGTTAATGGCTCCATTCACTTCGCTTGCTTACAAAACAAGGCTAGATTATAGTTTACTTAGTAGCAAGCTCCTAGAGCTAACATTATCATTTTGTTTCCAAGCAGATGAAGGAAATAGAGCCGAGGGCTCCATTTGCCTCATCAGCTTGTGAACAATACTACATTACAATGTGATACAACAGCAAGTTCAATGAGCTACAGCTCGGAAGAATGTGACCATAAACACCAATAAATTACTTGAGAGACAGAGACATGTTTGTTTTCAAGCAAATGAAGGGAATAGAGCTACTGGCTCTATTTACTTCATTTCAATATGAAACCAAACATAAATAATTATCTGCTGTGGAAAGCTCCTAGTGCTGATATCTATCGTTTTGTTATGGCCACATGGACACATGTGACAAATGTTTAAACAAAACTTATGTAAACCAGTTTCTGGCATATAAAAATAAATATCTAAGGTATTTTGTAACACACACTCAGGGCTAAATCTCACAGAAGAGCTTCAGTAACTCTTCTCTAGATTTGTCTCCCTTTAAACAATGACTACACATAAATATACAATTTCAGTGTGACTTTAATGCTTACTGCTTCCAGGCAAATGAAGGAAATAGAGTCGAAAGCTCTCTTTACTTCATCTGCCTCTGAAGCAACTGTAAATATAATCTATTATGTTGAGCTAGAACAAATATTAAAGGTTCCCATAAAAAACATAGAACCATACTCACACTTTATGAATATAACTACATCCTCGCTTTTTCCCGCGAGTAAATAAATCTAAACCTTGCTGGTTAATACTTAACCAAATACAAGCTCCTTGAGCTACAAGCTCCTTGAGCTACCTGACTTTACCTTGATTTATTCTAAGCAAATATTATACTGTCGTCCTGCACGTGCCTATGTTTCACATGAGTTCACCAGAACTCTGTTGATCTATAGAGATCAACAGCTCCTGTGAACTCCTGTGAAACATATAAATGGTTAATAAGCACTTGCTTCAAGCTCTTAATCCTATAAACTATGTACACGCTGTACACCATGACTGTCAAATTTCTCAATTTACTAATTGAAATAAATTCAAACAAATGCTTAATCACATTCAATAATTCAACTGTTTATGTATGGAAATTCCAGAGTAAGCAATTTCACTTTCCAAGTTATTATACACTTTTAAACACATTATACCTACTAAATAATTATTCTAAATAACTCTAAAACAGCTAACGTGCAGTGTTTAACCATTGAAACTTGCTAATCATTTGAATAAATGTTTAGCCAGTTCCAACAGAATATAAGCCAGTCACCCACTGATTTCAGGGCACTAAAATAAATTATAACTAAAGTACAAGCAAACTAGACTCACCTTCAATGAAAAGAATATATAACTTCAAATATTTATTAGCATACACTGGTCAAACTATTAATGGTAATTTGACCGAATGAATGAAAAGTTTTAGCGCGCCGAAGGCGCGCAGGGACGATGTGGGATTTACAAATCCCTTGCGACCCGGTTAACGTAATTTGTTTCCCTTGGATCACACAGGCCTAGCTTTCCTATTGCCCAAAATGGAGTCTGAGGGGGTTATGCACGCGGTTAGAATATCCGGCAGTTTACGCTGGAGTGTTAGATGGTCAATACTCAATCCCTCAACGCCTTTAAAACTATTAGAGAGCGAGCTCTATTCGGTTCCAGTTCGGCGATGGTAGAGGTTTGAGTCCCACCATGGTGGCGAGCCAGAATGTAATGTTGTGCGATGGCAAGTTTAAGGGAAGAAGAGAAAAGAAAACCAAACAGCAACGCCGGTTTGGTAGCGGCCCCGGTATATGACCATAGCGGTTACAAAAAAGAAGTGGAGAAAGCTCCAACAGTTTAGTTTTAAAAAACCGGGAGTCATCCATCAAGCCTTCTGGGAGATAGGATGCCGTATGTGATTTTGAGGTATCTGGTTATCCTTCGGGAATTCCAAATGACCTCCTCCACCCCCCCCCCAAAAAAAAAAAAGAAAAAAAAAAAAAAAAAAACCACTCACTGACACACACCCTCAAGCCCTTAAAAGGGCTGTTAAATCTTTATTCAAATGTTTATTTATATCAAATGTACACTCGTTCCCAGCCAGACAAGCTTGTTTCAATCCTTGCCTAGCGTTTGGTGGTTTCTTGTATATGTTGCAGAAAGGTAGGTTGCACCAATTCCTCCTACGCTTTGTCTACCATTTCCATGCGTCTTCTTGATAAGAGTGTTGCAAGAAAATTTGAGAATGTTCAGTTAGAAAAGTAAAAGGTAGAGAGAAAGATAGGTATCCGCTATTATATATTGTGCCTGCTGTGTGATTGTTGCTATGGATGGGGTAAGGGGTGTGTTTCTTCGGAGCCCACTCCCCACACGCAGAGTTGCGAGGCAATCCTCACAGACTCAATCCTAAAGATCTCAATGAGTAGCGAGGCAATCCTCACTGACTCCACGCAGTTTAATTCTATTGAGTAATTTTAATTTACTGTGGATTATTTTGTTTTTCTGTTTAGGGTTCGGTGTTCGTTCAGCTTCACCATTGATTCACTATCCTGGAGTATGTGGAGGGTTTTGTTATATAGATCTTATTAAACGCGTTTCAATCGCGCTTCAGCAGAGTTGCGAGGCAGTCCTCACAGACTCTATCCTAAAATTCCCAATGAGTAGCGAGGCAATCCTCACTGACTCCACGCGATTTGGTTATATTGTATAATTTTTATTTTATTTTATTTTATTATTTTTTTTTTCTGGAAACTTATTTTGTTTTTCTGTTAAGGGATCGGTGTTCGTTCAACTCAACCATTAATTCACTATCTTGGAGTCTGTTGAGGGTTTTGGTTTGTAGGTCTTTTAATCGCGTATCAATAGTTTCTATTTTTGCTAGCTCGTGAAGTTCCTTTATCGGTGTCCATTTCGGTTTGCATAGTGCCACTCGCAGGGCATAATTTTGAACCCTCTGTAGCTTCTGAATGTTGGTTTTGCTTAGGTCGCTGGTTATTATGGCACCGTATTCTAGTACCGGACGTATAAATGTTTTGTAGAGCTTGAGAAGCACATCTTTGTTTGCTCCCCAATTTCTACCTCTGATCATCTTCAGAAAATTGATACGTTTAGTCGCTCTAACCGTAATGGAGTTTACGTGACTGTTTAGACTGAGATTGCTATCTAGGATAAATCCCAAAAATTTGGCCTCTTTGTTTGCTTCTAGTTTGTGATCGTATAACTGGAGATCGATACTCGGGACTGGTTTTTTCCTTTGCTTTTTGAAGAACGTAACTTTTTGAGTTTTAGCGGCATTGAGTTTGATGCGCCACAGGGCACACCAGCTCTCAAGATCGCGAATGGTATCCTGCAGACGATTTTTAATTATGTTTCTGGACTTGCTGGCAGTCCAAATGCCTTTGTCGTCTGAGAATTGCGATAGTTCAACAAAATTTTTCCCTACTTTTTCTATATCATTCACATATATTATGAAAAGAAGCGGACTTAGAACCGACCCTTGTGGTGTTCCCGCTTCGAGTATTACTTCCTCTGACACCTCGCGATTAACCCTCACCTTGATTTTTCGGTCAGTTAGAAATGATGACATGATCCTTAGAATTTTAGTGGGTAATCCCATTTTCGCTAGTTTATATCTCACGCCATTGTGCCATACCGAGTCGAACGCTTTTTCTACATCCAAGAAAATTGCGGTTCCGATTTCGTTTTGACTAAATGCTGTTTTCATATAATCGACCAGTCTATATACGTGTTCGATTCCCTCTTTCTGACTCCTATACGCTCTTTGCCATTTGTTGAAAAAATTGATTGATTCGAGATAGCTGCGAAGTCTCGTAGTGAGAATCCGCTCAAATATTTTCCCAACACAGCTAAGCAAGCTGATTGGGCGGTAGTTAGAAGGGTTGGTAAGGTCTTTGTCGGGTTTAGGTATCATGACTCCCGTGGCCACTTTCCAGCATTTTGGGAAGTACCCACATGAGAGACAGCAGTTTAAGAGTTTGGTAAGTCTGCAGTAGAAGATGTTGGGGCACTGTTTCATTATTTTGTAAGAGACTTCATCTTCTCCTGGGGACGAAGATGACCTGCATTTTCTGATTATACCCATGACCTCTTCTACGCTTATTGGTTCGGTTAATTCATGGTCGTCCCCGTCTTCATGCCTTTGGTCGAAGTTCGGTTCATTGAAGATTGAGTTGTTATCTTGGACAAATTTATTTACTCGTACCTTAAAATCGTTGTCATATCTGTTCCCTTCTTGTGGACGATGTGCCTTCTTTAGAAGTTCGGCAAAAGCACTGGCCTTTGCCTTGTCGTCTATGGCCATAGATCCGTCGCTAGTCTTTAGCGCATTGTTTTTGGCAATTTTGCTCTTTTGGCCAGTAAGAGTTTTAAATGTATCCCAGAACCTCTTAGGTTCTCTCAGCCCATTTAGGTTTTCGGTTGCTTTTTCCCATCTCACGCGATTGTCGTTAGCTATGGCCTTTTTTACTTCCCCATGAAGGCGATTATACGCGGTTTTAAGTTCTGCTCTTTTCATTTGATCATTCTCTGATTGGTAAGCCCGGAAGGCTTTTCTTTTTTGTTTGATTATTTGAAGAGTTGTTTGGGTTATTCTGTTTATCCGCGTCTTTACTGTTTGCTTGGGACAGATTTCATCTAGCGTACTGTTGATAACCTCGTTAAGGTGGGTGCAGGCTTTTTCTAGTTCATGAACATTTGAGGGGCCATTTGCCATTATTTTTGCTTCGATAATGTTTCTGAAGAGGTTCCAGTCAATTTTTGATAGGTTCCTCCTATTCACGGGAGGATACCTTGCGGGTCCAGTATTACATTTCAGAGTGGCGTGAACCGGCAGGTGATCACTGCCTAGATCATCACCTCCTACAAATATGTCTTGCATTTGGCTGGTTAGTGATTTGCTGGTGATAATCAAGTCTAGGATATCTGATTGATGGTGTGGGTTGTTGCTTATGTATGTTACGTCTTGATCGTTATTTACCACGAATAGATCGAGTTCTTCAATGATATGGAAAAGGGCGTCACCATTAGGCTCAGTCTTATGACAACCGAATACCTGGTGTTTGGAATTGAAATCACCCAAGAATATGCAGTGCTTGTACTTGTTGGTAAAACATTCAAATACTTTACTGTCTACTGTTGCTTGCGGCTTGTTATAATATGATATGATGGCCACGTGTTTGTGGTCAAGTTCAATTTCAGCTGCAACCACTTCAGCATTGAGGTGGTCGCATGGTATTGATTTGTATTTAATCTCCTGCCTTATTAACAGAGCGACACCGCCGCCTTTTTGGGCGGGGCGATCTCTTCTAATAATATCAAAACCACATAACGAGAATTGTTTGTTTGGTTTAAGCCAGGTTTCGCTAATTCCAATTACGTCCGTATTTTTTAAATAATGTGACATTTGCAAATTTTTCTGATTAACGCTTCGAGCGTTCCACTGGACTATTTTTAGTGTATCCATGAATGGTTTAGGAATAACTGTACTAAGTTTATTTAAGTTCAATTACTATTTGTAATATTGTTACATAATTATATTCTGTTGACGGCCGCTTCTAATAGCGTGTGAGATATTTGAGTATTATATAACTTAGAGGCTGTTTTACTAATCTCTTTGCAAACGTCCGAAAGACTGGTGTCCAAGTGTTTCTTCATTATGCTGAAAATAGAGCCAGCCATTAGAGTACACGTGGAATAAGGGGAAGATGAGTTCTCGACATTACTTACATTTAGAGCTTTAAGCTGGATGTTTGTTTTAACTTTTTTGAAGTGGCTACAACCCCGGTAGTTGCTGGGGTGTTGACCACCGCAATTGGGGCACTTCAGAGTTTTAGCACTGCATGCCTTCGCGATGTGTTTGTCACCGCATTTCATACATCGTTGCTCCCCGTTGCATTTGTGTGACAAGTGCCCAAATTTCTGACACTTGTGACACTGAACGGGCTGCGGAAGAACACGATATTCCTCGGTTTCGTATTTT
The DNA here is from genome assembly GCA_031216915.1 of Pictodentalium vernedei. Classification (NCBI taxonomy): domain Eukaryota; kingdom Metazoa; phylum Mollusca; class Scaphopoda; order Dentaliida; family Dentaliidae; genus Pictodentalium; species Pictodentalium vernedei. Next base: position 35,765,093 of record CM062290.1, read on the forward strand.
TTGCCATTAATAATTACCCCTTTGCTTATCAGATTTACTTTCGTTGCTCTATTAGGGCATTTTACTTTTATTTTCCAAGTATGGTTACCTGTGGCTTTGGAGATTAGTCTCTCCCACGAGCATCCTGGAAGGACTTTATCAATCGAGTTTTTTTCCGTTTTGGGGTGGACGCGTGTGATTACGACACAGGGGTTTGGTTGCAGGTGGCCCTGTGTCTTGTTGGTTTTATTGGTCACCTTAGGGGGCGTTTTGGCTTTTACTTTATCGGCGTACGTCGCTCTATCGGTTGGGCTAGCTGTCGCATTCACTATTTCCGGTGATGTAGACTCTGTTGCGTTAACAGAGTCCCCATTTCTTGGTGTGACCACCGAGTCCTTTCCAGTAGCGGTGCTCTGTGAATTTTTCTTGATGATTTTTGTCTTCTTAACATGCCGATCAATAGTCATACAGAAACCATTTTCGTCTTCGACGTCCACGGTTTCATCATTTTCACGGAACTCATTGGAGAGTTTCCTTTTCGATCGATTTTGGTTTGGTGATGTTTTCTGTCGCTGCGATTTGGGGACTTTAGCTGAATTTTTATCCAATTGAATTTCAACCGCCACGGCCGGGGAAACTCCGACCGTGTTGGTAGCTTCTTCTACTATGGAACGCAGCCAGTTATCCTGGCTGGGGGTAATTAGATCAGAATCTATTTCAGATATCCCCGGTAGCGAGCCGGCGGACGCAGGTCTTCTCATTTCTGTAGCAGCGTCAATACATGGTAAATCAGGAACTGGAGGAGCATGGTCCTCCTTACCTGATTTGGCTTTCAGAATTGGCTTTTCCAATTCCCTTCTCAATTCAGCCTTTTCTTTATCTGCCTGTCGCTTCTGGGCTTGAAGCTCTGACCGCAAACCCTCTATGGTGTCATTTAATCTGGCTATTTCTTTCTGGAAGCCAGACATCATCGACATCATCGATGTCATATCAGTATTAGTGGAATTTCCACTGTTGCTCAGACTACCAGAATTAAAGGCAGAACTGTTTAACTGAGCTTGACTTTGTTTATGCATTATTTTTATATGTAAATAATTCTAAATTTCTAAATTTTATTTTTTAAGTTATTAAAGATTTTAATTTAATTGCATTGACTTAAATTGTATTGACTTAAATATTTGTTTTTAGTTTTAACAGAGAAAAGCAGACAGAAAATAGATAGAGTTAAAGATAAACACTTACAAAATTACACTAGAGTGCACAGAAGTGGTACAGAGAACAATAGGCTTTGTTAATATCCAAGCTGTGAGATGTGTTCAGTCAGGAGCTTTCACAGACACGTCCGATCAGTACGACTGTCAATCGCTTTAATTTGACCAGTGCATGCCTTCTTCTTATATACTCCTTCCAGAAGGTGAGCATTGTTGTCAAGTAAACAAACAACTTCCAGGGGTAACCAATGTTTTCACAAATACAGAAAGCTAAAGACATCCATTGTTTGCCTAACACTGTTGAGTACAGCTATAACAATACAGCGTGATTATGCCTTACATATTTTCTACTGATAAACAAGTGTCAGGGAATCAAACTCCACAGCCCCATTGTGTTATACTTAGATTAAGAGTAGAACTCAACAGGACAATTAGCTATGCAAGCCTGTCACTTGTTTACCAGCTTAAAGACTGTTAATTTTTACTCATTTACTTTTACAATACTTTTATTTCCTTTGAGAACCTTATTGGGCACAATGTTTCTTTAAATAAATATTACTACTAAAATATTACTCCATCTTTTTTTTAAATATATATAACTAAAAATATTACTCTACAACAGTTGTCTTAGAATTTTAAAGACTCTATTTCCAAATAATAACTCCAGCAAACCTCAGCACGGATAATCCATATAATAATAATAATAATATAATAATAACTCTTTGGCCAGCCGCTGATTTGTCGCGGTCCTCATAAGAGAAGGCCATCATTCCCCCAGCACCCCACCCCCTCTTCCCCTCCTCTCCTCCCAGCATTCAGATATAAACTGCTTAATAGTGTCCCTCACTTCCTCTTTTTCAATTTCTTCAATAAGCATTCCTACCCTCTCCCTCGTGTCCGCCTTCAGCCATCTATCCTTTGTTTCTTCACCCCACTTCTGCATTATTCTTCCAGTAAACTTTATTCTATGAGGTATATACTGTGGGCATTCCAAGAGAAAATGTTCCAGGGTCTCCACTACTCCAGAGTGGCACATTTGGCATCCCTTTTCCCCATCTCTCCCAATTTTTCCCCGAAGCTCCAGTGATCTTGATCTCAGTTTGAACAGCAGTGACCCTCCAAAGGTGCCATCTAGGTACTTCTCAAAAGCTGGCTTTTCTTTATATTGTAACCCCTGCAGTGATAGGTTACCTTTAAAGGAGGATAAAAGTTCCTGGAATTATCCGATTGGTGGAAAATGAACCGAGCTTGTAAGTGTGAATAAAATTTTTAAAGTACATGTTTTGGAAAAGATATAAAATATTGGTGACTATTGTCTTCTGAAATGTGTGAGAGAAGATTAAAATTGGGTGGGAGTACTATATGTCTATTTCATTCAGTGCGAAACTGGACGGGAGTATAGGAAGCTCCAAATTTAAAGGCAAAATTCACATGGCGACCTACATTTTTTTTCAGTATTTTTTTTTCATGAGATGATAAACTAAATGGATAGATGGTTGTTTTTTATGGAAGCGTATTGGTGTCACAGGAGAATTTTTTTTCCCTCTTACGTAGGAGTTAGTATCTCTTACGTAAGAGTTAATATGTCTTACGTAGGAGATAGTATGTCTTACGTATGAGATAGTATGTCTTACGTAGGAGTTAGTATGTCTTACGTAAGAGATATTATCTCTTACGTAGGAGTTAGTATGTCTTACGTAAGAGATATTATCTCTTACGTAGGAGTTAGTATGTCAATTGATTGAGATGGGGAATTATGTCATATAGTATATGGGATTCTGTCTTATGGGGCTTTTGTCCGTTGTGATTTCGTCCTTTGAAGACTTTTTCCTATTGTGATGTTGGCCGTCTCCCATAAATTTGCTATTGTCACTCCGTTCGAAGAGTGAGTGTGTGTATGTATGTTTAAGATTAAAAATTCGTATTGGCACATACATTTCCTACTGAAATGTTTTTTTTTTTCATGTAATAACCCGCCGAAATATTGTTTTCATGAAAATATACATTTACTTAACCTTGATGGGTTTCAAGCATGATACAAAATACACAAAATTGTTTAAACTAAGTGATGAGCTTAGGAACTGGTTAAACTGACTGGCAATAATTTATGTTATTCATTGATGGTCTCTAAGTTAGTCCTTACAATGATATTACGCAAGCTTTTGTTTTTCTTATAGGCGATGACAGGTCGAAGATTCAAAGGGTCATTAAATTGAATTCATCTTTTAATAATTTTGCTATTTCGATATTCATTCTGTTGTATGTTAAAGTGAAAGGAATGATGGACCCCCTTTCGCATTCTCCCTCTGATATGTTCATATCAAATGGCTAAAGGATCCAAAAAGCTACACCTTTTTTTTCTAAATTCATCCGTTTCTTCTAATGTGTCTTTAAATGGTGATTGTTCAATAGGCTGGATTTCGAAATCATCCAAAGAATGACCTGGAAAGTTAAAATGTTGCACTACTGAGGCATCAACATTATGTTTTATATCATGTTTGTATCTAGTAGAACGTTCTCTGAAAGGATATTGACTTTGACTAACATACTGCTTCCGACAGCGTTTACAAGTGATAAGGTAAATATTATTTTGTGAATCACAATGGAGGGAGTTACGGATCTGATAATGATTTTCCGTTTGTTCGGAGGAAACTTTCTCTTTCTTATCAGGCATAAAAGTATGCAATCTACAACGAGGCGTTTTGCAATTCAATACCGCGCCACCACGGCCGGGTGGATGATTGGGTGACAGGGACCGTTGGGTGGGGTGGGGGCTGTGTGGAGGGGAGGGATCAACTTGAAGGCTATAATTAAACATGGAACATGTCGTAATTCACGATACCATATATTGGAAGAAAGATGTGATATACGATACACACTGGTTGAGTTGGGAGTGGGGTGGGGTTTCAGGTGGGGGAACCACTCCGAACGTTTGGTTATGCATGCCAGATAGAGGTGTACAGTGACCATCTCGCAGTAAGGAACCGCAACCACTGCTAAGGAGTGTTACAAATACGAAGAATGTTTGATTTGCAGTCAATATTTTGTGAAAGGGGAGGGATATGATCCTTTGACGCACAGTCTCTGGAAGAATCATATACACCCTGACTTATCTGGACTAGTTGATCCCCAGGTAGATCTGGGTGTATATTTGTCTTCCATAGACTACCAGACCCACACCGCGCAGAGGGATGACTGATACCAAGTGTAGGAGCCTCTCTCTCATCTCCTCTACCAAAATGAATCCATTGCCCACACCCCTGCCAATAAAACCCACCTGCTTACAATTCACACCGCCACCTGTACATTTCCTGTGAGATCTGAAGCTGAAGCTCCGTTGCGGTACTTCTATGTATTTATTTATTGTTGCTTAACGCCACAGCAGCAGCTAAGGCTATGTCGTGGCGAGAAAACAGTGGAATGTAAAAAGTCATTATCATTTGAGAAGTACAAAGATTGAATAAAAATAGAAAATAACTACAATAGATCTGTCAAAGACCGGAATGATTTAAACAACAATGGGTAGAGAAGAGAAGAGAAGAGAATAACTTCCAAATTAACCCGAGGAATTGAAACTTGATGAGTCCAGATTAAAAGAGTAAAACAATTTTAAAATTTATTTAAAAGGTTGATTTCCTTCAAGAACGAAAGAACGTTATGGTGATTCGTTTTGTAAAATAGGTCTCGAAGAGACACAACATTAAAATACTGTCGTCTACTAAGATTAAAATCAGTACAGTGTGAAAGAATGTGTTCCACTGACAACATCTGCTGGCAGGGAATACATTCTGGTCGCACAGTACCCACCAGCAAAAAAAAAAAGAATGTGTTAGTCGTGTATGACCAATACGACACCGTGTCAAAATTGCAAGATCCTTTCTACAAAGGTTTCTAGACGGGTAGTGATCTGAAATAGTTGGTCGGAAGCGATGAAGCTTGTTATGTGTCGCTCCATCCCATTCCGCCTGCCACATAGATTTGATATAACTACTGATATGAGGCTTGAAATCACTGAACGGAATCTTAAAATCAGTGAGAGACTTGGATAAAGCCTGTTTTGCTGCACTGTCCGCTCTGGTGTTATCAGCGATACCTACATGTCCGGGTGACCTGACCAGCAAAACAGGATATCACATTGGTCAGACATGAGAGTTGATAACTTCTCACGAAGTTGCAAAATGACAGGGTTCTTCAACCTGGTGTTGAGTAAAGTAAGAAAAGTGGAAAGAGAGTCGGAAAAAATAATTGACTTCTTTTCCTATACATTCTCGATGTGTTCAAGTGCGAGTTGTATAGCTTTAACTTCAGCTGTGAAAATAGAACTCTGATTCGGTATTCTGATTGAGGTGATATGATCTCCAGTAACAGCAGCTAATGATACTTTGACACCATCTTTAGATCCATCTGTATAGATCCTTGTATATGCACTACACCTGGACTTTATATCGGCATATTTTTGTTTAAGCTGCAAGGAATTGGTATCAGAGTTTTTGAAGAAGCAAGGTCCAAAATAACTGTAGGTTTTCTAAGATGCCCAGGAGGAATTTGAGTTTTACGGTTTTCTTTTACAGAATCAGAATCAATTTTGGCAGATTCCACGTGGGGTTTAATTCTAATTCCCAATGGAGGAATATGTTTCTGGTGGCGATTAAAAAATTCAACATTTTGAGGTTCTGAAATACAATTAAAAGTAAGATTTGATTTATTAGCTAAGAGTTTAGTTACATATTGGAGAGATAGTTTAATTCGCCGATGCTCAAGGGAAGGCTCCTCAGCTTCAACAAGCATTGAATCTATTGGTGATGTTCGAAATGCACCTAGACTAATTCTAATGCCTTTATTATGAATCGCATCAAGTGGCTTCAGATACGACTTCCTTGCAGATCCGTAAACTACACAACCGTAATCTAATTTAGATCTAACAAATGATCTGTACAGATGAAGTAATGTTTTTTGGTCAGCACCCCAATCAGTGCTACCAACAACCTTCAGTGGTTTAATGCTCTCTTACATTTAACTTTCAGTTGTTTTATGTGAGAAGTGAAATTCTTTGCTGTCAAACAACAAACCTAAGAATTTCACTTCCTTTACAACTTTAATGCTATTTCCATCCATTTTCAACTCTGGATCAAGATGATGCTTCCGAAGCTTACAGAAATGAACACAATTAGGTTTGGTCTTTGAAAACTTAAAACCGTTTCCAGTAGCCTATTTCTGGATTTTGTTTAAACACAGCTGAAGTTGCGCTCTATAGCATTTTTTTTTGCTGCTGTAGCAGATTAAAAAATCATCAACATACAATGAAGAATCTATCATATTCTCAATTGCATCGATGATGCTATTGATTTTTATCGAAACGGGGTAACGGACAAAATGATAAAATAGGGGAGGACAGTCAATCACCGAGTAGCCCAGAGCAGCCATGGAAGTTTATGAAAGTGAGCACATATGGAATTGATAAGAAAGGGATGGTGAGACCAGTAGGCTCGCCCTCAAGCTTCAGGTATGGCATCTGACGGTTGTAAGATGAAGTGGGCACCGGCAGCCCATATCTCTGTGCAGCGAAGCGTCTCTGGGGGCGTCTTAAGTAGTGTAGTGAATGAGACCCGCGGTAAGTGGGTTACATAAGTTCGTTCGTGGCTGTACCACGAGCGTGGCTGGACCACGTAGGGGTATGTCCGTTGTCGCGCATGCTAGTACGCGTCCCAATTCTAGGTAGAAATGAGATGGGGGACGCATGGGTGTGGTCCATAGGTGAATTCCCATTCTTATAGATGGGCGGGGTGCCCATGGATACTACTTCATATCAGACACCGTCGGTGAATTTCAGTATGTGGTCACCATAGGTGAATCTGAGGTCAGCCCCTGAGGGCCGATGGCCTGGAGCTCAGAATGAGGTTAACGCCGCCCTGCATTGTGCAGATGTTTGGGCCTTCATGCAATGGAGGCTAATGTGATATAAGTATCTGTCAGGAAAGACCTGGTGGACCTTTGCGGCATTGGTATATATTTAAGTCCCTTGCCAAGTACAATTTTCTCAAAGAGTTACGTAACTCTTTTCATAGAGCAAAGGATACTGCCACTGGTCCCGATGAAATTCACTTCCAAATTTTAAAGCATCTGCCTCAATCTTCACTAAAAATTTTATTATCAATTTTTAATGGCATTTGGGTGACTGGCCAGTTTCCACCATCCTGGTGTAAAGCAACAATCATTCCTATTCCTAAGCCTGATAAAGATCACAGCAACCAAAGAAATTACAGGCCTATTGCCTTAACCAGTTGTCTGCGCAAAACCATGGAGGGGATGATCAATGACCGACTTGTCTGGTTTCTGGAATCGAACAATCTATTTGCGGATGTTCAGTGTGGTTTCAGAGGCCAGAGAAGTACAGTGGATCATTTGGTCAGTCTTGAAACGTTTATTAAAATTGCCTTCGCCAGAAAAGAACATGTGGTCGCCATCTTCTTTGATCTGGAGAAAGCAGATGATACAATGTGGACGTATGGGATTTTAAAAGATTTTTGAACATCAACTTTTTATTGAACACTTTTTAAAGGACCGCCAATTTCAGGTTCGTGATGGGTCAACGCTATCCGATCCTCACGAGCAGGAATTGGGGATTGACTTCCCTCCCCTATTTAATCATTTTGTCCGTTACCCTGTTTTCAATAAAAATCAATAGTATCATCGACGCAATTGAGAATTTGGTAGATTCTCCATTGTATGTTGATGATTTTTTAATCATGCTATAGCAGCAAAAAATGAATGCTATAGAGCGCAAACTTCAGCTGTGTTTAAACAGAATCCAGAAATGGGCTACTGAAAACGATTTTAAGTTTTCAAGGACCAAAACTAATTGTGTTCATTTCTGTAAACTCCGGAAGCATCATCTTGATCCAGAGTTGAAAATGGATGGAAATAGCATTAAAGTTGTAAAGGAAGTGAAATTCTTAGGTTTGTTGCTTGACAGCAAACTGAATTTCACTTCTCACATAAAACAACTGAAAGTTAAATGTAAGAGAGCATTAAACCCCTGAAGGTTGTTGGTAGCACTGATTGGGGTGCTGACCAAAAAACATTACTTCATCTGTACAGATCATTTGTTAGATCTAAATTAGATTACGGTTGTGTAGTTTACGGATCTGCAAGGAAGTCGTATCTGAAGCCACTTGATGCGATTCATAATAAAGGCATTAGAATTAGTCTAGGTGCATTTCGAACATCACCAATAGATTCAATGCTTGTTGAAGCTGAGGAGCCTTCCCTTGAGCATCGGCGAATTAAACTATCTCTCTAATATGTAACTAAACTCTTAGCTAATAAATCAAATCTTACTTTTAATTGTATTTCAGAACCTCAAAATGTTGAATTTTTTAATCGCCACCAGAAACATATTCCTCCATAGGGAATTAGAATTAAACCCCACATGGAATCTGCCAAAATTGATTCTGATTCTGTAAGAGAAAACCGTAAAACTCATATTCCTCCTCGGCATCTTAGAAAACCTACAGTTATTTTGGACCTTGCTTCTTCAAAAAATGTGATACCAATTCCTTGCAGTTTAAACCAAAATATGCCGAAATAAAGTCCAGGTATATTGCATATACAAGGTTCTATACAGATGGATCTAATGATGGTGACAAAGTATCACCAGCTGCTGTTACTGGTGATCATATCACCTCAGTCAGAATACCGAATCGGAGTTCTATTTTCACAGCTGAAGTTAAAGCTGTACAACTCACACTTGAACACATCGAGAATGTACAGGAAAACAAGTCAATTATTTTTTCCGACTCTCTTTCCACTTTAATTACTTGACTCAGCTCCAGGTTGAAGAACCCTGTCATTTTGGAACTTCGTGAGAAGTTATCAACTCTCATGTCTGACCAATGTGATATCGTGTTTTGCTGGTTACCCGGACATGTAGGTATCGCTGGTAACACCAGAGCAGACAGTGCAGCAAAACAGGTTTTATCCTCTCACTGATTTTAAGATTCCGTTCAGTGATTTCAAGCCTCATATCAGTAGTTACATCAAATCTATGTGGCAGGCGGAATGGGATGAGGCGACAAATAACAAGTTTCATCGCTTCCGACCAACTATTTCAGATCACTACCCGTCCAGTAATCTTTGTAGGAAGGATCTTGCAATTTTGACACGGTGTCGTATTGGTCATACTCGACTAACACATTCTTTTTGTTGGAGGGTACTGTGCGACCAGAATGCATTCCCTGCCAGCAGGTGCTGTCAGTGGAACACATTCTTCTACATTGTACTGATTTTAATCTTAGTAGACGACAGTATTTCAATGCTGTGTCCCTTAGAGACCTATTTTACAAAACCAAAACAAATCCTCATAAAGATCTGTCGTTCTTGAAGGAAATCAACCTTTTAAATAAATTTTTAAATTGTTTTAGTCTTTTAATCTGGACTCATCAAGTTTCAATTCCTCGGGTTAATTTGGAAGTTATTCTCTTCTCTTCTCTTCTCTACCCATTGTTGTTTAAATCATTCCGGTCTTTGACAGATCTATTGTAGTTATTTTCTATTTTTATTCAATCTTTTTTACTTCTCAAATGATAATGACTTTTTACATTCCACTGTTTTCTCGCCACGACATAGCCTTAGCTGCTGCTGTGGCGTTAAGCAACAATAAATAAATACATAGAAGTACCGCAACGGAGCTTCAGCTTCAGATCTCACAGGAAATGTACAGGTGGCGGTGTGAATTGTAAGCAGGTGGGTTTTATTGGCAGGGGTGTGGGCAATGGATTCATTTTGGTAGAGGAGATGAGAGAGAGGCTCCTACACTTAGATTCGGCCATCCCTCTGTGTGGTGTGGGTCTGATAGTCTATGGAAAACAAATATACACCCAGATCTACCTGAGCGTCAACTAGCCCAGATAAGTCAGGGTGTATATGATTCTTCTTGAGACTGAGCTTCAAAGGATCGCATCCCTCCCCTTTCACAAAATATTGACTGCAAATCAGACATTCATCGTATTTGTAACTCTCCTTAGCAGCGGTTGCGGTTACTTACTGCGAGATGGTCACTGTACACCTCTATCTGGCATGCCTAACTAAACGTTCGGAGTGGTTCCCCCACCTGAAACCCCACTCCACTCCCAACTCAACCAGTGTGTATATCACATCTTTCTTCCAATATATGGTATCATGAATTAAGACATGTTCCATGTGTAATTATAGCCTTCAAGTTGATCCCCCCCCCCCCCTCCACACAGCCTCCACTCCACTCAACGATCCCTGTCACCCAACCATCCACCCCGGCCGTGGTGGCGCGGTATTGAATTGCAAAACGCCTCGTTGTAGATTGCATACTTTTATGCCTGATCAGAAAGAGAAAGCTTCCTCCGAACAAACGGAAAATCATTATCAGATCCGTAACTCCCTCCATTGTGATTCACAAAATATTATTTACCTTATCACTTGTAAACGCTATCGGAAGTAGTATGTTGGTCAAAGTCAAAATCCTTTCAGAAAACGTTCTACTAGATACAAACATGATATAAAACATAATGCTGATGCCTCAGTAGCGCAACATTTTAACTTCCCAGGTCATTCTTTGGATGATTTCGAAATCCAGCCTGTTGAACAATCACCATTTAAAGACACGGATGAATTTAGAAAAAAGCGTTTAGCTTTTTTGATCCTTTAGCCATTTGATATGAACATATCAGAGGGAGAATGCGAAAGGGGGTCCATCATTCCTTTCACTTTAACATACAACAGAACGAATATCGAAATATAAGAAAAACAAAAGCTTGCGTAATATCATTGTAAGGACTAAATTAGAGCCATTCAATGAATAACTTAAATTATTGCCAGTCAGTTTAACCAGTTCCTAAGCCCATCACTTAGTTTAAACAATTTTGTGTATTTTGTATCATGCTTGAAACCCATCAAGGTTAAGTAAATGTATATTTTCACGAAAACAATATTTCGGCGGGTTATTACACGAAAAAAAACATTTCAGTAGGAAATGTATGTGCCAGTGCGAATTTTTAATCTTAAATACACACACTCACTCTTCCAACGGAATGCCCATCGCAAATTTATGGGAGAGGGACAACATCACAATAGGAAAAAGTCTTCAAAGGACGAAATCACAACGGACAAAAGCCCCATAAGACAGAATACCTTATACTATATGACAGAATTCCCCATCTCAATCAACTGACATACTAACTCCTACGTAAGAGATATTATCTCTTACCTAAGACATACTAACTCCTACGTAAGAGATATTATCTCTTACGCAAGACATACTAACTCCTACGTAAGACATACTATCTCATACGTAAGACATACTATCCCCTACGTAAGACATACTAACTCATACGTAAGAGAAATTATCTCCTACGTAAGAGAAATTATCTCCTACGTAAGACATATTAACTCTTACGTAAGAGGGAAAAACAATTTCTCCTGTGACACCAATACGCTTCCATAGCTTCCATATTTGTACTTGGATGGAATTTTTTGAGGAACGGTAATTTTGAAGATGTAGAATGCCCATTTTTCATGAAATAAAGCCTATTTTGGAGGGCCCATATGCATAAAATGCTGGCCAAATGATGAGTGAATCTTAGGTGGAGAAAAGATGATACAATTTGGTTATTTTGTTGTGTTTGTAGTTAATCAGAGGCAGGCCAATGCGAAATGGCAGTATTAATTGAGCTAAATGTTGTTGTCTGTGCAAAATAAGCAAGTTTTAACCCACCATGGCCAAACTTGGAATGGAGCATATTTTCAACCTGAAAAACATTCAGTCAAGTTTATTATTGATTTCCACTTGCTAACTAACCCCCATCCCCAAATATAGTCAGTAGAAGTATCATTTTTTTCTATTCCAGAATTTTACCCCCTCTGTCTATATATGCTTGCTGAAAATATGATTTGTTACATTCTGCAGTGTGAGAAACAGTCACTGAACAGGGTTTTTTCTTTATTTTGGCAGCTGTGATGGTCAAATTAATGAGAAATATCCTGTTTCAGCCTGTGATTTGATTCAAATGTTGTTTTTATGAGATGCATAGGAGGTTTTTACTCCATGATTGCAATTTGGGTGTGGCACTACTTGATTTTTCTATGTTGAAATTACTATTTTCACTTATTTTTTAACAGAACTGTAGCTACTTTATTACCTTTGAGTGCTGGACACCCTGGGCAACTTTCTAATCTTAGTTCAGAGAAAAACTCTGCTTTGAAGTGTTTTTTGTGCCCATGAGTGCAAAAACTACCTTTTGGGCAATTTCTAGATGCACAAAATCACTACACTGTATGCAACTGCTCCTCTCATATTGACAGCATTCACTGGGCTTAACATTTCTATTCTCACAATCAAACTTGTAGCTCTAAGGGGTTAATCTGTAATAGTTTGGTCCATTATATGTGCATTGTTATTCACAAGGTGATGCCTTCACAAGAATGTAGATATCTGTCTTATAAATGACATTTTGTGTGCTTCCTCTGTCCTTGGTGTTTCATTTGTCATTTTTCTTACAACCACCTTAAAAACTTGCATCCTGTTCATGTAGAAGGTAATATGCCATCCTTTGTTATAGACAAATAAAGAGAGATACCTAGTAGTTTGAAGGACTGTTGCATTAAGGAGATTTCAGTTAAAATAAGTTGTTGGACCTGGCTGGAATGAGCTACTAAATGTCAAACAAGTGGAGATAGAGTGGATTTGGCATGTGGCTGAATGTACTATGCTGGCTTGATACTTGAGAATGTGGGTCAAATGAAGAAAATTTGTGAGTGATATTGTACAGAATTGAGAGAGTCCAAACTGAATTGTGGTTTTATTTAAACATTGGTCCATAAATACTACCTTGTTAGCAGCACCCAATGAAATGTACAAACTCCTCTTGTCAGAAATCTAAAACTTCATCTTGCCACCTTTAGCTTTTGTAAGCATGCGGCGAGCTAATCGCTCCCCAAGGCCATGCGAGGGGGCAATTTCCAGCCCTCCTTCATTTTTAAGAATGTCGGGCCTGTGTATTCCTCAGTCCGCGATCACGAACAGTGACCGTTCATTCAATGATCTACCGTGTGGCCATAACAAAAGCATTTATTGTGTTATATCTTGTTTGACCTCTGTCAAACAAGATATAGTGGAAAAGGTAGTTAATTTGTCTCTAGAGTGAAGCACAATTTCCAAATTCTGGCTAATGGAATACTCCTGTTAATTGAATATTTTGTCCTGGCAAAGTGTCTATTCAATTAACCCTTTACCCAACGAATCGGATGCATCCGCCCGCGTAATATGAAAATTCAGCAGTTGAACAAATATTATTTTTCAAAATATTTCAACAAAACCATATCATGTGACCCCTCGTTGGAACGAGCTCGTCGAGCTCGTTCCAACGAGGGGTCACATGATGTGGTTTTGTTGAAATTTTTTGAAAAATTTGAATTTGGTATTTAAAATAATAAATTTTGATATCATCTGAGTTGGGTAAAGGGTTAACAGGGTTTCACTGTGTTGGCCCCAGAACTTGGGAAAAACAAATATTTTCTCAAAAGCGAAAGCCCTGACAAAGTTCACATTTCAACATAGTGTATATACAGGCACATTAAAAGACGTGATTGAATCCACGTTTAACCTTCCCAAACTACAAACATAGTGTCAACAAGAGCACCGCCTAGCGTTGGACAATACGCCCGGTAAGCTTTATCGAATTGTACATAATAACTGTTTGATCCATGGACCAACCAATAACATCGGACAGAACCCCACTTTTCGAATTGAACTTATATTTTAGTATTACTGAGACACAAACCAAGTTTGGCACTGATCGACAAATCCAAACCCAAGTTATCGTCCAAAAACCGAAATGTTGACAAAAATGTAAAATCTCTAAAGCCGAAAAGGGGCATAACTCTGGAAAATAATAGTCTGACCTTTAATTATAATCACAGGTGCACAGGTTCCCATGGTGGTGAACATGCATACCAAGTTTCGAAGGAATCGACCCAAAATCCTCCAAAAAACCCTCCGCACAAAATTCAGACTTATGCGGAAGATTATTCCAAGTCGAAAAGAGGCATAGCTTTAGAAAAAAATAGTCCCACCAGAACTATAAGCGCAGGTGCAAGGGTTCCCATGGCGACGAAGATGCATACCAAGTTTCGAAAGAATTAGTGTATAAACATCCGAGGAAACCTCCGGACAAAATTGGATCAATGTGGTAAATTATTCTTAGTCGAAAAGGGGCGTGACTCTGGCAAAAATAGGCCGATCGGAATTATAACCCTAGGTGCACAGTTCCACATGGTGATGAGCATGCATACCAAGTTTTGAAAACATTGGTCCATAAACCTCAAAGAAAATCTCCTGACAAAATTCAGACCGGTCAGGCAAATTATCCTAAGTCATAAAGGGGCATACATCTGTCCAAAATAGTCCCGTCTGAACTATAACCGCACATGCACAGGTTCCCATGGTGATGAACACGCATGCTAAGTTTCGAAAGAATTGGTCCATAAACCTCCGAGAAAATCTCCAGACAAAAAATTCAGACCCAGAGACCGACCTGGGCAATCGCCAGTGCGTATTTGGTTCTGAAACATCAGGAACTGGCTCTTAAATCTCAGGAATAGGCTTCTCAGTTGGCGCGTAACTTCTCAGATCATATTTTGATATTCTTTTGATGGATAATCGAGAGAGACACTCTTACATGTATTATATATATGATTATCATTTATCATTGTTGTAGAGTGCTTAAGTTAATACTTCAAGTCTTAATTACCAAGCATTAATCTTCTCTGTGGTTTCTGATCAAGTCTTGGCTGCCTAAATAAGCAGCCAAGACTTGATCAGAAACCACAGTGAAGATTAATGTTTGCTTTCGTGTACTAAATGAAAATGATGAGAGCTATTACATACTTGCAGTGTGTGTTACAAACAGCAGTGTGACTCCGTAAATTGAAATCTGGCGCATGAATTGAAAAAATAGGCTCCGAGGCTAGAGATTATTTTAAATAGTCCTGATCGGTCCCTGCAGACCGTTGAGACAAATTATTCTAAATCGAATATGGGTATAACTCAGGCAAAAATAATCCCACCGGAACTATAATAGCTCATGCACAGGTTCTCATGGTGGTGAATATGCATACCAGGTTTCGAAGGGAATGACCCTTGAACAGCCGAAGAAATCTTCCGAGAGAAAAAAAACGGACGGATGACGGACGGACAATCCATTTACATAATACTACCTTTTTATCAAACGGGCGTATCAAAAGAGTTTGAACAGTTTGAGCACCCCGTGGTTGTGCTGATAAATGCACAGCACAGCTCTTGTTCTGAGTAGCTCTGTCGGTTTTCGCTGTTAAATTAACTACAAGTATTTAAAGTAACGGTGTGTTTGGCATGAATGAATCTTCTAGTTTCATTATTCGTGCTAATTATGTTTTAAAATGAGCTTTGTCTAACACATGTAATAATGTAAATATATCGCCCCCCCCCCCCCCCCCCGAGTTCCAATGTGTTCTATGTGCCTCCTGGCACATAGAACACATTGGAACTCAAGGGAAATATGTTCTTAATTTAGAAGAGAATGTTGAAAAATAAGTAACATTCAGCTCAAATGATCAATAAAGTTACAGTAGTTAATCAGTCACCATCGGACTCCCGCGTTGTGTCCTTGGGCAAGGCACTTCACCCCGATTGTCCACATGGGGGCACGATGACGCCGTGTACTAAGGCGTACTGCACGTCGATGGTGCGCATGTCTTCAACCAATCTAACCCTGCCTGTGCTGCAGTGCGGTGTTGCGATGTTGTGGAGCTGGCAGCTGCTCGTCGTTGCTCGGTGGTTCTCTCCGGGTACTCCGGCTTCCTTCACCCGTAAAACTGTCACGGTCATGATTAGCCATTGTGCATAAGTATGTGACCTTAAACACCAATAAATAAATGAATCGGTCACCAAGATTCCGTTGTATTTTAGGGTTCTGCGAAACTCAAATTTCGGCTCGGCTATTTATTTATTGGGGTTTTAACGACACTTTCGACAGCCTGAGTCACTTCGTGTCGGACAGTTTTACGGGTGGGGGAAGCCGGAGTATCCGGCGAGAACCACCGAGCAACGGCGAGCAACCGTCAGGCTCCCCAACGTACTAACTCCACACAAGCAGGGTTAGCATTGGTTGAAGACAAGTCCACGATCGACGTGCAGTACGCCTTAGTACACAACGCCACCGTGTCCCCCACGTGGGCAACTGGGGGATTAAGTGTCTTGCCCAAGGACACAACTCGGTTGCCGCAGGTGGGATTCGAACCGAGGATCCTTGCAGCCTACATCTCCATTCGGCTCGACTTGAATCTAGAATCAGACAAGGGATTTCAAAAAGCAACGACTCTCATAGGCTTTTCTAGTTGTAGATATACACATTTTTGCAGCCTAGAATATAGAAAACAGAGACGTAGCTAGGATTTTCTATTGGGGGGGGGGGGGGCATACATTTTTGGGGGTGCCAGGTCGATATAATTATGCCACAGGCATATCCGAAGGGCTGAGTGCGTGTGGGTATGGCCCTCCCATTGGTGAGGGTTCAGGGGCTCCCGGAAGACCGCCATACACACCCACCTCAGGCCTACGGTACCCCTCCCATTCAGGAGGGCTCCCCGAGAAAATTTTGAAAAATTGAATGCCCTTGGAGTGAACCTGGGATCCTCTGGTGCTTTAATTTTCGCATTTTGAGGGTGTGTGTGCTCCCCCCCCCCCCCACCCCCTGGCTGCGCCACTGATAGAAAATAATGCCTGTCTCAGCTAAGTATTGTGTTTAACGAAGTCACTGGAAAAAAACAAAACATGAATAATGCAGAAACGGAATCGAATTAGTTTCGCGAGCCGAACCTCTTTGAACTCTTCTTCTATCATCAAGTCTCCTGTATTACAGGACAGCCCCGTCCCTCTCCCCTCCTGTATTACAGGACAGCCCCGTCCCTCTCCCCTCCTGTATTACAGGATAGCCCCGTCCCTCTCCCCTCCTGTATTACATGACAGCCCCGATCCTCTCCCCTCTTGTATTACAGGATAGCCCCGTCCCTCTACCCTCCTGTATTACAGGAGACCTGATGATAGAAGAAGTTCCCCAAGGTAACCCCGGGAAGTGAAGCGGTGTTTGTTTACTGTGAAACACACGCTGTTTTACTGGTCAAATAGGACCCATTCACCAATGTTTGGTGTGAAAGTCCTCTAAAATGGGCAACATGGGTTTCGCTAGCAGGAATTCCAGCGGAGAATAGCTAATTTTATAGTTTTGATATTTACGTGCTATTTGTTTGCAACAATAAATATCCGATTTTAAATATAAACTGCAAACAAACTCAAAAGTTGAGCTAGGGTCTCGCTATCCCTCAACATCCAGTTATCATTAACACTAAAGTATAATTTGCGCTGACAGCACAGGCCTGGTATTTTCAGGAGAGCAATTTATTCGCTCACCTACTGCTCGCCTTAAAAATATTAAGGAGGGCGAAAACTAGCCCTCCTAGCCTTAGAAAATAATGATTACCACAACAGCCTATTCCTAAAACCCACATCTTTTCTCAGATCTGTGCTATGTTAGTGGCCTCTGTGAGACGGCCGCAATACCCAACCCACACCTCCGAGGCCCGGAGGTGTGGGAGGGGCGGTGTAGCCGTCTCACAGAGACTACATTGTTAGCAGCACCAAATAAAATTTATAAAGCCCACCAGGCAGAATTCATTAACAATAAAATTTCATTTTGCCACTATTAGCTCCTGTATGCTTGAGGAGAGCTAATCGCTCCCCTAGGCCATGCGAGGGGAGCGATTTTTAGCCCTCCTTCACTTTTTAAGAATACCAGGCCTAATAGCACGTAAACACGTTCAAAAGCCAATGTTTGAGGACTGCAAAAAGAATGGTGATAATAAACTGAGAAGTTACAGGTTGTTTAACCCTTTACCTAACCTGAAAAGCAGACGACACTTGCAAAAATAATTCTTGAATAACTATTTTTTTTCATTTTTTGTCTCAAAACCATAGGTTATGACCTCGACGAGCTTGTTCCAATGAGGGGTCATAACCTATGTTTTTGAGACAAAAAATGAAAAAAATAATGAAAATTAATTGGCCATTTTTGAGAATGGCGCTGGCCGGTTTTGGCCGTTACGTTAGGTAAAGGGTTAAAAATGACTATTCAATGGAAACAAACCGAGGGGTGTGCGGTGGCTCAGTAGGTAGAGGTGCAGGCTGCAAGCCGAGAGGTCCTCGGTTCGAATCCCACCTGCGGCAATCGCGTTGTGTCCTTGGGCAAGACACTTTACCCCCATTGCCCATGTGGGGGCACGATGACGCCGTGTACTAAGGCGTATTGCACGTCGATGGTACGCATGTCTTCAACCAATCTAAGTGCGGGGTAACGATGTTGGGGAGCTGGCAGCTGCTCGTCGTTGCTCGGTGGTTCTCTCCGGGTACTCCGGCGTCCTCCACCCGTAAAACTGTCACGGTCATGATTAGCCATTGTGCATAAACATGTGACCTTAAACATAAATAAATAAATAAATAAATGGAAACGAACTCGACGGAATACCGGGAAATTTTCACTACGCTTCGTATCAGCAACTATAAGTTACCTGTTGAGAAAGGGCGACATTATCAACCGCCGAAGCCTGTTATCCACAGGATGTGTACTCACTGTGAAATTAACTCTGGGAAAATAGAAAACGAATACCATTTTCTTATGGAATGTACACATTATTCAGAGCTTCGAACAGAACTATTTGTTTTGATGAACAGTGAGTTCGACGGTTTTAGTTATCTGAGTAAATTTGAGCAATTCAAATTTATATTTGAAAACAGAACTCCCAGTTTATGCCAAAAAAATCTGCAGTGTGATCCGGGATTTATTCGCCAGACGATTATGATATGTTTAGCGATGTGTGTGGGAAATTCTAGTTCACATCTCCACGTTCTTTCGCGTTTCAAATTAATAAAAATATTTTACTTTGATCATGAAAAATTGGTGGATGAAATTGTAATGTTTTGAGTACTATTTTTGTTCATGTTACAGAGTTGTACATTCTCGCATACTGTCCTGTAAAGGATGTTTTGTGCTAATAAATGTTATGTCATGTTATGTTAAGTATAAAAGATTGATTAAACTTGACATTATCTCCATGTTGTGGTCATGATTAGCCATTGTGCAGACGTATGTGACCTTTTGCCTAACATGAAAAGCAGACGACACTTGCAAAAAACAAAATTCTTGAATAGCTATTTTTTTTATTTTTGTCTCAAAAACATAAGTTATGACCCCTCATTGGAACGAGCTCGACGAGCTCGTTCCAAAGAGGGGTCATAACCTATGTTTTTGAGACAAAAAATAATGAAAATTTTTTGGCGATTTTTGTGAATAGCGCTGGCCGGTTTTGGTCGTTACGTTGGGTAAAGAGTTAAACACCAATAAATAAACAGATGATGGAGGAAGATATCAAGTTGAGATACTTTGGCGAACATCTCTCAATAAGTCGAAAATTCCCAAACGGGACGATTTCGCATCGAAACGAATTTCGAAGCTTTGCAGGGGCCTACTGTATTTGTAATTTTACAATGCACATTTAAAAATCGCACACAATATTTCCCACATTTTCGATTCTAGGTTTATGACAGACTTCAACCAATGGATATGGGGCGCGTTGGCTCAGAAAGTAGAGATGCAGACTGCAAGCCGAGAGGTCCTCGGTTCGAATCCCACCTGCGATAACCGCGTTGTGTCCTTTGGGCAAGACACTTAATCCCACTTGCCCACGTGGGCCACAGTGGCGTTGTGTACTGAGGCGTACTGTACGTCGATGGTGCACTTGTCTTCAACCAATGTTAACCCTGCCTGTGTGGAGTTAGTACTTTGGGGAGTCTGACAGTTGCTCGCCGTTGCTCGGTGGTTCTCTCCGGGTACTACGGCTTCCTGCACCCGTTAAACTGTCCGACACGAGGTGACCCTGGCTCTCGAAAGTGTCATTAAACCCAAATAAATAAATAAATAACCAATGGTTGTAACCAATGGGTGTGACTACATCGCACATCACATGGGTATGACTAATGAATGAGATTAAAGTGCGTAATCTAGAAAACACTGTGACAAACGTGAAAGTTGTAAAATTCTTAACTGTAGGTGACAACACGAACTTCTGAGATTTACACATGAGCGTACATCACATAATGGAAAGTAGCGTCATTTGTTTATTTCTGCGATAATTATGCGACACAACAACGTTAATTATTTTAGAAGTTACATGTATAGGCTTATAATCAACAAAACAAGGTGAAGCCAACGATTTGCCAAGAACAGCTTTTCTACAAAAATGGTGACAGATTTGACGAAGAGATCACACAAGCTTGATTTCAGGAGTAGGCCCTCTGTAGCGCCACCCTATTTTTACCACAATTGACTCGTGAATAGAGAAACAGGTTTGCAAATCGCGTTTGGAAATCGTTACCAGTATTGTTCAGGAGTCTCTTTGAGATGAGAGGATTAGAGATAATCCAGGAGTTATTCTCAAAGGATTCGTGTAGCGTTAAATCACAATTGACTGCACAGCTGAACTCGGCTTTCAGCTTACACTTTTTACAAGTTTGGAGCCATTTTTTTTCCAAATTAAGGTATTAAAAAATAAATTAATTGAAGCTTTTTTGTTGGTCCTCGCAGTTACGATTATACAACGACTTTCTATTTCTGTTTAACGTTTTTCCGATCGTGACTTCCGCTCGATTAACCCTTTACCAAACACGAAAAGCAGACGACAATAGTTGCATACAGTATTCTTGAGTAACTATTTTTTTTTTATTTTTTGCGTCAAAAACATAGCTTATGTCCTCTCACTGGAACGAGCTCGACGAGCATGAGGGGGGGTCAAAAGCTATGTTTTTGTGACAAATTTTTTAAAAAATAAAATGAAAATTGAATGGTGATTTATGTGAATAACGGTGGCCGCTTTTACCGTTAGGTTGGGTAAAGGGTTAACACTTTTTTAATGAGACCCGACCCACCATCCGGGTATTAAACCTGCTATTAACTCGCATCAGACCTCGGTATGGCTTAACATTATCTTTTCACAAAATGGATTTTATCCTTCCAAACGGGATTTTTCCGTTAATCAAAACTTGGAATCGCCCAGATTTTTTTTTCTCGTAAAAAAGCTGTCATATCCTCCGTGCAGTTGAGTCACAATCACCTGCATTTAACACATCAAGGGACTTAATCGCTACAAGCAGTTGTGACCTTTGTGTGTGTACAGTCAGGTTTACAAACATGTATTTACTTGCCGAGTGACTGCTTGCAAAATTATTTACATTTCCTAATTAAAAATCAGTATCAAAACAAAGTTTAATTTAAATTGCTGTCAAGATCACCATGCCGTGTTCATCGCATTTGCAAGCAGGTGTTTGCTGACGTTTCATTTCAAAGAAACGCTGCTCGACGATCATCTCCCTTTCCTTTACAGGGTGTACAAGATGTCGTAGCATTATTAATCTCGTCCCGGTCGATTCTCCATTTAGTTCTTATTCAATATGTCCAGAATGTGTATATGGACAAAGTGAAATCCCTTAATATGACTGTAATTTATCATAGCTCTCAACTCCTCGCCTTAATGTTATAACAAATGCTTTCAAATTGTAAAGACCATCAAACATCACTGAGAATATGGTTCTGAAGATCTGCCTTCTGGGCCTTATCGCTTTAACAACTGGTTGTTCATATTTTAATAGATTTTTTAACTTCTAATTTGCTTGATTTGGACTTTTATAATACGTCGATTATAAATTAGTCACCGTTTTACAAACAGGACGGCAAGTTATTTTGCTAATTGTGCCGCTGAAGTCGGTAATAGCAGTGATTAAAAAATATAGTGCGCGCGTTTATAATTTAACGTATGTAGTCAGGTCGACTATAAACACAGCCACGTGCAAAATGTATCGACCTTGAGAAGTCCCGCCCTTTGTGTTGTTTTTAGGCAAGAGATGGAGGCGCATGTTTTTAACCCTCGCGAAAAAGCAGCTGATACAAACACAAATATTTTTAAAAGCTATGTGTAACCAAAAGATATATGCTTCGCTCCTGATTCAATAGATGATGAAATCCATGATTCGGAAAAGAGTTTCCCGTTTTTCTGCACTAAAGATAATTCGGCCAGGCCTGGCAATCCAGAAAATCAAGGAGTGCAAAACAGTTGCCCACCTCAGATTGCTTGGGAGTGCAATTGCACCTGAAATTTTAAGTGCAAAAATTTGTATGCTATTTTGGTTATATTCGCTTCAAGGTATTAATATCGTGACTGAAAAATTGTACATAGTGAAGAAATTGGCACACACATCTCATTATTCGAAATGTTGCATTCAATTCTTATGTGACTGTATTCTACACTCAAAATGTATCGAAATGCGCTACAGAATGGGTCATGAATTATTGCGAATCAATGAAACATTGACAAATCGTCCCCTGAGTTCCAATGTGTTCTCTGTGCCAGTAGGCACAGAGAACACATTAGAACTCAGGGGACGAAATGATAGTAGATTTTAAAGGCAGTCCCAAACAGGTCTGGCATTCCAGAAAATCAAGGGGTGCAAAAAAAAAATTGCCCTCTTCGTTCTTTTCTAGGCGCGCATTAGGCGTGCAGCACTCCTGCACTCTTAAAGAATGTGAGGCCTATTCGAATTATCATGAATGAAACTGGTGTGAACTCGTGAATGTTAGAGTTGTAACGATAAGACCTTTGTTGTTGATTGTTTGTTATTGGTCTTGTTGCTTTGTTATCAGTGTTTGGGTAGACCAATGTTATTGCGTTTATGAGCGTCCTGGGCAGTGGCGATGCTTTCTTTCAATGTGACTAGACCATTATAAACGAGTTTGAGAGTCTGAGAGACCAATACTGTTTTAAAGTGTCCCTGACAAGATCGAGATGATTTACCTCACAGGCCCCTAACTCTATAGTAACAGGTCGGAAATTGGTTGGGGCTGGGGGAGGGTGGGGCTACCGATATAAAACATATCGGAAAATTGCCGTCAGAGAAGAAAAAAAATTATATTTGGGTGTTTTCATACACAGAGTGCCAAATCAACAACGTTGTCTAATGCCACAGCAAATGTTCATTTCATTTTCGGCTGTTAAAAAATTCCCGAATTCTGTCCAAGGAATGATAACAAAATTGAAATAATCATCAACAAAGAAATAAGGGAACAGACATGTTCCGACAACCTGTTTCAGCCGGTACTGTATCTCGACGACAGGAGAAATTTCTAAAGTGCGTGTTTTTTTTTCCAATTTTTGCTACCTTCAAAACAGAGCTCATGGCCTCCCCCTGGAACGAGCTCGTTGACCTCATTCCATTGATTGTCCGTAACCTCGATATGTTTCTAAGGCAAAAACTAAAAGGGGGTAAAACATTATGTTTAATTAATCCCCTTTTTTCCCAAGCTGATATGTTAACCCTTTACCCAACGTAACGGAAAAAATGAAGAGCGCTATTCTCAAAAATTGCCAATTAATTTTCATTATTTTTTTCATTTTTTGTCTTAAAAACATAGGTTATGACCACTCATTGGAACGAGCTCGACGAGCTCGTTCCAATGAGTAGTCATAATCTATGTTTTTGAGACAAAAAATGAAAAAAAATAGTTATTCTATAATTTTTTTGGCAAGTTTCGTCTGCATTTCATGTCAGGTAAAGGGTTAAAGAAGTTATGAAAACAGACACTGCTCTTTGATTTACAATAAAAATAAAAATAAAATGTCTTAAAAATTTTACATAAAATTCTTAATTTCTACGAGTGATTAATATTCTTCTAGAAAATTAAGCCTTTGAAACAGTCTGGAATTATTCGTGCTTCCTTGGTTTCCATGTTGAAGTCTTAAATTTAGTTAGCCAGATGAAACAGCAAAACAGAATGGTAGCTGAAGACGAGGTTGTGTTGTCATTTGTGAGACTGTTAATGAAAGTGGTGATATTCGAAAGTTTAAAGGGTTTGACTAGAAAATTAAAAATATCCGTTTGAAATATCCGTTTAGATATATGTTAACTCTAGAAATATACGAATATTTCAATTTCAACACTGTATGTTCAACCCTTTGAAACCTTCGTTTGTATTCTTGGAGGGACAATACGCCGCTGGCTTCAAAATCTTTTATTGATAAATTTACAGACCCCCAAAAATTGTACACGCAACTAAATGTTTAATTTATCATTCGGCCAAAGGCATTCGTCCAGATTAAATAGGTGAAATTGAAGGTGATCATTTTCGTGAATTAGTCTTTTGTGACAGACTGCTGTACAAATTAAATTATTACCACTTCAGAGGGCGTTCTCTAGTGTTTTAAAGTAATTTTACCTTTACGTTAAAAAACGATAATGCACGGTACGAAAATGTCAAACCATATGTTAACTGGATAACGGCCCGCTAGTTTTTATGAAAATGTCAAACCATATGTTAACTGGATAACGGCCCGCTAGTTTTTTTTCCCATGATAATGGGAGTGGTAATAATAGTAATAACAAGATTTTCTCGGGCTTTTATGGGTTTTTAACGGCCCTCGAGAAATGTTTAACAGCCCTCGGGCTGATAAAGGCCCTCGACTTTGTCTCGGGCCTCTATAGAGCCCTTGGGCTGTTAAACATTTCTCTCGGGGCCGTTAAAAACCCATAAAGCCCTCTAAAATCATGTTATTGTTATATTAACGCATATGTCTATTTCTAGCTCATTTATTGAATCAGACCAAGGGTTTTAGTCGAAAAGTGTGTCAAACATGCCGTTCCCTACTCTTGCTCATTAAAATTAAAGGGGCTGTGATCTAACAAATATTGCCTGTCGAGTTAGTAAAATTACCAACAGCCTGGGGCCAATACTATGAAACTTTTACAATTGTATTTTCTAGAAGTGTATTTTCTGCCTATTAATATAACTGACTAAAATGAATTATTAGCATTTTAAAAGATATGGCAATTTGCCAACTGGCAAATTGCCACATCTTTGAAAATGCTAATGGTTCATTTCAACCCATTTAAAGTCATTTATAGAAAATACAATTCTAGAAAATACAATTGTAAAAGTTTAATAGTATTGGTCCCTGGTCAGACAATGTTTGCTAGATCACAGCCCCTTTAAATCTTCACTTAAAACAATAGCATGTAAATAAAATCTAGAATAATAAAAAATCATCATATTTACGTCAGAAACATCGCTTATGACTTCTCATTGGGACGAGCTCGTCCCAATGAGGGGTCATAAGCTATGTTTTGAAGGCAAGAATTGCCAAAAATTGTAAATTACAATGTCGAATTTTGTGAAAACCGCTGGCAGAATATGGCCACTTCGAGGGGTAAGGGTTAAATAATATCAATTCATATTTATTTATTTATTTATTTATTTGTGTTTAAGGTCATATTTCTGCACAATGGCTAATCATGACCACGACATTTTTACGGGTGGAGGAAGCCGGAGTACCCGGAGAGAACCACCGAGCAACGGCGAGCACCTGTCAGCTCCCCAACATACTAACTCCACACAAGCAGGGTTAGCATTGGTTGAAGACAAGTGCACCATCGACCTGCAGTACACCTTAGAACACAACGTCATCGTGCCCCCATGTGGGCAATGGGAGTGAAGTGTCTTGCCCAAAGACACAACGCGGTTGCCGCAGGTTGGATTCAAAGAGATCTCTCGGCTTGCACTCTGCATCTCGACCAACTGAGCAACCACGTCCCCGTACAGACTGTTATAAGAGGTAGACTTGATATAGCAACAAACGAAACGAAACAAACCATTAACAGGGAATTAACAGGGAAAAAGAAATGGAATGGCATCTGGCGCAAATATGAGGGGCAGGGTCATGTGTATGGGGTACAATGTTGCGTCGAAAATAAAAATTAAAATTTTGGGTTGTTCTTTAGAAGTTCTTTTTGTTTAAAATTCTTTCCACTTTTTAACCGAATGCGTATGTTCCATCTGTTCCTTCAAGTAGTCTATCTCTCACATGAATTTATTTTTTCTTAGATACTTTCGGTGGAATTTCGTTTTATTTAAGGTTTCTACTAAACCATGCTGAGCCAAGTTAAATTGGTGCAAATCAAACATAACGTGGTTTGGTAAAAATTAGTTTAAAATATAAAACCCATCACCTTTGTAAGGAAATTGTTTTTTGCAGATCATTTCAACTTTAGCCAGTCAAAATAGTATTAATTGATAAATATAAACAGACGCCTCTTGAGAATGCATGTATGAAAAGAACACATCAAAAAAGAGGCAATCTCTTATTTGCAGGTTGCCCAATCAAGAAATTTTCTGTTAGTTTCAGTGCTGCCGTTGGCAAATACAGTCAAGCCTGTTTTGTATGCATGGGTCTGTTAACACTTAAATGGGAGGCTGAATGTAGGTTTCCCCAATCTTTTCTATTAACCCTTACCCAACATAACGACAAAACCGGCCAGCGCTATTCTCAAAAATCGCCAATTATTTTTCATTATTTTTTCATTTTTGTCTCAAAAACATAGGTTATGACCCCTCGTTGGAACGAGCTCGTTCCAACGAGGGGTCATAACCTATGTTTTTGAGACAAAAAATGAAAAAAATTAGTTATTCAAGAAGTTTTTTTGCAAGTGACATTGGAATGGTCTTAACTGTGTAGTGAAACACGTGATATATTATTTACAACCTGTATTCGCCAAGCAAGAATTGAATGCACGTTGAAAATATTTAATTGGTCTACCCCCAAATAATGAATATGGACTCTTCCAATTGCTGTCATTGAACTGACATGGTCAATACCACACCTGCACAAAGGGTTAAGACTGTGATTTATATTATTTGACCACATTCTCAGATCAGATAATCTTGACTTTCACAGCTCATCACTTTTCTTACAAATACACTCAAACACCACTTGGGATAAAAATCAACTGGGTTGAGTGAATACGAACCCAGTTGCGTTATTTAGTTCTAACTGATTAAAAATATCAAATAACGCAAGCCATCCCCGTCATTTAAAATGTTTTCGGAGACTAGGTTATAGACCTATAGTGTGAAATGTGACGATGTTCACCTCTCTGGTTTGGTTAAGGGTCATAACCGTAATAGTAATACTGTACAGTTTTGCCAAAGATGATCACCACCAAAGTGTCTATTTGTGTTAATTCTCCATTCGCATACTTCGTTGATGGACTTGAAAGGCGGTTGGCTTTTTGGCAAGTTGAATAGTACTGTGTTGTCCAATGCTTGTACTTTGCATTGATAGATGATGCCAACGACGAGCAGACAGATTGGAAAAAGACATCGTCTAATTTTAAGTCAGGGTTTTCCCCTACCGTAATAAACGTCCATTGGTTGATTAATCCGGTTGCGTATCCCTCCGCCTTCCATATTTGGGGAAGATTTTCAAAATTGGTTGCAATGTCTTTTGGAAAGCTTAGGAACAGCCTCATAACTTTAAAACTTTAATTATTTAGTAGACATTTCCAATACATATCCACGATAAACAAAACCAAGTGGCATTTTCAACAAAACGATGACTTCTGAAGCGAAAAGTATGCTTTAAACAGTTTGATTTTTGGTCTGTTACCAAAAGGCTGGTACCATAAATCATCAGATTATAAACTTTCTGCGTTTAAAGTAGTTTTGCGCCTACACATTTGGTCCAATTTGGGTTTTTTTTTCAATATTATGCAGTCGTTAATTATTTCCATGTGTTTTTAAGTTTCGATGGTTGTTTCAAACCTTCAAAAACAACGAGATCATTTGACACATTTCGTTCATAACTGTATGAAATTTACCTCCCTTTATTAAATTCTCAGAATGCATCCTACAGATGTCGCACACTAGCTTACCGTGTGTTTACTACAATAATCATGTAGATTGTGTATGACTAAAAGCGATGGATTTTGGCTCGATGTTAGCCGAGCTTATTAAAATAAGTGAAGAATACAAAAGTAGAAAGACAGATGATGCAAATGCAGCGGTTATATATTGTGCAAAGTTTGCGAGGGTATGTATTTGATCTTTTGGAAAAAGAGAAAGTTTATGGGTCAGTTTTCAACGCTGCGAAGTGAATAGACATTGAGTTGAAGTTCGATTTATAAAATGACAGCGTGTCTCGACTCACGTACACACTAATCCTAAGTGTTTTGATCATTGATTTTCACTCATTTCGCAATTAATATTTTTTCTTGGCTATGAGAAATATTGCAAAGTGTTGTGGATTGCCTGTCATCGTCAAAGGCGTACCATCGCGCATAACGGAAAATGGCCCCTATGATTTCAAGAAGTGTAATATTCCGATCTCGGAACGCGACCTACATAGACCACAACAAACGTATTAAATCCCACTTCTCTATTTATCGTTTTTTCTCTAATGATGCAATAATAAACGATCCCATGAAGCCGCCTCTGTCAACTGGTAATAAAGAGTTTACTTAAAATCATTCCACTCAGAAACATTTAATTGAAAAGTGCACAGCAGCGTTTTTTTTGCACATCCTACCACAAAACAAGGTCAAGGCAATTGGAAGCAAAAATACCCAAAATAGATGTTACCAAATGTCACTGGTAACAATTGGAACTAACATGTATTTTTTTGTTGCAATCCTGAATGATTTATTTCAGATTCATTTTAGAATTAAAACATTACAGTACAAGTCAAAATAAGTTGTAGGATAACACTGACAAGATCAGAAATGACAGAATCTGACATCATTTTCTGGAAAGCTATCAAAGAGAGCTTTCCAGAAAATGATGTCAGCTTCTGGTCTTATAAGTGTAGGAAGAGAAGGATACATAGTTTATAGTGGTTATCCTACAACTTATTTTTGACTTGTACTGTAGACATGGGAAACACCCAAACTGTCCTCTGCAGTTTGACCCAAACTGACCACTACATATAGCCTGAACCATCGTCCACAGTGCCCGAAACGTCCTCTATGCAAATTTTGCCCATATCATCTTCTAGAAATTGTGGTGACCTTCAGGTCTCTGTGGGAAACAAGAAAAAGGAACAATATTTTCACAATATTTGCTTTTATTTATAACGCTTCCTACAAAAAGTATAGAAACATATGATATATTGTCAACAAAAATGTTCTGAAAAATATATTAACATATAATACATTTGACAACATAATGATATATTTATGAACAAAAATGTTCTGAAAAATATATTAACATATAATACATTTGACAACATAATCATATATTTATGAACTGTCGCTACATGTAGGTTAGATGTGGATAATTTTAAATAAATTATTGTCAGAGCAACGCTTATATTTGATCTTTGATATGAATAATTAATTGTTTAATTTTAAATACTTGTCGGAGCAATGTTTATAAATATTATTTTACTACCAGATGTTGAAAAACGTCAGTATTTTTTCAACGTTTGTTAACAAAATGGAATTTGTGAACAGTCGTTAATTTAATTTTAAATAAATTTTTGTCGGAGCGACATTTATAAATGTGAGCGATGTTTTGTAAATATAATGATATTTATCGACATAAGTTTAACTTAAGACTAACTTGCTAATTAAAATACAGTTAAAACTAGAAGTCCTGTCACCAATAGAGCGCTTATCTAGGCTTAATTGCGCGTTGGAATTGCGCGCAATTGCCATAAACAACACGGCAGGTTCTCCTGGTTACTCATAGCAAACACATGCAATGTTTCTGCCAATGGACCTCCGGGCCACCCGGAGGTCCATTGGCTGAAACATTGCTTGTGCGCAGGCCATATGTACATAATTTGATAGCTTTACTTGGGCCATAACGCGTACATTAACGCGCATATCAACATGCTATTTGTGCGCATTTCATGACAGGACTTCTAGTTTTAACTGTAGCCACCTCTGATAATGTTTGTCTTGGAGTCTTTTCACTAGATTCGGAGTCGCTTCATATTTCTTCTAGTGCTTTGTTAAATTTCTGTTTACTCAATAACTACTAAGTACTAAAACAATACAAACAAGTACACAGACAGAGATAATGAGATAACTACAGAGATAACAAGGCAAACAACTAGTGATAAGAAATTATCGAAAAGAAACATGAAAAATGATTTTGAAAAACTCTCAAACTTTCGAAAATAACTTATTATTTATTCAAAATAATAAGAGTTTAAAATATTAAAAAAAGATGTGAATAAATATTTTTTTGCAAGAGGACGTTTGGGTCTATTAGGGGCCAGTCTGGGTCAAAATGCAGTGGATGGTTTGGGTGTAATTCATAGACATGATGACTTGAAAGGTTGTACTGGCTGTGGACCGAAGTGAAAGTGAAGCATTGAGTACAATGCAATCCTGTTAATTGAGTAGCCACTTTGCTTACAAAGCCTAATGTATTCAATCAGGCCTTGACAGTTCCACATTTTGGTAAACCTACATGTATAAACAGGTTACCCGTTCAGTTCATTAATCTATTCTGAAGGTTAAGTACAGTTAAAACTAGAAGTCCTGTCATGAAATGCGCACAAATAGCACATTGTTACGCGCGTTAATGTGCACGTTGTGACCCAATTAAAACTATCATATTCTGTACATATGGCCTGTGCACAGGCAATGTTTCAGCCAATGGACCTCTGGGTAACCTGGAGGTCCATTGGCAGAAACTTTGCATGTGTTTGCTATGAGTAACCAGGAGAACCTGCCGTGCTTTGGATGCCATTCGATATGGCAATTGCGCGCAATTCCAACACGCAATTAAGCCTAGATAAGCGCACTATTCGTGACAGGACTTCTAGTTTTAACTGAAAATTTGTTTCATTAACCTGTTGGTTAACCAAAAATCAAAACACAATGTGCCACAGGCATATTGCGAAGGCTGTAGCAGGTCTGGCATTTTCAGGAGAGCAATTTATTTGCTCACCTTAAAAAAGTTAAGGAGGGCGAAAACTAGCCCTCCTGGTCTTAGAAAATAATAATTACCATAACAGCCTATTTCTAAAACCCACATTTTTTCAGATCTCTGCTATGTCAGTGGTCTCTGTTAGACAGCCACACTGCCTCAATCGCCCCCTAGGCCATACAAGGGGAGCGAATTTTAGGCTTTTTAGTCCTCCTGCATTTTTAAGAATGCCAGGCCTGCTGTAAGCCTAAACTGAGAGAGGGTTTGGGAGGGAAATGTAGAGTTATGCCTCTTCTGTTGGCAACATGTGATGACTTCCGACAATAAAAATATCAGCGAAGCAGAAATACGCTATCACTAGAAATATAGGGTTGTGCCTCTTCTATTGGCAGCATTGCACATAAGAGCGTGTAGTGGTGAATAGGTCTAGAATTGATTTGGCAGTGATCCCATCGTATGTCAGGCTACAGTGCAATTCAATTTGATAAAACATGACTACATGTTTCTAAATATGCTTACATGTAAAGCTGAATAATAAGCACAAATTTAATATTTGTATGTGTACTACTTTCTCCTCAGGCATCTAATATGATGATCGTAAAAAAGTTGGTTAACCAATGGATCCTTTTGGTTAATCGATCGTCCGCTCACCTTAATTTTTGTTTGCGTAACCTCTAGGCGAACAAAACAATTGAGTATTGACGTAACATGAAGCTGGGAGGTTTTGATTTTTCAGATTGGGTTTCAGGACAAAATGCTCTCGCCAAGGAAGTGCTTCATACGGTAAGTGTAAGAATAACAAGATTGACCACATCTATCCCTAACAGTATTTCTAGGGAGATGTGAACAGCATCTTAAGGTAGAATTGTGCTTTCCCCCACAATGTTCAAATTTTTTTTCTACATCTAACTGGCAGCATTACCAGAGAGTCACACACAGTTAAAACTAGAAGTCTTGTCAAGAAATGCGCACAAAAAGCACGTTGATCTGCATGTTAATCTACGTGTTATGACCAGAGTAAGGCTATCAAATTCTGTACATATGGTCTGTGCACAAGCAATGTTTCAGCCAGTGGACCTCCGGGTAACCCGGAGGTCCATTGGCAGAAACATTGCCTGTGTTTGCTATGAGTAACCAGGAGGACCTGCTGTGCTATGGATGCCATTCTATATGGCAATTGCGCGCACTTAAGCCTAGATAAGCACACAGTTCGTGACAGGACTTCTAGTTTTAAGTGTAGATGTACCACCAGTACCATGAATGTGACAGAAAGTAAGGCTGCCACGATTATGAATTTTCATGATCGATTATTTCATAGAAAAGATTGACTTTTAATCGATCATTTTTTGGGAGCGTGGTGGCTCAGTTGGTAGAGGTGCAGGCTGCAAGCCGAGAGGTCCTTGGTTCTGTTACGGTGTGGAATTATTAAAGATATTGTTAACAGAAAGAAATCTGAGAATCAGCAACAAAACTATGAATTTAACTATTCTGAAATTTAATTAAAAAGAATTAATATATAAAAAAAAATGATACAAAGATCTTTTACACTAATTGGTTTACAGAAAATAAAAACAGTGGTACTTATCAATTATTGAATTAGTCCAAAGTACAGTTTGACAGAATCCAGTAATCCAGTGGTGAAGTATCTTCTGAAGAAAGTTACCAGCTGGTGGATGTAGTATTAAATCCAAGAATGTCTCTTCAGAAACAGTATCCCGTAGATTTGTATTAAAATTTCCACTTAGAAATGTCAGCAGTCTTCAACAAAATATAACAAAATGCTCCGTAAAATTCAAATGGAGTAAAAAAGCAAGAAGTATTGGCGCCACAGGTAATTTCCAAATAATCCAGTAGAATCCTGGCTTTTCACAAAATAATATTATTCTGTTTCACAGAAAGTATAAATTCTCTTTTCCAAGACGAATAGATTCTCTTCAAAATTCTCTTTTGGAATCAATCTCCAAATTCACAAAGAAGCACTGCTTCTATAATAAATGCACTGTTCTGAAACAATAATATTCTCCAATGGAAATAACTGAAGTGAGTCTTTTTGAAAGGCTTTCTAAGAATGAGTTTTTTTAATTCTGTTGACAAACCTTTATATAGTAACCAGATAGAATGTCCCAGAAGAGGAAGTTTCTGCAATGTTCTATTAGTTTCTGGGGAATTCTGTTAAAGTTCAAGTAAACAAGGTCATTGACCTATTTAAACAATTAAACAATCAACAGCTATATGTACAATATATCAGTGTAACAAAGATGTAAACAAGGTCACTGAGTGCAAAAGAGTTAGACCAGTCAGAAAATGCAGCAATAATAAAAAAAATATCTATCTCGTATAATTATCAACCCAAGGATATATCAATCTCAATATAATATGGGGGCTATAACACACCCCGCCTTAAAAGAAAAAGTTTGAAGATACTGAAAACTTTTTACATAATTTTAGCAGACTCTGACTGGTTTACAATACACACACACCATAATCTTCACAATTTTTTTTTTTTTTTTTTTTAATAAACATATATACACTTGAAGTGAATAGAGACCGATCATATCATTTTAAATTAGGATATTCTGGAAAGAGCATCAGCTACAACATTATCTCTTCCCGAAATATGCCTAATCTCTAAATTATATTCTTGAAGGGCTAAACTCCACCGCAATAATCTTTGATTCTTGTTTTTCATTTTATTGATAAATGTTAAGGGGTTATGATCGGTGTAAACTGTAATTGGACATTGGGTGGTTCCTAGATACACATCAAAATGGGTTAATGCCAAAATTAGAGCCAAAGTTTCTTTTTCTACTGTAGAGTAATTCTTTTGATGTTTGAGAAATTTTCTGGAAAAATAACATACAGGGTGATCAATACCTTGGGAATCTTCCTGGGCAATATACCCACCTGCTCCATTGTCACTTGCATCTATGAATAATTTGAAGGGCTTTTCATAATTGGGACTGGCCAGGACAGGGGAATTATTTAATAAAGTTTTTATTCTGTTAAAGGATTTCTGACATTCCTCAGTCCAAACAAACTTAACCCTTTTTCTCAATAAACTGGTCAAAGGGGAGACAACATCTGAAAAATTTAAACAAAATTTTCTATAATATCCAGCCATGCCTAAGAATCTCATGAGCTCCTTTTTAGAGTTTGGTACTGGAAAATTTACAATGGCATCAACTTTAGCCGCAATCGGCCTCACCTGCCCCTGCCCCACAACATGACCTAAATAATTTACAGTGGCTTTGCCAAATTCTGATTTTAACAAGTTAATAGTTAGGTTGGCTTGGGTCACTTTGTCAAAAAATTCTTGAATATGCTTTAGATGATCAGCCCAAGTTGTATCTGTGTGTATAATAACATCATCAATATAAGCTTCACTGTGATCTAGGTCTTCAATTAAGTGGTTAACCATGCGCTGGAACGTTGCCGGAGAATTTTTCATGCCAAAAGGGGTTACTTTATATTGATACAACCCAAATGGGGTAACAAAAGCAGATATTTCTTTTGCTTTTTCTGTTAAAGGGACTTGCCAATAACCCTTTAACAAGTCAAATTTTGTCACAAATTTAGCATGGCCAAGTTTGTCAATGCAGTCATCAATTCTTGGAATTGGATAATTGTCTGTTTTGGTGAGGCTGTTCACCTTTCGGTAATCCGTACAAAATCTGTAACTGCCATCAGGTTTTGGGACGAGTATACAGGGCGAACTCCAGTTGCTATGGCTAGGTTCTATGATATCATTGTCCAGCATATACTGTATTTCCTTTCGCATGATCTCAGCTTTGAAAGGGTTCAATCTATATGGATGCTGTTTGATGGGATTTGCCTCTCCTACATCAACATCATGAAAAATAACAGATGTCCTACTAGGCACATCGGGAAATAAGTGTTGATATTTGAAAATTAAATCAACTAAATCTTTTCTTTGGTCAGGCAGTAAATAATCTGTTTTATTTTGTAGATCTCTCAGGACATCTGAGTTCTGTAACTTCAGAGGTACATTTTCGCCGCCTTCATAAATATCCTCTACAGGATTTTCCAGCCGTGTGGGTGACTGTTGAGACTGGTAGAGAGTTTGGTTCTCTCTCATAATAAGTTTTCAACATATTTATATGGCACAGCTGAGTATTTTTGAGTCTATCGGGAGTCTCAACAACATAATCAGTATCACTGATCTTGTGCTTAACAATATAAGGGCCTGAATATCTTGCTTGTAAAGCATTGCCCTTTACAGGGAATAATACTAGCACCTTGTCCCCAGGTTTAAAGGAGCGAAATTTTGCCTTTTTATCATACCAGGTCTTCATATGACTCTGGGCTTTCTGTAAATGTTTATTTGCCATTTCTCTGGCCTGGTGCAATTTTTCCTTAAAAGTGGACACATAGTCCAGAAGAGAAATTTCAGGTGGCTCTTCTTCGAGCCATTTCTCCTTCAAAGCAGTGAGTGGACCCCTCACTATGTGTCCAAACACTAATTCAAAAGGGCTGAACCCCAGAGATTCCTGTACAGTCTCACGGACTGCAAATAAGAGGAGATGTACTCCTTCATCCCAATCCTTCTCATTATCCTCCCCATAGGCCTTTATCATGGTCTTCAGTGTTTGATGAAAGCGTTCTAGAGCTCTTTGACTTTCGGGATGGTAGGCACTTTATGTGTACTGCTTAATTTTGAGCTCATACATCACCTGCTGAAAAATGTTTGACATAAAATTTGAGCCTTGGTCCGATTGCACTGACCTGGGTAGACCGAAAGTTGTAAAAACTTTTATCAAGGCCTTAACTATTGTCTTAGTTTTAATATTTCTTAGAGGTATAGCTTCAGGAAATCGTGTAGAAGCACTCATGATGGTAAGAAGATATTCATTTCCAGATCTTGTTCTAGGCAATGGGCCAACACAATCAATAATAATTCTACTAAATGGCTCCTCAAAAGCAGGGATTGGTTGAAGGGGAGCAGGAGGAATCTTCTGGTTGGGTTTTCCTACAATTTGACAGGTGTGGCAGGTTTTACAAAATTCGACAACATCCTGTCGAAGCTTGGGCCAGTAAAAACATTGTTGAATATGAGAGTAGGTTTCCCTAACTCCCAAATGTCCAGCCATTGGATTTTCATGAGCCAGGCTTATTATTTCATTCCGGTATTTAGTGGGGACAACTATTTGATAAATAACCTCCCAATCACTATTGGAGGGTACTTCTGGTGGTCGCCATTTCCTCATAAGTACACCAGATTTTCTGAAATAACCGACAGGGGAGTTTTGGGCTTCAGCCTGTGTTAGAGCCTTTTCACGTGGCTCGGCAAGGTCAGGATCACTTTCCTGTTCCTGAATTAAAGATGTCCGGGAAATGACATTCAAGGAGGTCCCCCTATCACTCTCAGGTGTAGTGGCCTCTTTACAATGTCTGGACGAGTCATCACTTTGACTCAAAAAAGTCTGAGACAAATCAATGTCTTCAGAATCTGTAATTCTGTGACAGTTCTTATCCTCAGCTTTGCTGTTTAAATCAACACAATTGAGGTTGTTATCAACCTCAGCTTTCTTTGCCATGGACCGAGTCACAGCACATGCTGGAAAGGCAAAAGGAAAACATTCCTTCAAATTAATAATACTTTCATCTGTGCTCGGCTTATCCACCACTTGAGGTTCTACAGTGACTTTGTCACCAGCTAAGTCATTTCCCAATAATAAAGAAATACCTTTTACAGGTAGAGTAGGTCTGATTCCTACTGTCACAGTTCCATTTACTAAGCTACTTCTTAAATTTATTTTATGAAGTGGGACATTTAAAGAGTTTGACTCAATACCTGATATTAGAACTTGTGCCCCTGTAGCACTTTCTTCAGAAAATGGCAAAATGTCTTCTAACATTAATGACTGAGTAGCCCCTGTGTCTCTCAGTATTTTTATTGGTAAGGAACAGTGCGTATCCCCATCAAGGGAAACAAAGCCTTCAGAAATGAATGGCTTATAATTTTCTAAAGCATCTTGCTTTATAACATAATTTTCAGGGCATGGAGCACATGCTAGTGCATTCTGTGAAGTTGAGGACTCATTTTTCCTTTTTAACAGCCAGCAATCAGATAATAAATGACCTGGTTTCTTACAATAATTACAAGTTTTACTTGAACTGTTGGGTCGTAATGGTGTAGGGCTGGCATTAGATGACTTATTCTCATTAGGCTTCCGATTAAATTTGGGTGGTGAAAAGTTTGGAGGATTGGAAGGATGATTAGAAGGATGAGTTTTATCTGAAGTAGGTTTGGAAAGAATTCTTGTGAAGCCAAAAATTTGTAGAGTTACGACTCATTTTATGAGTTAAGGCATAGTTATCTGTTAGTACTGCTGCTATATTTAATGTGTCAACTTTTTGTTCATCCAGGTGGGCCTTTATATCTGAATGTATCTTTCCTTTAAACTCCTCAATCAGCATCATTTCCTTTAATTTTGTAAAATCTTTCCCTATTTCTTTTGAGTGGCACCACCTGTCAAATAAATTTTGCTTTTCTCTGGCAAACTCCACATGAGTTTGATTTTTATGATAATTTCTGAATTTCTGCCTATAGGCCTCTGGAACAAGTTCATATGCCTTAAGTATTGCCTCTTTAACAGCGTCATAATTGTTGCTTTGCTCAGAAGATAGAGCGGAATAGATTTCTTGGGCCTTCTCTTTCAAAACACTTTGCAATAGCAAAGTCCAGACATCCCTTGGCCATTCTAAACTTGTTGCCACTTTTTCAAAATGTAAAAAATATTTATCAACTTCTTTTTCTTGAAAGGGGGGAACTAGCCTAACATGTTTAGTTGCATCAAATCTACTTGGAGAAATTACATTTGAGCCTTGACGCTGTGATTCTAATTCTTTTATTTTTATTTCCTTTTGGGCCTGAATTTCTAATTCTTTTAAGTGCATTTCTTTTTGAGTTTCTATTTCCCTTAATTTTAATTCCCTATCCTCCTTTTCTTTTTGAGCCTGAATTTGTATTTGTTCCCTTTCTTTTTGAGCTTCTAATTCTTTTAATTTTAATTCCCTGTCTTCTTTTTCTTTTTGAGCCTGAATTTGAATTTGTTCCATTTCTTTTTGAGCTTCTAATTCTTTTAATTTCATTTCATTTTCCTGCCTTTTCATTTCTTGTTGCATTTCTAATCTCTTTAGTTCCAATTCTAACTTTTTAAGTTCAAGAGCATCAGTAGGTTGTGGTTCAGCGACAGGTGACCCAGACTGAGGCAAAAGACCCTCCTCAATATAATGATTAACAATGAGCTGTTTAAGTTTATGCTTGTTCAGACCAGGGGTGGCAGGTAATTTTAGATTCTGAGCAAGTTGAAATAAATCCTCCTTCTTAAGAGATTCTAAAAGGGCCAAACTAGGAGATCTTTCAAATTCAGAAATAAATTCTGTCACAATAAATACCATGATGAAAAGGTTTGCTGGCTCTCAGATTATATAAATAATAATACTGAAATTTTCTAAGAAAATTTAGATGTTTCGACTATGAGCCAAACTAATAATTGCAATATGCAAATAAAGCTTTCTCGTTATCTTATATTCAATCCTGGACGAGCCCCCAATTTCTGTTACGGTTTGGAATTATTAAAGATATTGTTAACAGAAAGAAATCTGAGAATCAGCAACAAAACTATGAATTTAACTATTCTGAAATTTAATTAAAAAGAATTAATATATAAAAAAAAATGATACAAAGATCTTTTACACTAATTGGTTTACAGAAAATAAAAACAGTGGTACTTATCAATTATTGAATTAGTCCAAAGTACAGTTTGACAGAATCCAGTAATCCAGTGGTGAAGTATCTTCTGAAGAAAGTTACCAGCTGGTGGATGTAGTATTAAATCCAAGAATGTTTCTTCAGAAACAGTATCCCGTAGATTTGTATTAAAATTTTCACTTAGAAATGTCAGCAGTCTCCAACAAAATATAACAAAATGCTCCGTAAAATTCAAATGGAGTAAAAAAGCAAGAAGTATTGGCGCCACAGGTAATTTCCAAATAATCCAGTAGAATCCTGGCTTTTCACAAAATAATATTATTCTGTTTCACAGAAAGTATAAATTCTCTTTTCCAAGACAAATAGATTCTCTTCAAAATTCTCTTTTGGAATCAATCTCCAAATTCACAAAGAAGCACTGCTTCTATAATAAATGCACTGTTCTGAAACAATAATATTCTCCAATGGAAATAACTGAAGTGAGTCTTTTTGAAAGGCTTTCTAAGAATGAGTTTTTTTAATTCTGTTGACAAACCTTTATATAGTAACCAGATAGAATGTCCCAGAAGAGGAAGTTTCTGCAATGTTCTATTAGTTTCTGGGGAATTCTGTTAAAGTTCAAGTAAACAAGGTCATTGACCTATTTAAACAATTAAACAATCAACAGCTATATGTACAATATATCAGTGTAACAAAGATGTAAACAAGGTCACTGAGTGCAAAAGAGTTAGACCAGTCAGAAAATGCAGCAATAATAAAAAAAATATCTATCTCGTATAATTATCAACCCAAGGATATATCAATCTCAATATAATATGGGGGCTATAACAGTTCGAATCCCACCTGCGGCAACCGGGTTGTGTCCTTGGGCAAGACACTTCATCTCCATTGCCCACGTGGGGGCACAGTGACGCCGTGTACTAAGGCGTACTGCACGTCGATGGTGCGCATGTCTTCAACCAATCTAACCCTGCCTGTGCTGCAGTGCGGAGTTACGATGTTGGGGAGCTGGCAGTTGCTCGTTGTTGCTCGGTGGTTCTCTCCGGGTACTCCGGCTTCCTCCACCCGTAAAACTGCCACGGTCGTGATTCTCCATTGTGCATAAATATGTGACCTTAAACACCAATAAATAAATATAAATAATCGATCATTTTGTCTGCTTACTCCCCATCCTTGTGTCGGTTGTGATGGGAACACTGAGCACCACAACAGACATTTTGTTCCGGGTATAAAGGCTATTAAAGCTCAACCTGATGTTTACTTTTGTTGGAAATGACAGTATGGAACACATTGCTGTGTGTTTTTTGGTAAACAAATACATAACAAAATGTTCCAAACTGTCAGCACTCTCAATTGTTTGAGAGGGGAGTGTGGGTAATTTTTAAAATGCGAATGTTACAGGGTCCGATCGATTGGAGTCATCCGCTTCAGACAGCCATGACGAAGTTGAGCAGTTGAACCCCGGGACTGTTACTCTTAAGGAAAGCAGGAAATAGAAATGTACATTCTTATTTGCTTTTCAAACGTGGTTAACAGTAAACGCACATTTTGCTACAGGGTTCCATTTTCTTCTAAGTGTACATACGTCATAGATACGACTTACAACAAAATGGAACCCAGGACCCAGGTAGATAATTATCTACTTGGCAATAAATAATTATATGCCTATCTTCTAATTACTGGATCATTCTCTCATTGTATTAATCAAGCATCATGAGCACGACTTACAATATGTGGATTGTTGTGTTCGATCTTGTTGCGATAAAAAAATGGATCCTAAAACGTCTGTCTTCTAATTATGGGATCATTCTCTCATTGTACTAATCAAGCATCATGAGCGCGACTTACAATACGTGGACCATTGTGTTGGAGCTTGTTGCGATAAAAAATGTATCCTTAAATTTTTAGCTCCGTAGGTACTGGGAAGTAGAGTTGGGATACAGGGAAGGAAGCCCCCACCCCTCTTTGTTCATTCTTGTTTTTAAATATGCATTTCCAGCAAACTCAAATGGGGGCATGTTTCAAAACATTTTCTAGAGTTATACAGTTAAAACTAGAAGTCCTGTCACGAATAGTGCGCTTATGTAGGCTTAATTGCGCGTTGGAATTGCGCGCAATTGCCATATCGAATAGCATTCAAAGCACGGCAGGTTCTCTTGGTTACTGATAGCAAACACATGCAATGTTTAAGCCAATGGACCTCCGGGTTACCCGGAGGTCCATTGGCTGAAACATTGCTTGTGCACAGGCCATATGTACAGAACTTGATAGCTTTACTTTGGCCATAACGCGTACATTAACATGCATATCAACATGCTATTTGTGCGCATTTCATGACAGGACTTTTAGTTATAACTGTAGGTGCAATCCCCCATCCAAAGAATGTATTTTTCTGATTCTAACAACCAATAAAAAGTTGGAACTTCAAAAGCAACCTGCCAATCAACTATGTTTTAAATTATTTATTCTTTTTTTTTGGATCTAAAACAATTGAACTATGCCAGGATAGTCGAGGACATCTATAAGCACGGATACATCAAAGCCCCACTAACTAACTGGCACTAAGTTCAAATGGCTTGCAGTTCTAACGGAGGTAACAGAAACTCACGACTTTGCAACATGTCAGTTTCACCTGCCACAAACATCACAGAACTTGAACAGAAATTCCTAATTAATTGATCAATAATTCTTGTCCCAGTTTGTTTTCAGCACACATCAATATTTGTAGCCCACTAGTAGTCCCCGGTCTCAGAAATTAACTGTGTTGTGATAAGGACTGCGATGTCGTGCTGATAACCCTTTGAATACCACCTAATGGTGACCCTTGGGATTTGCCCTGAATAATCGATCATTAAAAATTGTATTCGATTATGAGCTTGGACGATCAGTGATCGATCATCCAATTATTCGCGGTAGCCGTAACAGAATGTTAGAACATGAAGCCCAGTGGTGCAGTTGAGTTTTATTTTTGAGCAAATTATATATTCCTTTTTGTTATATGGATAAAGTGAGTCGTAGAAATTGTGCACACAAAATACTAGAAGTAGTACTGCAAAACAATTTGTGATGTGTTTAATTGGCTAGATTCAGGAGGGCTAAAAATAGCCCTCCTAAAAAAAATTGTGAGGGCTGTAGAAGGGCAGCCCTCCATGAGAATGCCAGGCCTGGCTCCTCAACTTGGAAAAAATCTGCAGTAGTTTCTATGACACCAGCTCCCACAAAAGTCCTGGGTGTAAGTACATGTGGGTTCTGCCTAACTTGCCTTGGATCATTCTATGGGATCATTTGTCAAGCCTATTCGGTCAGAAAATATCTAATCAGGGTAACAAATGAATAAAATTCATCCAATTGATTGTCACAATCAGGCTTGGCAATTTCAGGAGAGCGATTGTTTAGCTCTCCTTACTGCCCTCCTGAAAGAAAAGAATTAAGGAGAGCGAAAAATTGCCCTCCTAAATATTTTGGTCTGGGATGATTGAGATTACATGTATTATGCTCACATTAAATTTTTGTTGTGAAGTAAAAATGTAATTTAACTTCGAAGTCACATAACATCACGTAATTTCATTTTGAAAGTGGTTTAGTGGTAAAAGGTAATGGCTGCAACCATACCCAAACACAGTTGCAATCATTTGAAGCAAAATGGGTCACAGCAATATTTTTTTTTCTGTCAGTTTCAAGTTCAACAACTGACATCGCAGTTTGAGGGGTAATTATTCAAGGAATATTGACACTATAATATACTGCCATTACTACTATCCTGTCACTTGAAGCACTTGCACCAGGATGTGACTGTAGATTCAAGCAGACCTGTTGTCCAAGAAAGTCATACGCCTACCCAGGGGGGGGGGGGGGGGGGGGGGGGGGTGGTTGAAGGTGGTAGTGGTAGGCGTATGACTTTCTTGGACAACAGGTCTGGGTACACACACAGGTCTTGTCAAGTGTGTGTTCGGTTGTTATGGGAGACATCTAGATGTCTAAGAGATTTCGCTTTACCTTAATAAAGTTAATAAAATCACTGATGTAGTCTGTTGGTTTCAGTTTCAATGAGTTCATTCAACTGGATACTTAAAATGCTGTGTACATGTAAAGCTAATTGCTCTCCTAAGCTGATTGAGGAGAGCAATTTTTTGCCCTCCTGCATTTTTCAAAATGCCAGACCTGCACACTATCTCTCTTATTGACTCGACCGGGCCTGGCATTTTCAGAAGCAATTTATTCGCTCGCCTACTGCTCGCCTTGAAAAACTTGAGGAAAGCGAAAAATAGCCCTCCTAGCCTTAGAAAATAATGATTACCACAACAGCCTATTCCTAAAACCTACAGGTTTTTGGATCTCTGCTATGTCAGTGGCCTCTGCAAGATGGCCACACTGCCCCTCCCACACGTCCGGGCCTTGTCAAGGCCTGGAGGTGTGGAGAGAGCAGTGTAGCCGTCTCACAGAGACTACCTTGTTAGCAGCACCAAATAAAATGTACAAAGCCCACTAGGCAGAATTCACACTGCCATTGATAGTACAACTTCATTTTGCCACTTTTAGCTTTTGGCCAAGTGAGGTGAGCGATTTTTA
The DNA here is from genome assembly GCA_031216915.1 of Pictodentalium vernedei. Lineage (NCBI taxonomy): Eukaryota > Metazoa > Mollusca > Scaphopoda > Dentaliida > Dentaliidae > Pictodentalium > Pictodentalium vernedei. The sequence continues at coordinate 35,808,457 of CM062290.1, forward strand.
TCCCTCCTGCATTTTTAAGAATGCCAGGCCTGCTCGACTGGTGACAGAAGACTACCTAATCGCCCTTTTGGCAGATTATATAGATAGACTTTAACCCTTTGCCTAACAAATCGCCTGCATCCGCCCATGTACAGTTAAAACTAGAAGTCCTGTCACGAATAGTGCGCTTATCTAGGCTTAATTGCGCGTTGGAATTGCGCGCAATTGTCATATCGAATGGCATCCAAAGCACGGCAGGTTCTCTTGGTTACTCATAGCAAACACATGCAATGTGGCCATATGTACAGAATTTGATAGCTTTACTAGGGCCTTAACGCGTACATTAATGCACATGCAATGTATCATGACATTGTGTGCATTTCATGACAGGACTTCTAGTTTTAACTGTAATATGCAAATTGAGCAGTTGAAAAAATTAAATTTTTCAAAATATTTGAACAAAACCATATCATGTGACCCCCTTGAGCTTGTTCCAATGAGATGACACATGATATGGTTTTGTTGAAATTTTTTGAAAAATTTAAAAAAATGATATTTAAAATAATAAATTTTGATATCATCTGCGTTAGGTAAAGGGTTAAGAGGGTTAAGAGACGAGGGTCCATTGTGGTCACTAATCCAGTCCCCTCCTAGTAAGCACAAACACAGTAAAACCGTTTGGCCAGTTTCTGCTGAATGATATGGTTTGGTTTTCCGGTTTGCCACAAAAGTGGAACAGAACTGGAAAACTGCACCTGCAGTTTTAATTTTTTTGTGAGTAGATAACAGCATGCCTCACCTCAACCCATCAAGTGATTACAGTTAAAACTAGAAGTCCTGTCATGAAATGCGCTCAAATAGCACGTTTATATGCGCGTTAATGTGCGCGTTATGGCCCAAGTAAAGCTATCAAATTCTGTACATATGGCCTGTACACAAGCAATGTTTCAGCCAATGGACCTCCAGGTAACCCGGAGGTCCATTGGCAGAAACATTGCATGTGTTTGCTATGAGTAACCAAGAGAACCTGCCGTGCTCTGGATGCCATTCGATATGGCAATTGTGCACAATTCCAATGTACAATTAAGCCTAGATAAGCGCACTATTCATGACAGGACTTCTAGTTTTAACTGTAGTACCTGATGCATCAGCTACATCTGCTGCATGTTATACATGTACAAATTGTGCAGTAGGAAAAAACTTGAAAAATTCAACAAAACCATATGGAAGAAGCTCATCAACATCATTTTAGTGAGGGGTCACATGATATGTTTTTGGTTTTTTTTTTTAAACTGTGGGATTTTTACCTGCGTCGCCAGCGGGAGACTCCGTCGGTCCATCCGTCCGTCCGAAACACTTTTTCTGTCAAAGTTTTCTTGGCTTCTCTGAAAGGGAAAGATTTTATATTTGGTCTGCTGCTTCATAATGATGAGTTGTATCGTGTAAGCAATTTTCAGATTTGTCGTGCAGCCACTTCCTGTTTGCCGATACTTTGAAATTTTACTTTACCCACTGAACATTGAAATTTTCCATCAAGGTTTTCTAGGCTTCTATGCAAGGGATTGATTTTATATTTCATCTGGAGCCTGATAATGATGAGTTGTATCGTGTAAGCAAATTTCAGATCTGCTGTGCAGCCACTTCCTGTTTACCGGTACTTTGAAATTTTACTGTACCCACTGAACATTGAAATTTTTTGTCAAACTTTTCTCGGCTTCTATGCAAGGGATTGATTTTATATTTCATCTGGAGCCTGATAATGATCAGTTGTATCGTGTATGCAATTTTCAAATCTGCCATGCAGCCACTTCCTGTTTGCCGATTCAATTGCATGCAGCGACGCAGGTCCAGACCCGGTATTGGTCTTGGCTTGTTAAAAATTAAAATAACAAATTTTGATATCATTTGTTTTCTGTAAATGGTTAAAATCTGTTCGTGGGGAAAGAGGTCAAATGATACAATTCATGTATGAAAATGTAAACAAACCATGAATTTTGGCTGCAGCATTCCAAGACTTAAAACTAATGAATGTTCGCTTTCCGAGAATTCAGTCCTGGTAATTCGTCCTTCTTTCCTCGGCAAAAATATTGCTGTGGAAAACTAGTGCTTCTGCGGCAATTGCTGTGAAGCCTGTTCGATTGTGTAAAAATCATCAGGGGGCAGGGCAGAGTCTCAATTTCCATGTATATGTAGTATGTGGTGAAATGAAAACGTTCAAGCGTTGGAATTGCGCGCAATTGCCATATCGAATGGCATCCAAAGCATGTCAGGTTCTCCTGGCTAGTTATAGCAAATACAGGCAATGTTTCTGCCAATGGTAACCTGGTGGTCCATTGGCTGAAACCTTGCTTGTGCACAGGCCATATGTACAGAATTTGATAGCTTTACTTGGGCCATAACGCGTACATTAACATCAACATGCTATTTGTGCGCATTTCATGACAGGACTTCTAGTTTTAACTGTATGTACATGTATAGATAGTATCTCAGTGCTTTTATGTTGATAACACCAGAATCTGACATCAGTTTCTGGAAAGCTCTGTGAGAGCTTTCCAGAAACTGACATCAGATTCTGGTGTTATTAACATAGAAGTAGGGCTGTCACGATTAATCGACTGTTGATCGGTCACAGCAAAATCGATTAGTATTTTTCGTTGTCGAATAATCGGTAAATTGTATCCCGTTTTAGACGTTTAATAATTAAAAGAAAATTTGATGAAAAAACTATTGTTTCTAAAGGTAAAGAGTTAAGAACATTGATGTTAAACCCCAAGACGCTGTTGGAAGCAATAGTCTTCCAGGTACATTCATCAAAGCTTTGATGTTGTGAACTTTTGAACCGTCAGTGTAATAATCAAGACCGGTCGGCAGTTGCGAACTTCGCAACTGCCGACCGGTCTTGATTATTACACTGACAGTTCAAAAGCTCAGAACATCAAAGCTTTGAATGCACCTAAAAAGGATCGTCTTCGTTGTTTCCTTGAGGTAGGTCAACTGACTTGAACTTCATTTTTATCGACTTCAAAAAGAGGGGGGGGGGGGGGGGGGGGGGTCATTTAGGTACGATTAATCGTCGGTTATTTGCGATGATTAATCGATTCCTAAATTAAAAAATCGTGACAGCCCTACATAGAAGCTTGACACATAGTTTCTAGTGGTTATGCTACAGGGCTTATATTTCGTCTAAATTTGTGAGAATCCATTTGGATTCTCGTGAAAATGGTTGCGAGAATCCATACCTACTATGAGTGTCCCAGGATCCCATGAGCCACTATGGTTCAACCACTGTTGTGTACTGATAACATATGTTAACCTTTTACCCAACACACCTTTTTAATTTTTAAAACTAAATTTGATAATTTTTAAACGATAAATAATAAATAAATGATAAAATAATTAAATGAGCAATATTTACCAATAAAAGCTTACAAATATGGCTGTCGTTGGAACCGGCTCAATGAGCCGGTTCCAATGACAGCCATATTTGTGCAATTTTATTGACAAAGTGTCAGGATACTTCAGGTCATGTTAGCCTTCTGTTGGTTAATTTGTTCCCGATGTGTTAGATAAAGGGTAAAATTGACTCAATTCTATTCACGCGAACCCCAGCAGAGGTGCAGCGAGAATCTAAATGGATTCTCGCCAGGTTTTACTGCGCGAATCTTTGTGTGAATCAATTCTCGGATTCTCGTTGAAATATAAGCCCTGTGCTACTACTTGTAGTTTAAATAGTAAGATTAGCAATACAGCGTAGTGCAACCCACATGGTTTGATTCCTTGTGTAACCTGGAAATTGTGCAATTTCTGCCACCACAAGGTTATCTCAAGAAGCCATCCTCGGCAGTATTTTTGCAGTGGACATTTTTTGTTTCCTCGGCATTTTCCTTGGCACTGCTGATTGCTGAGGGTGAATTACCAGGGCAGAGAATTCATGGGTAAACAACATAATTCGGCCAACTTCGAACCAATGGTGAGTAATGTACAGTTAAAACTAGAAGTCCTGTCACGAATAGTGCGCTTATCTAGGCTTAATTGCGCGTTGGAATTGCGGGCAATTGCCACATCGAATGGCATCCAAAGCACGGCAGGTTCTCTTGGTTACTCATAGCAAACACATGCAATGTTTCTGCCAATGGACCTCCGGGTTACCCGGAGGTCCATTGGCTGAAACATTGCTTGTGCACAGGCCATATGTACAGAATTTGATAGCTTTACTTGGGCCATAACGCGTACATTAACGCGTATATCAACGTGGTATTTGTGCGCATTTCATGACAGGACTTTTAGTTTTAACTGTGAACCCCAAGCATTCATGACTGGGTCCTATTCACCAGTAAAACAGAGCTTGTTTACCACAGCAACCAAGCACTGCTTCAATTCCCAGGCTGTCTTTTTTTTAGCTCATGCATTGCAAGGAGAATCATCTGATTGACCCATCGGTGTTGCATTTCATGTTTTATACCAAACTCAAATAAATTTGATTATCTCTGTGAATACTTACAGTTAAAACTAGAAGTCCTGTCACAAACTGTGCGCTTATCTCGGCTTAATTGCACGTAGGAATTGCGCGCAATTGTCATATCGAATGTCGTCCAAAGCACGGCAGGTTCTCCTGATTACTCATAGCAAGCACGGGAAATGTTTCTGCCAATGGACCTCCGGGTTACCCGGAGGTTCATTGGCTGAAACATTGCTTGTGCACAGGCCATATTTACAGTATTTGATAGCCTTACTATGGTCATATCGCGTAGATTAACGTGCATATCGACGTGCTATATGTGCACATTTCAGGACAGGACTTTTAGTTTTAACTGTAGCTTTTCAAAAAATCGTGTAATTCTTTTTTTAATCCCTACTTCTTGTGCAGATGGGTTTTTTTTTATGGTTGTTTTGAAAATATTTTCCTGATCCTGTGCCTCAACAGTAGTTTATTTAACTTCAAATGATAACGAGAAGTATACAGTGCACCTCCCGTTTTCAAAATCGAAAACTGATTAACAGGAGTTTACTCTGTAACCTACATGTAATGCAATTAACAGGTCAACTTTGTACTGAAGATATGGTTCCCCGCGGGAATCCCGGGAAGTGGAGCAGTGCCTGTTCACTGCGGTAAACAGACTTGGTTTTATTGGTAAAATAGGACCCGGTCACCAATGCTTGGGAGGTGCAAACCCTCTCTAAAATTGGCACCATGGCTTATTAACACTAAACCCTGGTCTTGAGTTGATACTCATGTTGGGGTCATGATTAGCCATTGTGCAAAAATATGTGACCTTAAACACCAATAAATACATACTGAAGATACATGTATGGTAAATGTTAAATGGTTTGGTGTTTGGAAGTTACAATTGAAAGGGTTATCCAATTAAGAGGTACTCCAGGGATCTGGCATTCTTAAAAATGCAGGAGGGCTAAAAATCGCTCTCCCCACATGGCCTAGGGGAACAATTAGCTCTCCCTCAAGCTTACAAAAGCTAAAAGTGGCAAAACGAAGTTGTACTATTAATGAATTCTGCCTTGTGGGCTTTGTAAATTTTATTTGATGCTGCTAACCAGGAAGTCTCTGTGAGACGGCTACACTGTCCTTCCCACACCTCTGGGCCTTGGTAAGACCCGGAGGTGCGGGAGGGCAGTTTGGCCATATTGCAGAGACCACTAACGTAGCAGAGATCTGAAAACCTGTGGGCTTTAGGAATAGACTGTTGTGGTAATCATTATTTTCTAAGGCTGGGCAGGCTATTTTTCGCCCTCCTCAATTTTTTTAGGGCTCGCAGTAGGCGAGCGAATAAATCGCTCTCCTGAAAATGCCAGGCCTGCACTTTGATATATATTCAGTTTAATGTAGAACAGACTGTAAACAATGTAAAATATATTCAATTTAATATAGTCCTCTGTGAGCTCTGACTTGTCTAGTGTAATGTACAGTATTACAATCGGAATCGACCGATTGTGAGCTCAAATAACCACTAATCGGTCACAGGCCATTTTTGGTAATCGGTTGAACACTAGACAGTGATAGAGGGTTATTTGTATTTGTTTTTCCATTACAGTGTTTACAGTCATTGGAAGAAGAGAACACAGAATATGAAGATAAAGTCACATCTCTTTTCATGTTCTTAACCCAGTTATCTGGGAATTATCCTCTACTGCCAGATACACCTGCTAAAGCTGAACTATGTCAGGAAATATTTGTGTAAGTATCACACCCTTTTTTAACTCACCGCAAGTCAGGTTGAGTTATTGCCATCAATTAGGAGCATGGTGGCTCGGTGGTTATGGCATTGGGCTTCCAACTGAAAGTTCCATGGTTCAATCCCTACCAGGGGTATCTGCAGTGTGTCCTTGAGCAAAGTGCCCGATTGCCCACATGTGAACACGGTGGCTCTGTGTACTAAGGTGTACTGCACGTTGGGGGTGCACTTGTCTTCAACCAATGCTAATCCTCTTGTGTGGAGTTAGTACCTTGGGGAGTCTGACAGTTGTTCACTGCTGCTTGGTGGTTCTCTCTAGGTACTCCGGCCTCTGCCACCCATAAAACTGCCCAACACGTAGGGCTTCACGGTATTGGAAATTGCAATACCGGTAACGGTATTGAAAAAAATACCGCAGTATACCGGTACATGTATATCGTCAACACCAACGAGAAGTAAGTTTCAGTTTTGAATTGAAAACATGTCTTGTGTCACGATAATATTAAATTCGTTTAAATGACAAAATAATGATGCATTCTCGCCAAGAATGCATAATTATTTTATCATTTAAAAGAATTCATGATAAAATTATTAAATAGGCTTCATGTTCAGCTGTTGCATAAACCTTTATTTACCTGACATAAACAACAGTCTATTTTATGAGCATTCGATCTCACGTGATGAAAACATTTGCATTCTGTCCCCATGTTCAGAACATGAACAGAACGTATGCCAGTAATATCAATTAATATGAACTTCCCTCCCACTTTTGCCAGAGTGTTTAATTTTGCCAAATTTCGTTTATCAATCGAAGTTGAATTACTTCCATTTTTTACACATGAAACAGATGCAGCCAAAAAAATATATACCGTGACACACGATATACCGGTACTTTTAAATTCAGTCGATATCGACCCGGTATTTTGGCAATAACGGTATATTGAAAAACCGTGAAGCCCTACCAACACGAAATAACCCTGGCTGTCAAGTTTCATTAACTCTTAGAAGCCTGGGAATCAGAATGAATTTATTGAACATGACATACCGTGAAAAACTTACAGTAAAGCAGGTGCATCTAGTCAAGTGGAATAGGCAGACAACACTTGACTAGAAGCACCTGTCAGTGTGTAATTCTCCACCAGCCCCAAGATAGCCAAACCGTCACAGCCAGATTATCTGTCATATTACATCACAGGCAAGAAAACTTGACTCCCGGCTTATAAGAGTTAAACTCCCAATAAATATACTGACATCACTTGGCGTCAATCATCTTGTGTCCAATGGCATTTGGGCAAGATTTTTCTCAATTCAAACTAAAAATTTCCCAGTATCAGTCCCCATTCAAACAAAACAATTATTTAACAATTGGTGTCCTGAACTGAGCAATCATAAGCCCTCAGAAAGCCAATATTTATCAACCAAATGAAGAATAAAACATCTGAATGTAAATACAAGCAACAGGTATGTTCTTCTTTACCCCTTAAAGATCTAATTCTGATTTGATCACTTTTTACTCCAACAAAACAGGTGCCCCAGCAGGTAGGTTGTAAGTTACATTCTAAAATCCTTCTCAGTTGAATGACACAACTGCAAAGTCACCAAATGTAGCCTCGGCGTGTTCTCAGTTCAATTTAAAGGTAATATTTCTTAATCTTTGTGTGTTTCTCTCCTCCAAATCAAATTTCCAGATGATGCATTCATGGTGTGAATTTCCCAAATGCATGGGCCCCAGACCCTAATGCATGGGCCCCAGACCCATTCCCAAAGAGGGCAGAAGAATCTTTGATACACCTTACACGTATAGCATGTGATAAAAACATCATTCTTGAATGAGTTTGCTCCTGAGTGGGATCTTAGCTATGATTTTAGGCTGAAATTGAAAACAAAATAAAAATTTCTATGAAATTTTTATGAAGAGTGCTAACTCATTATGCTCATTATGTAAGGTGATTGCAAAATAAATACAACAACCTACTTTTTGGCAGATGCCAACTCCCTTAGATGCCAGGCAGCTATTTTGTTTCATGTTTTTGAATTTTTTTCGATCGGTCAAGATATCATACATTGTGATATGGGAGGAGAGTAACAATAAGTTTTGCTGTTGTATTACGGGGGCTGCAGCATAAATAATTATTGTTCCCTACAATAAATTCAGATTTGCTGGTAGGTCAGGAACTGTTACATGATATTCAGTGCTGCCACAAGTACTGATATTTAGAGCTGGGAGGTTTTGATTTTTCAGATTTGGTTTCAGTTAAGTTTCGGGGAAAAAACCTCTGGTTTCAGTTCAGTTTTTCTATGTGTTAAGAATAGTAGTGCTCAAACGACTAGTGAATTCCAAAGTCGACTAGTCAATACCCAAAAGTCAAGTCGACTTCGACTAGTCATTGGTGATGACCTGTCTCCTTATAGGTAGAGTGCTGAATGTCCAAATTTGGCTTCACTTGGGCATTCATATACAGCAACTTACTGGAACATTATTCTGTTAATGTGCTTCTAATTATGCTAAGAGTGAAATTATATAGTCTTATTTAATTTGCCTTGTTGCGATTTATGGGAGAGTGCCTATAGGCACTCTCCCATAAATTGCAACAAGGCAAATCAATAACATCCTGATAGCCCAAAATAATTCAGCACTCTACTAGTACCAGTTAAAACAAACTACTGTCACTACTATTAGATGGCAATAGATGTATACATTGATTGCCCAATATTGCTGTTCAAACTGTCTGACAGTGGCACAGAAGGGATACTACATGTATTTACCTAAAAGCTTGAACTCCTCCGACTAGTCGACTGCACAATTGAGAGTCGACTACTGGTTTGCCCAGAGTCGACATCGACTAGTCGACTCATCGTTTGAGTACTAGTTAAGAACATACAGTACATACCACTTCAGGCTCCTTAACCCTTTACCCAACTTAACGGACAAAACCTGCCAGCAGTCTTCATAAATGATGCCTATTAATTTTCATTATTTTTTCATTTTTAGCTCAACTTTGGCGAAGCCAAATTTGAGCTTTTGTCATGGCCCGTTGTCCGTCGTCCACCTGTCCGTACGTCAACAATTGGATACGGCTCGGGCTAGAGGCCGTATTTATGAACCGATCTTTACGAAACTTCTTGGGTACCTTTGTTATGACCGTGGGACGAGAACGAGTGTTTTTGGTTGCGGTCCGAAATTCAAGATGGCTGCCAGCTGCCATATTGTACCAGCTGCCATATTGTACCAACGATGCAGAAATCTGTTTTTTGTACAGAACTTCCATATGAAAGCTCTGATTTGAATAATTTTTTGTATGAATGTTTAGTACCATGGGATACATCACATATAATGCAGGTTTTTTTCTCGTGCGTAAATTGTGCAAATTAGACTAATTTTGATGTTTTTTGGTATTACTTTCAGCACTGTAAGTGCAAATGCCAATACGGCTCGGGCTAGAGGCCGTATTTATGAACCGATCTTTACGAAACTTCTTGGGTACCTTTGGTATCACCGTGGGACGAGAACGAGTGTTTTTGGGTCCGGTCCGAAATTCAAGATGGCCGATGGCAGCCATTTTGTACAAAATTAGGTGCAATCAGATTTTTGCACAGAACTTCCATATGAAAGCGCTGATTTGAATAATTTTTTGTGTGAATGTTTAGTACCATGGGATACATCACATATAATACAGGTTTTTTTCTCCTGCAGAAATTATGCAAATTAGATGAACTTTGATTTTTTCATTGCGACTTACACACAGTAAGTACACATGTCAATACGGCTCGGGCTAGAGTCTGTATTTATGAACTGATCTTCACGAAATGTCATGGGTACCTTTGTTATCACCTTGGGACGAGAACGAGTGTTTCTGGGTGCGGTCTAAAATTCAAGATGGCTGACAGTGGCCATTATGTACCAAAATTAGGTCTAATCAGTTTTTTGTACACAACTTCTATATGGCTCAGACTAGAGGCCATATTTATGAACCAATCTTTACGAAACTTCTTGGGTACCTTTGTTATCACCGTGGGATGAGAGCGAGTGTTTTTGGGTGTGGTTCGAAATTCAAGATGGCCACCAGCAGCCATTTTGTACCAAAATTAGTGCAATCAGTCTTTTGTACAGAACTTTTGTATGAAAGTTTTGATTTGAATAAATTTTTGTATGAATGTTTAGTAACATGGAATACATCACATATTGTAAGGGTTTTTTTTGTGCAGAAATTATGCAAATTAGATGACCTTTGATTTATTCAGTGCTACTTACACAATGTAAGCACACATGTCAATACGGCTCAGGGTAGAGGCTGTATTTATGAACCAATCTTCACAAAAATTCTTGGGTACCTTTGTTATCACCTTGGGACGAGAATGAGTGTTTCTGGGTGTGGTCCAAAATTCAAGATGGCTGCCAGTGGCCATTTTGTACCAAAAATTGGTCCAATAAGTTTTTTGTCACAAGTTCGATACAGCTCGTATTTATGAACTGATCTTCACAAAACTTCTTGGGTACCTTTGTTTTCACCTTGGGACAGGAACGAGTGTGTTTTGGGGTGCCTTTATTATCACTGTGCTATGAGAACAAATATTTTGGGGTTGAATCAGACCCACTCTGGGACTCAAAAATTTCTTTTCAGTTTAGTATCTGACTGTAGCCCACCATTACAATACTTTACCTATACATTTGTTACAGGCAACGGTCAGTATTTATGTACAGACCGTTACAATACTTTATATGTACCTTTGTTATCAGGTCATTACCTAGATGTTTGTCATTGCTGTGTCACATACTATACATGTACATGTCTTTGTCTTGACAAGTTGAGCTACAGTGTCATTGACACTTTCATTTGTCTCAAAAACATAGGTTATGATCCCTCATTGGAACGAGCTTATCAAGCTTGTTCCAATGAGGGGTCATAACCTATGTTTTTGAGACAAAGAATGAAAAAAAAATAATTATTCAAGAATTTTGTTTGCAAGTGGCGTTTTCTTTTGATGTTAAGTAAAGAGTTAACCTTGAAAAATTCGCAATAGTTCATTTAACACTATTCACCACAAAAAGCCTTGTCTGTAAATACAGTACAGTCACCGTGGACTGGTCGTAATCCACGTGTGGACAGTGATATCCACGCATGCATTTACCAGGTAATGAAAACAAAATTTTCATTAATGAAGCACCGGGTTGTACCAGGTGCTTCATTAATTAATTTTTTGATGATTATTCCTATAATTAGAGTTTGGAATCAAATATTATTGCTCCCGTGAAAATATTGCCCTCCTGTGGAAAGTGACCAGTCCACGGCAGCTGTATTGTATCTCCTTTGGGTTCCAGACCTTTAGATCAGTCTAATTTGGGCACAACGGCAAATATAAATGTGACCTGCATGGTTAGAGAAAAGGCACAGTTATTTTCTCCTTCTTGGCATCTGTTTTAACTTTTAGGTTTAGGTCCCTGTCTTAAAATGATAGTTTACAACCCCGTATTATAGGTCTTCACTGGTTCCCACCACCCTTTGACGTAAGTTTACTCAATTAACTCGAGAAGGTTTCTTAGTTTCGCAGTGTCGGGCCAAAGGCCTATTTGAATGTATGCTAAATTACGCATGGCATGGCGTTTACTGAGAAATGCCACAAACATGAATGTAATAGATCTCAAGCCTTAAGTGCACGGTCATATAGAATTCGCCACAGAAAAGTATTCGCCGTCGACAGTGCCGAATACAACACTGTCGACGCTGTTTGCTTTTCTGTGTCAAATTCTGTGTTTTTTTGAAAAATTATTTATCTGTTGCATTGTTTGATTCGAAGGTAAGCTCTATTACAGGCATCAAGGAAACCTGGCCAAACTATATATTGCCAAAATTCGGCAAAACTTTGGAAAAAGTTTCAAACTCTGCATAATTTGGGTGCACTTATCTTATTTGGGAACAGCATTTACCGTTGTTAGCTGAGAAGAATTTAAAGGCTTGTTGGGTTCATCCTAACCTCCCTTTGATCATTGTTATGGGTTTTATGGGATCAGTTTCTAAGCTTATTGAGTCCGAAAAACATCAGGACAGTTAAAACTAAAAGTCCTGTCCTGAAATGCGCACAAATAGCACGTCGATATGCGCGTTAATTTTCGCGATATGACCATAGTAAGGCTATCAAATTCTGTAAATATGGCCTGTGCACAAGCAATGTTTCAGCCAATGGACCTCCGGATAACCCGGAGGTCCATTGGCAGAAACATTGCCCGTGTTTGCTATAAGTAACCAGGAGAACCTGCCGTGCTTTGGATTCCATTCGATATGGCAATTGCGTGCAATTCATATGCGCAATTAAGCCTAGATAAGCGCACAGTTCGTGACAGGACTTCTAGTTTTAACTGTACATGTAGGGTATCTAATGAATAAAAGTTCATCTGTTCTGTGTTTTGTTCTCATTGTTACATTTTCTCCCTTAGGCCTAAAAAAATAAAAAATCTGTTTCCCAGGCCCTCCCGCATGGTCCTTTTGGCTGCCGCATGCTCTCTTTTTATAACCAATTTAAACTTAAAAAAAAAAAAATTAAATGGTTTATGTCTGATATTTTACCCAAGTTGAAAAAATTCATGAATTTATCCCTTGAGTGCAAGAAGGCTTTGCAATGCTTTAGCATTGCAAAGCCTTCTTGTACTCAAGGGATGAAATACACCACCATCCATGCTGTTCTGTAGATTATGAGGCCTAAAACTTGAACCAAGAACATGAACTTTTGATGGCAAAGAAGTAATTACTGAAATAAAAATTAAAATTAAAAACAGCTTGCCCGCATGCAATTTTACAAATAATAGCCTGAGAAACAGAAGATCTACTTTGTGTGGCCTTACTGACTTGTCTGGTAGACGAGGAAATAGGGGAGAAAATGTGACAATGATAACATGACAGGTTTGGAAATGATCTACCTGATCACTTAAGGGTTCTACAAAGGCTGTCATGCTTCCAAAGGGCCCCGAGAACCCACCTCTTTCAACTGGCTTTTCACGAATTGATCAGGAGTGTATCAAGAAGGTACAGTTAAAACTAGAAGTCCTGTCATGAAATGCGCACAAATAGCACGTTGATATGCGCATTAATGTACGCGTTAAGGCCCTAGTAAAGCTATCAAATTCTGTACATATGGCCTGTGCACAAGCAATGTTTCAGCCAATGGACCTCCGGGTAACCCGGAGGTCCATTGGCAGAAACATTGCCCGTGTTTGCTATAAGTAACCAGGAGAACCTGCCGTGCTTTAGATTCCATTCGATATGGCAATTGCGTGCAATTCATTCGCGCAATTAAGCCTAGATAAGCGCACAGTTCGTGACAGGACTTCTAGTTTTAACTGTACATGTAGGGTATCTAATGAATAAAAGTTCATCTGATCTGTGTTTTGTTCTCATTGTTACATTTTCTCCCTTAGGCCTAAAAAAATAAAAAATCTGTTTCTCAGGCCCTCCCGCATGGTCCTTTTAGTTGTCGCATGCTCTCTTTTTATAACCAATTTAAACTTAAAAAAAAAAAAAAAATTAAATGGTTTATGTCTGATATTTTACCCAAGTTGAAAAAATTGATGAATTTATCCCTTGAGTGCAAGAAGGCTTTGCAATGCTTTAGCATTGCAAAGCCTTCTTGCACTCAAGGGATGAAATACACCATGACCCATGCTGTTCTGTAGATTATGAGGCCTAAAACTTGAACCAAGAACATGAACTTTTGATGGCAAAGAAGTAATTACTGAAATAAAAAATAAAATTAAAAACCGCCCGCCTGCATGCAATTTTACAAATAATAGCCTGAGAAACAGAAGATCTACTTTGTGTGGCCTTACTGACTTGTCTGGTAGACGAGGAAATAGGGGAGAAAATGTGACAATGATAACATGACAGGTTTGGAAATGATCTATCTGATCACTTAAGGTTTCTACAAAGGCTGTCATGCTTCCAAAGGGCCCCGAGAACCCACCTCTTTCAACTGGCTTTTCACAAATTGATCAGGAGTGTATCCTCAAGAAGGTACAGTTAAAACTAGAAGTCCTGTCATGAAATGCGCACAAATAGCATGTTGATATGCGCATTATTGTACGTGTTAAGGCCCTAGTAAAGCTATCAAATTCTGTACATATGGCCTGTGCACAAGCAATGTTTCAGCCAATGGACCTCCGGGTAACCCGGAGGTCCATTGGCAGAAACGTTGCATGTGTTTGCTATGAGTAACCAAGAGAACCTGCCGTGCTTTGGATGCCATTCGATATGGCAATTGCACGCAATTCCAACGCGCAATTAAGCCTAGATAAGCGAACTATTCGTGACAGAACTTCTAGTTTTAGCTGTAGCAAAGTCAGGGGTCATATATCAGTGCATAAATTTTCCACTATATTAATTGTTCATATCTTTCTTACAAACAGTTACACTCTGATTTATGCTGACACCAAACTGATGTTGTTTTGGCCAATTACTACCTTTCAGTTTTCTTTTTCATCTAAGTTCATCTAGGCTCACATATCCCGATTATGCTCGAAAATAGCATGCGCAAACTATAGTCTCAACAAAGTTAAAAATATCCTTCCCCACGTAGCTCTGAAAACATTGTATTACGCCCTCATACATAGCCATTTGGTATACGGAATCTAGGCATGGGGCAACTCAAGAGCTATCAAAAAACTAGTCCTGCGAAAACGTTCATTACCAGTTCATCTAGGCTCACATATCCCGATTATGCTCGAAATAGCACGCGCAAACTATAGTCTCAACAAAGTTAAAAATATCCTTCCCCACGTAGCTCTGAAAACATTGTATTACGCCCTCATACATAGCCATTTGGTATACGGAATCCAGGCATGGGGCAACTCAAGAGCTATCAAAAAACTAGCTGTCCTGCAAAAACGTTCAGTACGAATAATTAATAACAAAAGGTACAATTCTCATACAGATCCCCTGTTTAAAGAAAACCAAATACTCAGGGTTGATGATTTGTTTAGGCTACATGCACTACTGTTCGTGTTTGACTGGCAGAACGGCACATTGCCGGTTTCTTTCAATGATATATTTAAAATTACTGACAATCCATCTGGTAGGAGAACTAGACAGTCGAGCCTCCTATACATAGACAAAACACGGACCCAAACTCTGGATAAATTTCCTTTATACTCCTTCCCGAAACTGTGGAATGCTCTGGATGACACAACTCGTAATATTAGCGACAGAAGCATGCTTAAGAACAACTTAACTTCCACATTCATTTCCTCATATTCCAGTTACGTCAGCTGCAACAACCCCTACTGCCCCGGATGCACTTCGTAAACTTCGGAAATTTGGAAATTGTCAAAGTCGTGGTCTGCGTCAAAATCTAGAATCCTCGTCTTGTGCAACCTGCCACGGTTCCTCCTTACAGTGGTGCTATGTAAAATACTATATGGATACAATTAAGAACTTGCAAACAAAAGTCTAAACAAATAAATCATAACATTCGTCATCTTATGATGATGATGCAGCTTATAACGTATACACCACACCCAAACATCATGACCAACCTCTTTGTCGCTGTCTAAATGATATGAACTTCACGATGGGACTTGTTGGCACCCTCAGGTGTTATGATAAGTAGTGGAGGGAGTCCTATCGTCAGGTTGCTTCTTGCCTACCTTGAAGCACCGTCTTTCCGCTGGTGAAAATGAAGCACCAATACTCTAATCCCCGGAAAATAATGATTTGATTGTCATTCTCCATCATGTGTCACATAATTGGCTCTCCGTTCATTCTTTCAGTCACAGTCTGTTTGCAATCACCCCATCTTCTTCCAGGGGGTGGCAGGTAGACACCCAATCTGGCTATGCCACTTCCCACGGTATACTACTCATTACATTTGTGCAATATTGTTTCTTTGTAACCATTTTACATGTATGTGTACCGTGAATAAAGAATCTGAATCTAAGTTAATCAAATTGATGAATTTGTCCTTTGAGTGCAATGAAACGTTTTGCACTCAAGGGACAAAATACACACCACCCATGCTGTTCTGTAGATTATGAGGCTTAAAACATAAAACAAACCAAGAATGTGAACTTTTGATGGCAAAGAAATAATTACAAAAATAAAATAAAAAAAAAGCTCACCTGCATGCAATTTTAAAAAAAAAAATGGCCCAAGAAACAAGATCTACTTTGTGGGGCCTCAATAATTTTTTAGCTGAACTTTGACGAAGTCAAATTTAAGCTATTGTCATGGCCCGTCGTCCGTCCGTCCGTCCGTCCGTCCGTACATCAACAATTGGCTATGGCTCGGGCTAGAGGTCGTATTTATGAACCGATCTTTACGAAACTTCTTGTGTACCTTTGTTATGACCCTGGGACGGGAACGAGTGTTTTTAGGTGTGGTCCGAAATTCAAGATGGCTGCCAGTGGCCATTTTGTACCGATGATGCAAAAATCAGTTTTTTGTACAGAACTTCTGTATGAAAGTTCTGATTTGAATAAAGTTTTGTATAAATGTTTAGTACCACGGGATACATCACATATAATACGGGTTTTTTTTTCGTGCGTAAATTATGCAAATTAGACTGACTTTGATTTATTTAGTGTTACTTTCAGAGCTGTAAGTGCCAAGCTGCTATGGCTCGGGCTAGAGGCCGTATTTATGAACCAATCTTTACGAAACTTCTTGGGTACCTTTGTTATGACCGTGGGATGAGAACGAGTGTTTTTGGGTGCAGTCCGAAATTCAGGATGGCTGCCAGCAGCCATTTTGTACCGACGATGCAGAAATTTTTTTTTGTACATAACTTCCATATGAAAGCTCTGATTTGAATAATTTTTCGTATGAATGTTTAGTACCATGAGATACATTACATATCATATGGGTTTTTTTCTCATGCTTATATTATGCAAATTAGACTAACTTTGATTTATTTAGTGTTACGTTCAGCACTGTAAGTGCAAATCCCTATACGGCTCGGGCTAGAGGCCGTATTTATGAACCGATCTTTACGAAACATCATGGGTACCTTTGTTATCACTGTGAGACGAGAACGATTGTTTTGGGGTCTGGTCGGAAATTCAAGATGGCCACTGGCAGCCATTTTGTACAAAATTAGGGGCAATCAGATTTTTGCAAAGAACTTCCATATGAAAGCTCTGATTTGAATAATTTTTTGTATGAATGTTTAGTACCATGGGATACATTGCATATAATATGGGGTTTTTTCATGTGCGTAAATTATGCAAATTAGGCTAACTTTGATTTATTTAGTGTTACTTTCAGCACTGTGAGTGCAAATCCCAATACGGCTCGGGCTTGAGGCCGTATTTATGAATTGATCTTCATGAAACTGCTTGGGTACCTTTGTTATCACTGTGGGATCAGAAGGAGTGTTTTGGGGTCCAGTCTGAAATTCAAGATGGCCGCTAGCAGCCATTTTGTTCAAAATTAGGTGCAATGAGATGTTTGCGCACAACTTCCAAATGAAAGATCTGATTTGAATAAATTTTTGTATGAATTTTTAGTACCATGGGATACATTACATATAATACGGGTTTTTTTCTCGTGCATAAATTATGCAAATTAGGGGTCCGGGTGGGACTTAGAAAATTTTGGACCAAAATCCGGAAATTAGTATTTTTATACTGTACCAATGACCCAGACATAGCTGGTGCTAACTCTTAAAATATAGGGCCAAACACAAATTTTGCCCCCCAATCCCCAAAATTTGCATCTAAAACTAAAGAAAACATGTCCTGAAAGGCCCTCCACACTTCGCCCCCACTGCGCATGCGCAGTGTCAAGGACGTTCCGAAATTGGCGCCATTAATCATTCTAAGTTTGGCCCTTCATCAGTTAACATCTGACTGATCTTTGTGCTTATAAATCTCAGTTTAAATGATGCCAGACACATAAATATTAGTGAAATGGTGATTCTAAGGAGGATAGAGAAGGAGGAGAGGAAAAGAATGTGTGACAGAATATTATCAGGGCTGTAACTTGAAATTTTTTAATGAAATTATGTTAAGTTACCTATTTTCAAGGCAGCAGCCATTTTGTTGTCATTCTGATTATTTAGTTACACTGTTTTTTTAAGTGTTTTCCTCTCTCCATGTCCTTTAAGTTCCCCCTTGCTATTCTCCCATGCTTTTGGCATAGTTTTTGTAATTATTATTACTAAATTTTCTTGGGAGTTTTAGCTGAATAACAGAATGAATTCTGTTCTTTCCCCATGTTTACGTCTTCACCTACGGGTGGTTAGGCGTTGTGTTCTGCATCTACCATCTGATGTTCTGCAGTTTCTTCCCTGGAAGTCTCTGTTTTGCATCAGATAGTGTATTTTTGGTAACTGATTTCGGGCCTGGGTGCCTGGAGTCTTATTTTAGTGTTTTTACACTCATTGTTTACATTTACAACAGCCCTCTGTGTGAGGGGGGGATTTCTAAAAAATAATATCTTGATGTTATTTTAATCATAACTAGATACATTATTATTGTTCGTAAGTGTTGAATAAATTGTTTAAAATATTTTTAAAATTTTTGTCCACACTTAGGCTTGGGATCCATTGGGGCTCAACGTTACTTTTCAGAAACTTGGGCTGTTCTGAAAAAATATTTTTTCAAAATATTTTGATTTCAATTATTTTTTCTATATCAATGGATCATATTATTATTATGTATTTTGATTGCCAGGGGTTAGTGCGAGTACCAGTACTTGTTTTCTTTTCACATTGAAAGGATATTGATCAATTGTTTTAAGAGGAAGTCTTCCTCTGACTTTATTATCATTCTATATGTGGTCAGTGTACTCGCATTAACTCCTGTTCTGTATCGTATGATTTCGATGACAATATGGGAAGCGTATGTCACGGTATGTTGTTGGGGATTTGGACGCTCCGGTCCTTTCCCCGCAGGGTCACTCTACTTTATCAATTTTTATTTCAGACGATCAAGATTAGGGTGATGTATCTGTGATGTCTTCCAACAGTGTGCCTCCGTCGTCACAATTAATGAAGGGCTAGCGGAAAAGTGCTCATGGAAATACGCCAATTGCCTAAGAGGACCCTAGTAGGTTCGACGGCCTTTGACGTCCGCTAGCTCGCCCGGTGTAGCGTCCATTCACCGAATGGTTCGGCAGCCGGGTTCGTCCGTTGCGGTCTAGAAGGAATTTTGGGGTGATGCGAGCACTATAAATTAACCTAATGCACACCCAGTGACGGCGGATCGGAGGGAGAACGCAGGAAGCCTTTTAGTCCGGTTCATAGCTCGTTCCGGTCCATCCGGACGGCAAGCGAGAGAGGCCCCTCTCTCGTTCAACAACATCTGGCCCCAGATGTTGTGGTACAAAATGTGTCGCAAGCGGAGCATACGTCCGTCGCTCGGGACGCTCTGTTGTATAGGCGGTCCGCTGAGACTGCTAAGGCTTCCTCTTCTCGTCAGCGCACACGACCGCACCTTGGCTGCGTGACCGCCGATATATTACCAGCTTCGCCGATCAAGGATTCTTCGGCGACCAGGTCACACCATCCGGTAGCCAGGGACACGAGGCCTGCAGACTCCGGACGTTCGCATAGGAAGTGTGCGGGAGTCAACGTACACGGAGCTTCCGGCGGCAATGCATCGTAAGACCGCTACTGCACAGGCCTCGGGAACGGACGTGCTTTCCTTAATAGCGCAGGTTATCGCAGCATCCCAGCATCAACTGAATCTGTCGCATATATTTTATCCGACGATGCTGGGTCGGGACGCTCCGCGGAAGCAGGTACGGACGTCCAAAAGTTTCATCCGGTCCGACGGGATCCCGAAAGGGATTCGGAGGATTTCGAGCTTTCCCTTTCGGAACAACATATGCTGTTGTGTATGTCATCTGACTTGGTCTTCTACAGCTTCTTTCGTCGGACCAGAATGCTGCGATGCCGGATAAGAAACTGATAGCGTCTGTGGACTTAGAAATTTTTGGTTCGGTTCAGGGACATCGTCCCTCAGTTCCGACATAGTCCAATAATGTCACACAAACTTTCGAATTATTGAACGACGCTATATATATTATTATTTTATGCTTGCTAACCAAGCATTTCTGGTTTCTTGTTCGAAGAGTTATGGAGATGTCTTTCAAAAGTGTGCCTCTGTCGTCATAGTTAATGAAGAGTTAGCGGCAATAAGTGCTCATGGAATATGTCTATCGCCTACGGGGTGACATTCGCTAGCTCACCCGGTGTAGCGTACATTCATCGAATGGTTCGGCTGCCGGGTTCGTCCGTTGCGGTCTAGGAAGGAGATTTGGGTGATGCGAGCACTTTAATTACTTTAGTACTCACCCAGTGATGGCAGATTGAGGACAGATCGGAGGAAGCCTGTTAGTCCGGTTCCTGGCTTGTCCAGGTCCGTCCGGGCTGTGAGCGAGAGAGGTCCCTCTCTCGCCCAACAACATAGGGGACCGCATGTTGTGGTTCAGATATTTTACATTCGGAGCATATGTCCGTTGGTCGGGACGCTCCGTTATATTGACAGTCCGAGAGACTGTCTTTAATGCTTCCTCATCCTCACAGCAGGACACACGACCGCACATTGGCTACGTGACCTCGAGTATCCGATCAGTTTCGGCATTCAGTGATTCCACGGCGAATAGGTCGCGCCATCCGGTAGCCAAGGGACACGAGGCCTATACACTCCGTTCGCTCGCATATTGGTAGTATGCACGGGGTAACGATCACGGAGCTTCCAGCGGCAATGCATTGTAAGACCGCTTCTCCTCAGGCCTCGGTGACGGACGTGCTATCCGAGTTAGCACAGTTGTTTCGCAGCATCCCAGCAATTGACAGTTTCTCGGTCGAATCAGGAATTATCCGACGGCGCTGGGTCGGTGCGGTCCGCGGTTGCATCAGGTACGGACGACCGAACGCTTTATAGGGTCCGACAGGATGGCGAAAGGGATTCGAAAGATTTCGAGTTTTCCCTTTAGTAGTATCGGAAGATGCCTTTCATATCTTCTGGCATTATCTTCCAGTGATTATTATTTCGGACTTCATTGCTGCGATCTTGGATAAGAGACTTATAGCGTCATTGGACTCGGATTTTTCGATCGGTTCAGGGACATTGTCCATGACTTACCGACGCAGTCCAATATTGTCATTACAACATGTGTTTTATTTTTCGACGCTATATATATATATATACAAGCCTGCTACTAAGCATGATAGTTTAGTTTCTTGTCCGCGTTGCTCATTTCTGCCATTTTATCATTTATACAAATAGTTTATTTTGGCAGAGCAGGGCATACCGAGAGTTCATATGCGTCTAGACGGTGTGATTAAAGACTGCATATATTCTTTTTCGCCGTTTATGTCTTTTCCAATTTCAATGTTGGGAACGACATTATGTATAGTAGACTTAACTTAGATGCTTTATTATACGTAATCCGCCTTACTGAGGCGTTATCATTACGTCTTCAAGAAAAGATTTACGGGATATTATTCTCAATGTAATTTCTTTTGAGGGCAGTAGTTTGTTCACGTATAACTCCGCCCTTCAGTGGCTGATTGGAGTTAGTTAGACGTGACGCAGCCCTAGCTACATCCACACGCGTGGATAGTAAGGTTAAGAACTCTCTCAGAGTCGCTTCGTTCTCGGAGGAGCTTCTCTTCGACGGCAACTTTTCGGCAATCCATGAATTGCTCGATTTACACGTTCTCTTGTCTATCTAGTGTTACAAGAGATTCAGACTAGGGCAAACATTCGGTGGTTGACTCAGAGAGTGCCGCCGCAGTTGCCGGACCCGAGTGTGGCTGTTATGACGGTTGCCAGTCAAACAGATTGGGATATAATACTGATCCCTATGGATTCGAAGTGCCAGGGTCTTTGGGTTCCGCAGTCTTTTAGCAATCAGTTTTCTTCCGCGGAATAATGTTTTTTAGGCTTGCTTTATGTCATTGCATGAACATTATTCAGAAACGCATGCCCAAATTCCTGTCCTTTAATTCGACAGTAGTGGCGTATCTCCGGATCCAGGGAGGCACTCTTTCGTTTCCGTTATTCAATTTAATGGAAAGAATCCGTCTGTTGGTTATAGTACACCAAGTTCAGTTTTGGTCCGTCATATTCCGGGTCGTCTGATTGTTATATCGGACTCCCGTTCTCTTACGGGTCGCTTGTTGCTGTCAGAATGGACTCTCAACAAACAAGTATTCAATCAGATTTGCTATCTATGGGAGCGCCCAATGATGATTTATTTATGACACAGCTTGCTAATCAATTGCAGACGTATGTGTTGGCTTGTCCAGATCTCTGAGCTAATATTGTTAACGCTCTGTTGATCTATAGGACGGAATGATAGGATACGTGTATCCTCCGGCGCTGTTGTTTTAGCAGGTATTGCTAAGATAAACAACCACAATACATTTCTGTTGATAGCATCTCTATCTTCACAGAGATCATGAGTAATTTACTCTCTTGTCTACTGTGGGTCTTAACGTGAAATCTTCCTCTATGTGAGGATCCTTTTCACTGGGTAAATCGTGTCATCTTTATCACAACCAGCAAGGTCGCAACCTTCATGTATTCCGTTGTGTGGTCCGTATTGCAGTGTAAGCACTGTACTGGACGAGCTTTGGACGCGATTTCTTACTATAGGAGATCCTCTTCTTCGCTATTCTATGCGGCTAAAGTGGAGGCTCTTCCGTCGTGGTGTAGGGATCATTATGTTCATATTGTTGATCCCTCCATACTACTCATTGCTATTTTTTAGTATACTTATTTCACAAGATCTACTGCAGCCTGTTATTATTTAGGTTATAGGTTTATGTTACCTCATACCTATGCACTCTACGATAGTTTAGAATTGAGTCTTTTGTCTCTTTATCTAAGTCAGTTAGTAACTTTTTGATAAATAGACTTAGAATCTTTAGATTAAATTCCTATACGGATTTTAACTTCGGTTCTTATTTAGCTAAGTAATCATTTGAGCCTCTGGAAACAGTAGTTTTCAAATTCTGACCTTTTAGACAGTAATTCTGTTGGTTTCTCTTTTACTGTAAAGTCAGTGAGTTTCATGCACTATCGATGGATGATTTTCACTTTCATTCATAGTTTCGGAATCAATACTTCCGTTACTATTTAGGTTGGATTGTTGCATAAGAGTTAGGCTCCTATTATCCGGAACCTATTGTTTTAAGGTCCTTCCGTCTTCGTATGGGCATAGGCCTTTACTCTTTCCGGGTACAGTTTATGTATTTATAAACAGATATCTGTTTATTACAAAGGGCGTAAGCTTCTTCTGTCTTTGATGTCTAGTAGAAGGAGGTTACGCTCCATTTTATTGTTAATGGATTCTATTAACTATCGGTACTGCTTATGGTATATCATTGACTTAGCAGTTGTGCTTAAGATTTCGGCTCATGAAGTAAGAGTTCTTCTACTTCTTGGGCTTACATTAATAGTGTCGCTATTATAGATTTTTGAAGGCCGCTCATTGCGCTCAGCCATCCACATTCATGAATTTTATCTCAGAAATATCGAGTCCATTTCTGGAGACCTCTATTGTTAGGTCTATTATCTACTGCTCAGAATGTCATTCACTTAACAGTTGCTACTATAGCTAGGTAGGCTGTCTGTTTCGGCAGTGTCTCCGTTCGGCTGCCCTCTTCGCTCTGGGCTATTTGACCCAGGGCAAGAAAAAGGGGGGGGGGGGGGGAGGGTGTTCCCTTGGGTCACCTGTTTTACTATGAAAACAAGGGGATACCTCCTCCGGAGTTAGTAATTCTGAGCTGTTATTGGGATGGTTGTTTAGTGAGAAGTTTAGGTTTTTAAAAATTCATTCAAGTCTTAGTTTTTAAAGTATAGCTTTTGAATATTGCATATTTCAACGGACATGATTATGCAATCCTCAGACACTTTTAGGAGTATAAGAGTCTCTATTCTCTAGACTTACTTTATTTATTGGCTTACTTTAAAAATTATTAGTATAAGGATTATATTGGATATTAATAGAGTACATGGATGTATGAAGCTCAATTTTGGAAGGTGTTGTATCTTTCTAATTTATCATAAATAAGAAAGATACATGTAAGGCCTATTACTTCTTTTTCCCTACAGGGGATGACACTATTTTATTTTATTGAGCGTATTCCATTTTGCTCTATGTCCTTGGCCCTCCAGCCTTTTTACTATTCAGCTATGTCTGGGTCATTATTGGTACAGTATAAAAATGTTAAAAAATTTATAGTAATTTATATATTTTTTATACTTACCAATGACCCAGACGGGGATGGCCCTCCCAGGAGTTGGGAACTCTTGCCTCCCCGCTGAGTACATAGCGCTTACCAGGCACTGGTTATTAGAATGATTAATGGCGCCAATTTCGGAACGTCCTTGACACTGCGCATGCGCAGTGGGGGCGAAGTGTGGAGGGCCTTTCAGGACATGTTTTCTTTAGTTTTAGATGCAAATTTTGGGGATTGGGGGGCAAAATTTGTGTTTGGCCCTATATTTTAAGAGTTAGCACCAGCTATGTCTGGGTCATTGGTAAGTATAAAAAATATATAAATTACTATAAATTTTTTAACTTTTTGGGTTTTTTTGTGTTTTGGTCAATTTTAAGACCAAAAAAAAAAAAAAAATTTATACTGAAAATTTGGGGTTCGGGTGGAAATTTTTTTTACGAAAATCCAGAAATTAGTTTTTTGTTTTTTGATGCATTTTGGTCAATTTTAAGAAGAAGAAGAAAAAATTTTAGTCTGAAAATATTTTGTTTGGGACTGAAAATTTCCACACAAAAATAATAATCTACAATGATTGGTCTTAATCTGTAGTCCATTACAGTCACCTTGTAATTCTTTTATTATTGTTGACTGGGCCAAAACAAATACTAATTCCTGTCATATTCATTATTCAGTTGTCTTGGTCACAGCAAGTACTAATTCCTGTCATATCCAAGTTGAGCTACAGAGTCATTGACTCTTTCATTTTTTTTTGTCTCAAAACCTAGCTTATGGCCTCTCATTGGAACCAGCTCGGTGAGCTCATTCTAATGAGTGATCATAAGCAATGTTTTGAGACAAAAAATGGAGATATTATAAAATTTGAATTGCAATTTTTGTTAATTGCATTGGCGAGTGTTTGGCCATTACATTAGGTAAAGAGTTAAAACATTATACCGGGGTACTTCATTTTTCATTGTTTTTTTTAGATTGTGTGCCAAAATTGTGCTGAATGTAAAATGGCAGCAGCTAGACGAGAACTCCGATGCCAAGAAGAATTTCATGGTTACATTGGATGTTACTCACCAGCAACTCAGTGCACAAGGATTCGACAAATTGGGGATTGTCATGCACTTGATAGAGTCCCATTGGACTCATCCTGTCCTGAGTTCAATAATGGGAGGAGATGATGATATCGATGAAGAAGAAGGTATCTTTCTAATTACTCTGTCAAACACTCGAACTTCATCTGGCTATTGGTTCTTGTATATGTACAGTTAAAACTAGAATCCCTGTCATGAAATGCGCACAAATAGCACGTTTATATGCGCGTTAATGTGCGTGTTATGGCCCAAGTAAAGCTATCAAATTCTGCACATATGGCCTGTGCACAAGCAATGTTTCAGCCAATGGACCTCCGGGTAACCCGGAGGTCCATTGGCAGAAACATTGCATGTGTTTGCTATGAGTAACCAGGAGAACCTGCCGTGCTCTGGATGCCATTCGATGTGGCAGTTGCCCGCGATTCCAACACGCAATTAAGCCTAGATAAGCGCACTATTTGTGACAGGACTTCTAGTTTTAACTGTATATCAGTGCAGGAAATGAAAAAATTGACGGGTGCAGTTTTAAGCCCCCTTGAAATCGGAGACAGAAGTTAAATTGCACCCATAAAATGTTAGTATATGAATTTTCGAGGGAATGCTGTCACCAAACACCAGAAACCTTAACCCTTTAAACTCTAGTTCAGAGCTTTTTTATTTTGGGCAGTTTTGCTTGTCGATGGAATTGGACCAATGTGCTTCTCACTTCTTGCAGTGTTTTGTAGCGAGTAACAGCACGATTTCCCCGTGACTATCCTGTAAATGATTTATGGGATAAACAAAATAAACGTATAGTGTTTTCAAGTAAAAAATGTATTCTACTTGTAAGATTAAGAATGAAATAATATCTATATTTATTTACTAGAGGTTAAGTTCAGGCCTTAGAGCCGAGTTCAGGCCTAATGTTTTGTATATTTTTTAGCAATCTATAATGTTTTGTATATTTTTCAGCAATCTAATTGGATTCCCACAAATTTTTTGTATGGGAATATGCCAGAATCCAATAGTTTGAGAAGACACTGGACTGACCATGGTTCAGCCCAATGTGCGAGAAGTTTGAACATTAACCCCCTATTCATGGGGTTGTGGTGTTGAAGGTGATGAGGGAAGAGGGAATGGTTTGTGACAGTTGAGAGTTTATGCCCCTTTTCATCAAGAGAACCATGGCGTATCAGTGTATCCTGATATGTGGTCGGGGGAGGGGAAAGGGGGGGGGGGGGGCTAGAGGTAATAGACATCAGGACTTATAATTCAACGAGAATCCAGAGTCTGATTCTTATAAAGATTGTCGTAAACTGCTAGGACATCCCATTGTGATGCATAGCATGATTCTCATTTGGAATCATACCAGAAAATAAGTGGTCAGACAAGGACAATGTCAGGTACAAAAAGGCCAATGTCTGACTGAGGTTTAAAATCATCAGTCAAAATGTCTGATGCCAAAATTATCAATGAAGTTCAGTGATCAGAACATCATGCATGCTGGAAATCATGTACATAACTAGGAAGCCTAAAATTAATGATTATAGTGATTTCTGGTCCTGGCATGTTGGGAAGTGTGACGAAAGTTACTGTACAGCTCATCATTATTAACAGCATGTGAAGGAATACGATTTAATAGAGCCACAGATGTATCTAAATTATGTCTGAAGGGTAATTCAGTTCCAATTTAGAATGAAACCAATCATACCTTGTTTGGCAGGGCTTATTGAGCCCTGCCAAACAAGGTATGGTTGGATGCAGTCTGAGCAGTTTTAAGATTAAGGTACATATACACCCAAAACACGTTATTTCAAATACTCAAACTCCATTTTGTAATATGTCAGATATCATTCTTAAATTACAGACATGATTCATTTTGTGTCTGACATTTTGTCCAGAAGCGCAATGAAAATTATTTTCAGGCTTGTTTGGAATCTCAGAAAACTGAATGGAATCTATTGTCTTGAGACATGGAGATTGAAGAGGAGGGTAAAGAGGAATTGAATAGCAACCACAACGTTATCACATTATCAATCAGAGTAAAACTGATACCAAAACAGAAGTGAAAATCTTGAAGCCAAAATTATAAATGAAAATAAGAAATCAGAAACAAAAATATGAAATGTTTTGTTGATTTTTGTGGGGATGACTTGACCTGTTATGATTTCACCCGAGGGCAACTGACCTGTTTCCCCTGTTCACCCCTGGTTATATATATATATATATATACTCCACCCTTCCTCCAGTTCTGACATACAGTACTGATGGTCGAGAAATTTCAGTTTTAATTCCTCAATTGTCTGTCCATCTGCCTGTCTGTCAATCTTAAACTGAACTTTTATTTTCATCACTTTGAATATTTTTTCTCACAGATGATATCCCCCAAATTAATGAATTGAAACAAACGTAATATTTATATCTTAACCCTCTTTAGAACTGTGCTATCCAAGCATAACAAATTGCCAGAGTTATTAGACCACAGACGTCTGGAAACCTGATCTAAATCACCCCTACCTTAAAACACCTCATTCTTATACTCACCCCCACCCCCACCTCCCACCCCGAAATATATAATACACAAATCTGTGTGTTATTTATTTTGGAAGTGTGTGTGTGTGGGGGGGGGGGGGGGGGGGGGGCATATATAAGAGGGAGGTGTGACGTTGGGGGTGATGTGATATTAATCAGGTCTCCAGACGTCTGTGGTTAGACTAGGCAGTGGGACCTGGGGGTGGGATGCACAGCAACTCTGAATGACGACATCCCCTTTAATCTGAGGATGATATACAACATTTCTCAATAAAAAAAAATAAGCGTTCAACGGGTAATATTGGATTTCAAGGTGTGCAGAGAACGAGCCGGTCCACTTGCCAAAGTGGCACGGCAAAGCATCCATGTTTTACAAGGCGATGTTCCCACTGAACTTGGTGGGGCAAAAATATAAAAAGAATTCCCAAAAGACGTTCATCTGTTCATCTGCCCCCCTCCCCTCCCCCCCCCCCCCCCCCCCCACACACACACACACACACAAAAAAATGTTCTTGGTAAAAAAAAATGCAGTGGAAAACCAGTCGGGTATAGATATCATCTGACTGGTTGGTTGGGGGCTAAGTACAAATTCAATGGAGGTAGAGAGCCAACTGTTATAGGCCTACCATCTTGCCATCAGAGGGTGCAGTTGCGTAGGCCAACCCCACAAACATTTAATGTCTGTCTTTCTGTCTCCGAATGTTCAAGGTTGCTATAAGCCTACTATTTGTGGGTCTAGGCCTATTAAAAAAACTCCCGGTGATCTTGGGTGGGGTGGGAATCTTACGCAGCATCAGGTGATATGCAAGTGAGAAATAGGTATTGCTCATTGCCGTATGGGGCGGAACAAAATTTCCTGACAGACCAGAACGATGCGTACAGCTTGAGTTTTGTTGCTTTGGACCACTGAGAAAAGCAGACCCAGGCTGTTGTAATATAAATGAATATAACACAACACTTAACCCTTTACCAAACGAATCGCCCGCAGCCACCCTTGTAATACACTTATTCAGCAGTTGAAAAAATATTAATTTTCAAAAAATTTCAACAAAACCATGTCATGTGACCCCTTGTTGGAACGAGCTCGTTCCAACGAGGGGTCACATGATATGGTTTTGTTGAAATTTTTTAAATTTTGTTATTGTCTGCGTTGGGTAAATGGTTAACATGATTAGTTATTGAGTTCTCGCGGCAGCAATAAAATTTGGTAGCAATAACATTTTCAAATCCGAACTAATCCTTTAATTACCCTTCCAATGATGTAAAACAAGAGCCGACAATAGCTACTGATTGTTTCTGAAACAGCCTCTGATCGCAATGAAAACATTGACTGGTGACAATAAATAAAGCATAAATTACTCCTATGAAGTTTATTCTTTTGAGATTTCCAACATCAGAAACTGGTTAAATTGAAATACAATTATGTATATCTATATACTTTTATTATACCCCACGCAACGAAGTTGCGGGGGTATAATGTTTTTGACTGGTCCATCCGTCAGTCTGTCAGTCTGTCAGTCCGTCAGTCAGTCCTACTTGTTTTCCGGACTTTTTTTCTACACACTTCCAGATATTGAGCTGATTTTTGGTATGTTAGTCTAACATGGTGGCCTACAGATCAAGTTTGCATTTTGTTCCGCTCCACTGATTTTTACCGAAATTACGGCCCTTGAACTTTGAAAAGTTTATCAAAATTTCAGTTTTGCAGACTTTTTTCCTACACGCTTCCAGATATTGAGCTGATTTTTGGTATGTTAGTTTAACATGGTGGCCTACAGATCAAGTTTGCATTTTGTTCCGCTCCACTGATTTTTACCGAAATTACGGCCCTTGAACTTTGAAAAGTTCATCAAAATTCCAGTTTTGCAGACTTTTTTTCCTACACGCTTCCAGATATTGAGCTGATTTTTGGTATGTTAGTCTAACATGGTGGCCTACAGATCAAGTTTGCATTTTGTTCCGCTCCACTGATTTTTACCGAAATTACGGCCCTTGGACTCTGAAAAATGCATCAAAATTACAGTTTTCCGGACTTTTTTTCTACATGCTTCCAGATATTGAGCTGATTTTTAGCTTAACTTGACATAGTCAAGATAAGCTATTGCCATCACGCTTGCGGAAGTCTGTTAGTCTGTGAGTCTGTGATGTCTGTTCACATTTTCCTTTAGCACGGGCTGCACCCCGCAGTTCTAGTCTGATCGTCACGAAATTTCATATGCAGGTTTGGGGTCATGTCTAGATGAGAATGTCCCCTTTTGGTCGCGATCGGGCAACTGGTATGGCTGCCCGAGCCCAAAACCCGAAAACCGTTAGCACAGTCTACAGGTCGTATTTATGAAGGGATTTCATTGTAACTTGGTAGGATGCCTCTGTATAATGCCTAGATGAGAACGTCCCCTTTTGGGCATGATCTATCAAGCGTGATGGCTGCCCAAGCCCGAAACCCAAAAACTTTTAGCACAGTCTGCAGGTCATGTTTAATGTGGAGGGATTTCATTGTAACTTGGTAGGATGACTCCTTATGATGTCTAGATGAGAATTTCCCCATTTGGGCATGATCTGCCAACCGTGACGACTGCCCGAGCCCAAAACCCGAAAACCTTTACCACAGTCTACAGGTCATATTTATTGAGGAATTTCATTGTAACTTGGTGGGTTGACTTCATACAATGTCTAGATGAGAAAGTCACCTTTTGGGCATGATTGGGCAACTGTGACGGCTACAGGGGCCCAAAGCCCGAAAACCTTTAGCACAGTCTAGAAGTCATATTTATGAAAGGATTTCACTGTAACTTGGTAGGATG
Organism: Pictodentalium vernedei; assembly: GCA_031216915.1. NCBI lineage: Eukaryota > Metazoa > Mollusca > Scaphopoda > Dentaliida > Dentaliidae > Pictodentalium > Pictodentalium vernedei. Next base: position 35,839,201 of record CM062290.1, read on the forward strand.
ACTCCCAAATAATGTCTAGATGAGAACGTCCCATTTTGATCGCGACCATGCAGCCTTGATGGGTGCCCGAGCCCAAAACCCTTTAGCATAGGCAAAAGGTCATATTTATGGAAGGATTTCATTGTTAGGTTGACTCCATGTAATGCCTAGATGATGACATCCCCTTTTGGTCGTGATTGGTCAGTTGTGATGGCTACAAGTGCCCGAAGCCCGAAAACCTTGAGCACAGTCTACAGGTCATGTTTATGGAGGGATTTCATTGTAACTTTGTAGGATCACTCCAGATGAGATTGTCCCCTTTAGTTGCGATCATTCAACCATGATGGCTGCCCGAGCCCGAAGCCCGAAAACCTTTAGCACAGTCTACAGGTCATATTTATGAAGGGATTTCATTGTAACTTGGTAGGTTAACTTCATATAATGTCTAGATGAGAACGTCCCCTTTTGGACATGATTGGGCTACTGTGATGGCTAAAGGTGCCCGAAGCCCGAAAACCTTTTGCACTGTCTACAGGTCATATTTATGAAGGGATTTCATTGTAACTTGGTAGGATGACTCCAAATAATGTCTAGATGAGAATGTCCCATTTTGGCTGTTATCATTCAGCCTTGATGGGTGCCCAAGCCCAAAAACCTTTAGCATAGGCCAAAGGTTATATGTATAGAAGGATTTCATTGTAACCTGTTAGGTTGACTCCATATAATGCCTAGATGATGACATCTCCTTTTGGTCGTGATTGGTCAGCTGTGATAGCTACAGGTGCCCGAAGCCCGAAAACCTTGAGTACAGTCTACAGGTCATATTTATGAAGGGATTTCATTGTAACTTCGCAGGATCACTCCAGATGATGTCCAGATGAGATTGTCCCCTTTGGTTGCGATCATTCAACCATGATGGCTGCCCGAGCCTGAAGCCCGAAAACCTTTAGCACAGTCTACAGGTCATATTTATGAAGGGATTTCATTGTAACTTGGTAGGTTGACTTCATATAATGTCTAGATGAGAACGTCCCCTTTTGGACACGATTGGGCAACTGTGACGGCTTCAGGGGCCCAAAGCCCGAAAACCTTTAGAACAGTTTACAGGTCATAATTATGAAGGGATTTCATTGTAGCTTGGTAGGATGACTCCAAATAGTGTCCAGATGAGAATGTCCCCTTTTGGTTGCGATCATTCAACCATGATGGCTTCCAGAGCCCAAAGCCCAAAAACCTTGAGCACAGTCTACAGGTCATATTTATTAAGGGATTTCATTGTAACTTGGTAGATTGACTTCATATAATGTCTAGATGAGAACGTCCCCTTTGGACGCAATTGAGAAACTGACGGCTACAGGTGCCCGAAGCCCGAAAACCTTTAGCACAGTCTACAGGCCATAATTATGAGGGGATTTTTTTGTAAATTGATAGGATGACTCGTTTTGGAATAATTTCACTGTAACTTGGTAACTTTTGTTGATATACGTTAACTGTGAGGGCCACATACATTAACTGTGAGGTCATATTAACCCACCCCTCAGCTCTTTAGTACAGTGTACACCTCATATTATTTTTATCATAAACATAGCACACACGGAACAGAAATGAACATATTCCCAATTATCACAATTCTTGTCTTATTTCATAATCCTTTCATAAACATTGAACATTATCCTTTTCATCAAACACAACACACAAGTTAAGCTACAGTGTCATTGACACTTTCATTGGTATGTTAGTCTGACATGGTGGCCTACAGATCAAGTTTGTATTTTGTTCCGCTCCACTGATTTTTACCGAAATTATGGCCCTTGAACTTTGAAAAGTTCATCAAAATTACAGTTTTGCGGACTTTTTTCCTACACGCTTCCAGATATTGAGCTGATTTTTGGTATGTTAGTCTAACATGGTGGCCTACAGAACAAGTTTGGGTTTTGTTCCGCTCCACTGATTTTTACCAAAATTACGGCCCCATAGACTTTGAAAAGTTCATCAAAATTACAGTTTTCCGGGTTTTTTCTCTACATGCTTCCAGATATTGAGCTGATTTTTGGTATGTTTGTCTAACATGGTGGCCTACAGATCAAGTTTGCATTTTGTTCTGCTCCATTGATTTTTACCGAAATTACGGCCCTTTGACTTTGAAAAGTTCATCAAAATTACAGTTTTCCGGACTTTTTTTCTACACGCTTTCAGATATTACGGCCATTTAAGTATGTGAGTCTACCACAATGACTTACAGATCAAGTTTGCGTTTCGTTCTGCTCGTCTGATTTTTGCGGAAATTACGGGCCCTGGACTCTGAAAAATACAAGTAACAGATTTCCGGGTCATTTTCCTAAAAATTACACTTTTCCAAGCTTGAAATATCGGGGCGCATTGGGTACGTGAGCGTGGTCACTACAGTTCTATATTATTTGCACTGCGACTTGTAAAGAAAATTTTGTTTCTAACATTTGGTCTACCGTTTAACAATTTTATTAGCACTGCGACAAATATTGAAATTGTTTCAAAAAGATATTTAATAACATTTGATAAATAAAAGTTGTCCGAAAGGTTATAAACAACATCTCAAAAGTGTTATGCTTTATCAGACCAGTGCTGAAAAAACCCATTAATTAGCTCCGCCGACTCATAAAAAGTTCCTTCACAAATAAACACAGAGATCTTAATTGAACCGGATTAACAGTGACTGCTGTAATCATATGTAACAACTGGGGTAATTTGGAAGACTACTTTTACAGGGACTGTACATGTAATGTTATTCAGTTGTTAATCACCAAAAATATAACTGCATTGTCAACAGTTTATGAAGTCAGTTGCCCTGTACATTGCCCGGATTTTCCACCCAAAATTGATAATCTATCACACTGATCTAGAAGATGCAACCTTAATTTGGGGATCATTTTGGAGGGAAAAAGGTGTGACATACACCGGCTGGATAAACGGGACCTTATACATGTACAGTAAAACCTGTCTTGAGAGACCACCTGTCTTGAGAGACCACATCTGCCAGACACCGATTGGTTTTACTCTATAATGGACCTGCTATGGGAGACCACCTTTCTTGAGAGACCACCTGTCTTGAGAGACCACTGTGACCTGGTACCAACTTGTATTTTTGTGCCATAATGGACCTGTCTTGAGAGACCGCCCCTTTGAAGACAGAAACCATGACAAAAACTTTTTACCTGTTCTAGAATTGGAAAATCCATTGTGGTTATACTAACATAATTAAAAGTATTAAAAGCTCTTAATTTGGTTTCAGTTGCTATTCAGTTACATAACTCATTAAAGATTGAGATGTTTTTATAAGACCCCTGTGAAAAGATTAGGATTATTGCTGAATAAACAATTTCATACATACCTGAAATGTGACAGATAGGAATAAAAATAAATTTCTGTTGAAAATCTTTTTGTAACAAATTGAAATGGACTGTTATAAAAATTATAAAAATAAATTAGTGTTGAAAATCTTCAATGAAGATTTTCAGCACTAATTTATTTTTATAATTTTTATAACAGTCCATTTCAATTTGTTACAAAAACTTCATAAAAAAGAACAACTACAAAGTAATTACAAGAATCCATCTTCTCCATTTCTGAATTTTTTGGTTGGTTATTCATTGACTTGAGAAGACCTGAAACCTGTTATGAGAGACCACCTGTCTTGAGAGACCACTTTTGTGTGGCCCAAAGGGCGGTCTCTCAAGACAGGTTCTACTGTATTGGGGTCCTGATAGAACCATAACGCAGAGAGTAACAAGTGTTCCAGAATAAAATTACCTATCAAAATTGTATTTTTTATGCGAATCAATTAGCAGATTCACATAAATTGTGCCCCTTTTGGCTTTATTGTAACAGTGGCTTTGTTGCTTAATTGTGGCCATGATGTTTTATTTGTGATATGTTGTTGCAACAGGAGTGGTTTGAGTGGGGCTGAGAGGAAAGGGTGCTGTTAGGCAGCCATGACTAGATTTGATGAAAAATTGACTCCAGATCTCACTTGTCAAAAGATCACATTTCAGCAGAAATTTTTGTATTAGACTTATACATGTAGTGTCAATAGGGTTCCTGTCATGGGTTGGAATATCTGCCAGCAGAATGCAAGGTGTTAACCCTCACATCAAAGATTGTTTTTCTTTCAGCCTTGAACTACATAAAAGGTGAAGACCCGGTGATATTGAGAATTCGTGTAGAGATGTTGTTGAAAGAGAACTGTGCTGAATTTGCCTCGAATCTGTGTAATTGGGTATCACAACACCCTGTACTAAAAGAAGACATTGATCTCAGGAAATTACAGCTGATTTTGTTGCATAAATCTAATAACGTTGACAAAATACAAGAGCAGGTTAGTTAGTTTTGGTGTTGATTGAGACAGGTATACTTAGGCCTAAAAAGTTAAAAATCTGTTTCTCAGGCCCTTCCGCATGGTCCTTTCACTACCGCATGCTCTCTTTTTATAACCAATGCAAACTTCAAACAAGCCAAGACCAATACCGGGTCTGGACCTGTGTCGCTGCATGCAATTGAATCGGCAAACAGGAAGTGGCTGCATGGCAGATCTGAAAACTGCATACACGATACAACTCATCATTATCAGGCTCCAGATGAAATATAAAATCAATCCCTTGCATAGAAGCCGAGAAAAGTTTTACGAAAAATTTCAATGTTCAGTGGGTACAGTAAAATTTCAAAGTATCGGCAAACAGGAAGTGGCTGCATGGCAGATCTGAAAATTGCTTACACGATACAACTCATCATTATGAAGCAGCAGACCAAATATAAAATCATTCCCTTTCATAGAAGCCAAGAAAACTTTGACGGAAAAAGTGTTTCGGACGGATGGACTGATGGACGGACGGACGGACGGAGTCGAGCGGTTACTAGACCTGCTCTGCCGCTGGCGACGCAGGTAAAAACAAATGGTTTATGTCTTGATATTTTACCCCCAAGTTAATAAAATTGATAAATTTGTCCCTTGAGTGCAACGAGGCTTTGCAGTGCTATAGCACTGCAAAGCCTTGTTGCACTCAATGGATGAAATACACCACCATCCCATGCTATTCTGTAGATGACGAGGCCTAAGGCATAAAATAACCAAGAACAGGAACTTTTAATGGCAAGAAATAATTACAAAAAATAAAATATAAAGCCACCCGCATGCAAGTTTACAGAAAATGGCCTGAGAAACAGAAAATCTACTTTATGAGGCCTGATCAGTTAGTCCAAAATAAAGTTCAATAGAATCCAGTAAAGTTTAGTCGAATCCAGTAACAGATATGATGAAACTTTCCAGCTTGTATTGGAATATCCAAGAATGTGTCTGGTTACCTCATTCTGCAAATGACAGATTGTTTATCTTTATTGTTGGAGATGAAACCACGAGATGAATGACCGAAGTCTGTTGACAGCAATTTACAGGGTTTGTACTCGGTCATGGAAATCATCGAAAAGTCCTGGCAATTGAAAATTATATTTTTCCAGACCTGGAAAAAGGGGTGGTTTTTACCGGCGTCGCCAGCGGCAGAGCAGGTCTAGTAACCGCTCGACTCCGTCAGTCCATCAGTCCGTCTGAAACACTTCTGTCAAAGTTTTCTTGGCTTCTATGAAAGGGAATGATTTTATATTTGGTCTGCTGCTTCATAATGATGAGTTGTATCGTGTATCTAATTTTCAGATCAATTGCATGCAGCGACGCAGGTCCAGACCTGGTATTGGTCTTGGCTTGTTTGGTTAAGTCCTGGAAAAGTCCTGAAAATTTTCGTAAACCCACTCCACAAATCAACTAAACTTGCAGTACACCCCATAAAATCTGGTGCAATCTCTGTGGATTTTGATCTGTGAGTTTGGTAATATAACATTCCATTTCATTGACATTCACCCCTCAATGATTTGTCAGTATTCCCTGTTTTTAGTTTGACTAACCCGTTCATGCTCACTCAATTATAAGCACGTGTTTCTCTTTTCTTTGTGTTTGTACTTACATTTTCAATGTGCAGTCATTGTGATTGCCGTCTGGGAAATTCTTGACAATTATGCCTGGTAAATGTTTATTCAACACTGCCTGGCTGACGGTGAGTCAATACAATGCAGGGCTTTCCTTGAGTCGGGGCCAATCGGCCCCGAGAGGCCCCTTCTCAGGGCTTTTTTTTCGGCCCTGACTTTTTTTTTCTTCTGTTTTTGCTCTCGAAATCTCAGTGTTGCTGTTGGTAGGTTTGGGCAACGAAATTTTGCGAGATTAATTTTTCCATTCACGTCTCATTCACGCAAGTGTGATTACAACAGAAGAAGCAGCAAATAACAGTTAAAATAATAATACAAACTGTTTTTGTCTGATTCGAATTAACATCCACCTAAATCCGCATGAAAACTGAGAAAATCCCAAGTTTAAACAAAAAAAAAAACAAACACATTTACAAGACTCCGAAAGCATGCTTGTCAACTAATGGGGGAATTCTCTTCAATCCCACAATACTATGCATGGGTACATCCGATCCTAGCATCTGAATAAATGCAACATGAGACACAGAAACTGCCGTCAAAATAAATGTACGAAAAAAAATAAAATGTGTACCTGTGTCTATGTGGAGAGGTGGGGCGGATTCCATTTCAGAAATATCCAAAGCTGTGGGGAATTTTCATGGATTGAAATTATTTAAACGGTAAACTGAAATGTTTTTTTTTTCAATTTTTTTCTTTGAGACAACCCGTGAATCGAAAATACCCCCCACAATATGTACGAAACGTCCTAAAATTTTATCAACAAAAAATCCAAAATGTCTATGTACGAAACGTCCAGCACCCACATGATGGGTCCAAGTCGTTTCGTCCCCGGGATTTTTTTTTTTCTAAGCAAAAGTAATCAACTAAGGTCGCCATTGGAAAGAATGTAACAACATAAAATTACCCCAAAAGGCCCTGACCTCAATATCTGGGGGAATTTTTTCAGGCCCCCAGCAGGCCCCGACCTCAACATCTGGGGGACTTTTTGTAGGCCCCGACCATTTTACTCAAGGCAAGCCCTGCAATGAGTGGTTATTACTGGTTATGGATAGGATGAAAGCGAAGTGTAAAGTTTTCGAGAGGTCATTTGACATTTCTAAAATGGGGGAAATCTGCACTACAATCTTATGCTGATGGCAAAAAAATTTGACGAGATGACTGAGCAGCTCAAATTCAATCATGACCCACTTTCGGTCAAAAAGCATCGAGCAAAAATAGTGGTTCATTCCCACTAGACCAATTCCCTTTAGACCAATTCCCCTAAGACCAACTGATGTGTTCTACTTTTAAAATAATTCTATATCAATAATTTGATATATTTATAAATATTTTAAATGTATTTAATGTTATTGATATTTAAGTCTGAAAATAAGCAGTCTGTCATTTGCAGAATGAGGTCCCCAGAGGGTGAATTTCCTGATGCTATCTCATACACTGGGCCAGTTAGTTTATCCTCTGGTTACGTCTTTCTGTTTATGTTTGAGACCTTGATTCAGGTTGAGGTTCACAGAGGGTAAATTTAGTGATGCTACCCTGCTCTGCATGGTAGCATCATCATATTCACCCTCTGGGGGCCTCATTTTTCAGATGATAGTCTGCTTATTTTCTGGCTTGTTGATATTTTATAGATGTTGGGCAGATTTTTCATAATAATTGTTATAGTAATCACACACTTTCAAAGGCTGTGATTCTTTTTATTATTTTTTTAATCAAATAAAGTCCTTATCAGTAAATAAAATGTTTTCTTAATTATCCTTAATCAACTCTTAATCAATAACAGTATGTAGTTGGTCTAAGGAGAATTGGTCTTAAGGGAATTGGTCTAGTGGGAAGATAACAAAATAGTGTCGTTGTGGTTTCAACTTGTGATAATTTTGTTGTGTGGAAGGATATTTTGAAGTCAGAAATAATTTGGACAGTTCACTCACTTCTTATTTTTAACCCTTTACCTAACATGAAAAGCAGACGACACTTGCAAAAAAATTCTTGAGTAACTATTTTTTTTCATTTTGTGTCTCAAAAACATAGGTTATGTCCCCTCGTTGGAATGAGCTCGACGAGCTCATTCCAACGAGGGGTCATAACCTATGTTTTTGAGACAAAAAATGAAAAAAATACTGAAAATTAATTGGCGATATTTGAGAATAGCGCTGGCCGGTTTTGGCCGTTACGTTGGGTAAAGGGTTCAAGTATGTCATCTCTCAGATAGTTGAGAAAGTCCCTAAATTTCACTATATATTCCTGCAAATTAGCCTGGAAAAATGTGTTTGAGGTCTGGAAAATCCCCGGAATTTTTTCCCCAAACTACTGTATGAATCCTGGATTTATATAGAAATCAAATGGAATATTCCAGAAAGATAAATTTTGTGTAACACAGAATGTAGTGCGCTATTTATGAAGTCGATAACTTTGGGCTGTGATGCATATCATCAGGAAAAGAAATATGCTGTTACTGGACACAGAGACATTTGTAGATATCATTTTGAATCAGGTTCGCCTGCTAAAATAGTGATAACAATGAAAGAAATGAAAGAAGAAAAAAACAGTGAAAAAATTGTCAAAATTACCAGTGTTAATTTTTAGCTCAACTTTGGCGAAGCCAAATTTGAGCTTATGCCATAGCCAGTCGTCTGTCTGTCCATCAACAATTCAATACGGCTCGGGCTAGAGGTGGCCTTTTGTAAACCAATCTTTACGAAACTTCTTCGGTACCTTTGTTATGACCGTGGGACAAGAACGAGTGTTTTGGGGTCCGATCCGAAATTCAAGTTGACCGCTGGCGGCCATTTTGTACAGACTAGGTGAAATCAGATTTTCGCGCAAAACTTCCATATTAAAGTGCTGATTTGAATAATTTTTTATATGAATGTTTAGTACCATGGGATACATCACAGATAATACAGGTTTTTTCTCGTACGTAAATTATGCAAATTAGACTAACTTTGATGTATTTAGTGTTACTTTCAGCACGGTAAGTGCAAATGCCAATACGGCTCGGGCTAGAGACCGTATTTATAAACTGATCTTTACGAAACTTCTTGGGTACCTTTGGTATCACTGTGGGACGAGAACGAGTGTTTTGGGGTCCGGGCCAAAATTCAAGATGGGCCCGATGGCAGCCATTTTGTACAAAATTAGGTTTTTTTTTTGCACAGAACTTCCATATGAAAGCACTGATTTGAATAATTTTTGTGTGAATGCTTAGTACCATGGGATACATCACATATAATATGGGTTTTTTTCTCGTGCAGAAATTATGCAAATTAGATGAACTTTGATTTTTTCAGTGCTACTTACACACAGTAAGTACACATGTCAATACAGCTCGGGCTAGAGGCTGTATTTATCAACCGATCTTCACGAAACTTCATAGGTACCTCTGTTATCACCTTGGGATGAGATCGAGTGTTTCTGAGTGCGGTCCAAAATTCAAGATGGCTGCCAGTGGCCATTTTGTACCGAAATTAGGTCTAATCAGTTTTTTGTACACAACTTCTATACGGCTCAGGCTAGAGGCTGTATTTATGAACCGATCTTTACGAAACTTCTTGGGTACCTTTGTTATCACTGTGGGATGAGAACGAGTGTTTTGGGGTGTGGTCTGAAATTCAAGATGGCCACCAGCAGCCATTTTGTACCAAAATTAGTGCAATCAGTCTTTTGTACAGAACTTCTGTATGAAAGTTCTGATTTGAATAAATTTTTGTATGAATGTTTAGTAAAATGGAATACATCACATACAGTACAGGTTTTAAATTATGCAAATTAGATGAATTTTGATTTATTTAGTGTTACTTATACACTGTAAGTGCCCATGTCAATACGGCTTGGGCTAGAGGCTGCATTTATCAACCGATCTTCACGAAACTTCTTGGGTACCTTTGTTATCACCTTGGGACGAGAACGAGTGTTTCTGAGTGCGGTCCAAAATTCAAGATGGCTGCCAGTGGCCATTTTGTACCGAAATTAGGTCCAATCAGTTTTTTGTCACAACTTCTATACAGCTCGTATTTATGAACTGATCTTCACGAAACTTCTTGGGTACCTTTGTTTTCACCTTGGGACAGGAATGAGTGTGTTTTGGGGTGCCTTTGTTATCACTGTGCTATGAGAACAAATATTTTGGGGTTCAGTCAGACCCACTCTGGGACTCAAAGATTTCTTTTCTAGTTTAGCATCTGACTGTCACCCACCTTTACAATACTTTACTTATACATTTGTTACAGGCTACGGTCAGTATTTATGTACAGACCGTTACAATACTTTATATGTACCTTTGTTATCAAGTCATTACCTAGATGTTTGTCATTGCTGTGTCACATACTATACATGTACATGGCTTGACAAGTTGAGCTACAGTGTCATTGACACTTTCATTGTGAATAGTACTGGCCAGTTTGGGCTGTTACGTTTAGTAAAGGATTAAAATACGTAAATGGTGGATCACCTCATAATATTACCAGAAAAAAATCATCGTACTAGACAAGAGTTGCAACAAGCTGCATGACTTCACTCCTCTGGTGTTGACTGGCTGTAGATAGTGCTCAAACGACTAGTGAATTCCAAAGTTGACTAGTCAATACCCAAAAGCCAAGTCGACTTTGACTAGTCACTGGTGATAACTTGTCTCCTTATAACAGTGTTGGTGTTCTGGTAGAGTGCTGAAGGTCCAAATTTTGCTTCACTTGGGCATTCATATACAGCAACTTTCTGGAACATTATTCTGTTAATGTGCTTCTAATTATGCTAAGAGTGAAATTATATAGTCTTATTTAATTTGCCTTGTTGCGATTTATGGGAGAGTGCCTATAGGCACTCTCCCATAAATTGCAACAAGGCAAATTAATAACATATCCTGATAGCCCAAAATAATTCAGCACTCTACTTGTACCAGTTAAAACAAACTACTGTCACTACTATTAGATGGCAATAGATGTATACATTGATTGCCCAATATTGCTGTTCAAACTGTCTGACAGTGGCACAGAAGGGATACTATTTACCTAAAAGCTTGAACTCCTCCGACTAGTCGACTGCACAATTGAAAGTCGACTACTGGTTTGCCCAGAGTCGACATCGACTAGTCGACTAATCGTTTGAGTACTAGCTATAGATGCTAATTAAATCCTTTGTTTGAACAACTTTGTTAGGTGAGCCCCTCAGACTGCATTACAGATGCTAAATTATCCAGAAACATTAAAATAATTTATTATACGCCCCCCCCCTCCCCCCCCCCCCCACAATGGGTTGTGTGGGGGTATACTGGAATCACCTTGTCCAACCGTCTGTCTGTCCATCCATCAGTCCATCTGTCTGTATGGATGTACATACGTCTGCCCTTCCACAATTCCTTTAGCAATACCCTGCAGGCCACAACTCTCACGTGATCAGTTCCAAATTTCATATGTGGCTTTGGGCCAGTGTCTAGATGGGAGCTATCAATTTTTTTCAAATTTTGTTGAAAAACATGGCCTCCAGTGGCCATCTTGGATTTGAATATCAATTGTCCAACAATTCCTTTAGCACACCCTACAGGTCGCCGCTCTCACCTGGTCTGTTCCAAATTTCGTATGAACCTTTGGTGTGATGTCTAGTTGGGAGCTATTGAATTTTTCTGATTTTTGTTGAAAAACATGGCTGCCAGCAGCCATCTTTGATTTGGTTATAAATTGTCCAACAATTCCTTTAGCACTCCCTTTAGGCCGTTGCTTTCACCCGATCAGTCCCAAATTTCATGTGTGGCTTTGGGGAAATCTCTAGATGGGAGCTCTTGTATTTTTCCGAATTTCATTAAAAAACATGGCCGCCAAGTGGCCATCTTTGATTTGACATACAAATTGTCAACAATTCCATTAGCACACCATACAGGGTGCATCTTTCACCTAATATTTTCAAATTTCATATGTAGCTTTGGTGTGATGTTTCTATATATTTCTGAATTTTGTCGAAAAACATGGCCGTCGGCAGCCATCTTGGATTCCAATATAAATTGTCAAAATTACATTAGCACAACCTACAGGTCGCGTCTCTCAGCTGATCTTTTATGAATTTCATATATAGCTTTGGTGTGATGTCTAGATGAGAGCTATCAAATTTTTGTGAATTTCTTTCAAAAATGTGGTTGCCAGCAGGCATCTTGGATTGGCATTTGAATTGTCAACAGTTCCATTAGCACACCATACAGGCCACAACCCTCATCCAATCTTTTTCAAATTTCATATGTAGTTTTGATGTGATGTCTAGATGGGTGCTATCACATTTTTAGCTCAACTTTGACGAAGTCAAATTTGAGCTATTGTCATGGCCCGTCGTCCGTCTGTCCGTCCGTCTGTCTGTCCATCTGTCCGTACGTCAACAATTGGCTATGGCTCGGGCTAGAGGTCGTATTTATGAACCGATCTTTACGAAACTTCTTGCGTACCTTTGTTATGACCCTGGGACGGGAACGAGTGTTTTTAGGTGTGGTCCAAAATTCAAGATGGCTGCCAGCGGCCATTTTGTACTGATGATGCAAAAATCAGTATTTTTATACTGTACCAATGACCCAGACTTAGCTGGTGCTAACTCTAACAAAACCAGGGCCAAACACAAATTTTGCCCCCCAATCCCCAAAATTTGCATCCAAAACAAAAAGAAATCATGTCCTAAAGGACCTCCATACTACGCCTCTACTGCGCATGCGCAGTGACGCAGTCGTCCCGAAATTGGCGCCAATTATCATTCTCTGTTTGGCCCTTCATCAGTCAACATCTCACTGATCTTTGTGCTTGTAAATCTCAGTTTAAAGGATGCCAGACACGTAATTTTTGGAGAAAATGTGATTCTAAGGAGGATAGAAGGAGGAGAGGAAAAAGAAGTGGCAAAAAATAATCAGGGCTGTACTTAAAATTTTTTGATGAAATTATGTTAAGTTGCCTATTTTCGAGGCATGGGCCTCTTGTTGTCATTCTTGCTAATTGTTGCACTGCTTATTCAGTGTTTCCTCTCCCCTAGCCTTCTAAAGTCCCCCCTGGCAATTCTCCCATGCTTTTGGCATATTTTTGAGAAATTTCATTTCTAAAATTTCCTGGGAGAGTTGCTTGGTTACAGAATGTTTTCTGTTATTTTCCCCATAGTTACGTTTTCACCCATGGGTGTATAACGTTTGTGTTCTGCATCTTCCATCTGATGTTCTACAGATTCTCCCCTGGGAGTCTCTGTTTTGCATCAGATAGAGTGTAATTGATGACTGATTCCGGGCCAGTTTTTTCAGTGCCTGGAGTCATGTTTTCTAGTGTGTTTACACTGTTTGTTTTCATTGGCAACAGCCTTTTTTGAGGGGGGCTGTTTGCCTTTGTGGTAGTTTATCTCATTATAAGATACATTTATATTATCCGAAAGTGTCTCATTAATTATTTTATATAAATTTAAAATTTTTGACCACACTTTGCCATCGGATCCATCGGGGCTCAACGTTACTTTTCAGCAACTTGGGCTTCTCTGAAAAAATATTTTTTCAAAATTATTTTGTTTTGCAATTGTTTTTTCATTTATTAATGGATCATGTTATTATGTATCTTTGTGTCAGGGGTTTTTGCGAGTAACTAGGACTTATTGTTGTTCTTTCACAATGAAGGGACGTTGTTCAAATTGTAATAGGAAGAAATCTTCCTCTGACTTTCATGATCATTGTATTAATTGTAGTCAGTGTTCTCGCATTAATCCCTGTCCTATATGTGAACATTGGGATGAGAAACATTGGAAACGTGTGTCACGATATGTTGTTTCTGGAGAAAGAGCGATACCGGCTCTTTCTCCGCAAGGTCACTCTACTCTCTCAGTTTCTATTTCAGAGGAACCAGAACAGGGTGATGTTTCCATGTTATCTTCTTCAAGTGTGCGTCCGTCGTCACAAATGAATTCAGAGCTAGCGGCAAAAGTGCTCATGGAGATTAGACAAATGTCGTCCGCTAGCTCGCCCGGTGTAGCGTCCATTCACCGAATGGTTCGGCAGCCGGGTTCGTCCGATGCGGTCCAAGAGGAAATTTTGGGTGATGCGAGCACTATAAACATAATAGATGCACACCCAGTGACGGCGGATAGTAAGCGAGAACGGAGGAAGCCATTTAGTCCGGTTCATAGCTCGTCCAGGTCCAGCCGGGCCGCGAGCGAGAGAGGTCCCTCTCTCGTACAACAACATCTGGGACCAGATGTTGTGGTACAAAATGTGTCTTTAGCAGAGCATACGTCCGTCGCTCGGGACGCTCCGTTGTATAAGCAGTCCGCAGAGACTGTTAAGGCTTCCTCTTCTCGTCAGCGCACACGACCGCACCTTGGCTGCGTGATCGCCGATATATTACCAGCTTCGCCGATGAAGGATTCTTCGGCGACCAGGTCACACCATCCGGCAGCCAGGGATTCGAGACCGATGGACTCCGGACGTTCGCATAGGAAAAGTATGCGGGAGCCATCTGATGCGGAGCTGCCCTCGGCGAAGCAGCGAAAGACTGCGCCTCCGCAGGTCTCGACGCCGGACATTCTTGTGCAGATAGCACAGCTTATCGCAGCATCCCAGCAGCCGACAGAAACGGTGTCGGATCGAGAATTATCCGACGGCGCTGGGTCGGTACGCTCCGCCAAAGCATCGGGGGCGGACGCCCGGGAACATCGTGAGGTCCGACCGGATGGTGAAAGGGATACGGATGACTTGGAGCTATCCCTTTCGGAACAACATAAAGCTGCCGTGGACTTCATCCGGCACTTTCTTCCTCAAGTTGTTCCGTCGGGCCAGACTGCTGCGCTTCCGGACAAGAGAATTATAGCGTCATTGGACTCTGAATTTTTTGAGCGGTTCAGGGACATCGCTCCCGAGTTTCCGTCGCAGTCCAATAATGTTGCTAGAACATTTGAATTATTGAACGACGCTATATTTAAACTTGCTTATTTAAGCAGGTTTCTTGTCCGCTAATACTCTCAACCTGCCTTTCATTAATGCAAGGAATAAATTCGATACGGCAGGACAGGGTATACCGAGAGTTCCTCTGCGTATGGACGACGAGGCGGAAGACTTAGAGCTATCATTACCGTCGTCAGCTTCTATTCCAACCGCGGTGTTGGAAACAGCTATTGCGTCTAACAGAGCCAATTTAGATGCCTTATCATACGCAGATCACCTTACTAAGGCATTATCACTGCGCCTTCAAGGGGAAGAGTTTCAGGATATACAATCCTCTTTAAGACTTCTTTCAAGGGCAGTAGCTTATTCCACGTGTAACTCCGCCCTTTCAGTGGCAAATCTGGAGTTGGTTAGACGTGACGCAGCCCTAGCTACATCCACACTAGTGGATTCTAAGGTGAAGAACTCTCTTAGAGTCGCTTCGGTCTCAGGAGAACTTCTCTTTGACGGCAAGCTTTCCGCTATTTATGATAAAATTAAAAAGAAAGCTAATGATTCTCTGTTGTTCAGCTCGGCTCCTAAGAAGTCGGATACAGCAGACACGAATAAGACAGGCACTTCTGGGTCTAATGCGCCCAAGAGAGGTTCCTATAGAGGTTCCGGTGCGTCCTCTTGGTCTTATTCAAGAGACCGTCAGGATAGCGACTCTCGTTCGGGACGTCCTTCAGGCCGGGACAATCGGTCGGACGCCCCGAGGTCGACGAGGCGAGGTGCGGGTCGTGGAAGACGTGGTTTCTCCTACCGCAGGCCTCGCAGGTCCAGGAGGTGATGGCTTAAACCTCTATCGCGTTCCGGTTGGCGGAAGGTTGTCGAGTTTTTCACAAGAGTGGGCGTCGATTACGGACGACCCTTGGGTGAGAGGAGTGACTTCGGAAGGTCTAAAGATATCCTTCAAACGAAAGCCTCCATTAACTCGAAGTCCAAAGTGGACTCATCTTCCGTCAAATCCACAGAAAAGAGACGCTCTGTTATCAGAGGTGCAGTCTCTTTTAATGAAGAACGCGGTAGAGGTCGTAGAAAACCAGGAATCTCTGGGATTCTACAGCCATCTGTTTCTGGTTCCGAAACCAGACGGCTCGTTCCGTCCAGTCATAGATTTGAGCTGGATATACAAGCTGATCGTCGCTCCGAAGTTTTATATGGAGACGATTCGATCGGTCAGAGCGAGTATTCGGGTGAACGATTATGCAACGAGCATAGATCTCAAAGATGCGTACTTTCACGTCATGGTACATCCGACATTCCGAAAGTATCTACGCTTTGCAGTCCTGGGAGTGGTGTATCAATTCCGGGCGATGTGCTTCGGATTGAATCTAGCACCCTGGGCTTTCACTCGGGTAATGAACTCGGTAATGATCTACTTCCGAGCTCATTCGTCTGCGGTAACGTCGGCCTACCTGGACGACATTCTTCAGAGGTACGGCAACGAGTTAACGCTTCAGAACGATGTTCAGAATCTTCTTCTATTGCTCCGACGTCTCAGTTTTATAGTAAACGAGGAGAAGTCGGATCTGGTGCCGTCCAAGTCATTCACTCATCTGGGAATGAGCTTCGAGATGCACAACAATCTCGTTCGTCTGCCGTTAACCAGAGCGAAATTAGTCAGTTGTTACGCTCGCTATTGTCTGCATGCAGACAAAGTCACGGCGAGAGAATTTATGAGACTGATAGGTCTGTGCGGAGCCGCCGCGGATCTCATTCCGATGGGGCGGCTACGCACACGTCCTCTTCAAATTTTCCTGACTCAGAATTGGAGTGTGAAAATTCATTCGCTCGATGTAGACGTTCTCTTGTCAGATCAAGTGAAACAAGAGATTCAGACTTGGGCAAACATTCAGTGGTTAACTCAAGGAGTTCCGCTGCAGTTGCCGGATCCGAGTTTTACCGTTATGACGGATGCCAGTCAAACAGGTTGGGGTGCATCATTAATCCCAACGGATTCGAGATGCCAGGGTCTTTGGGATCCGCAATTCCTGTGCAAGCACATAAACATCAAGGAAATGATGTCAATTTGGCTTGCGTTACGTCACTGGATGGACATTATTCACGATGCTCATGTCCAAATCCTATCCGACAATACGACAGTAGTGGCGTATATACGGAATCAGGGAGGCACTCATTCAGTTCCGTTGCTCAGTCTAACGGAAAGAATCCTTCTGTTTGCGTTAGAACATCACGTTCTTCTTTCGGTCCGTCACATACCGGGTCGTCTGAATGTGCTAGCAGACTCCCTTTCACGAAAGGGTCGCTTGTTGCCGTCGGAGTGGACTCTCAACAAACAAGTATTCAATCAGATTTGCTACCAATGGGAACGGCCAATGATAGACTTATTTGCGACACATCTCAACAATCAGTTGCAGACGTATGTGTCTCCGTGTCCGGATCCAAGAGCATTTGCAGTAGACGCTCTGTCGATCCCTTGGGACGGAATGATAGGATATGCGTATCCTCCAGCGCCGTTAATTCAACAAGTATTGCTAAAGATAAAACAATCTCAATGCAAGATTCTGTTGGTAGCATCTCTGTCGCCACAGAGACCGTGGATAAATCTACTCAGGTGTCTGTTGTGGGACCTACCGCGGAAGCTTCCTCCACGAGAGGATCTTCTTTCGCAGGGGAAATCGCGCCAACTCCATCACAACCCGCAAGGTCTCAACCTTCACGTTTTTCCGTTGTGCGGTCCTTCTTGCATGGCAAGCACTTTACAGGACGAGCAGTGGACGCGATTTCTAACTGTAGGAGGACCTCCTCTTCGCTAAACTATGCGGCTAAGTGGAAGGTTTTTCGTCGTTGGTGTAGGGATCATTCTGTAGATATATTTGATCCCTCTATACCAGACATTGCAAACTTTCTAGTATACTTGTTTGACGAAATCAAACTGCAGCCTGTTACTATAAAGGGTTATAGATCTATGTTATCTGATACCTATGCACATCATGATAGTTTACAAATTGGATCTAATGTCTCTTTATCGAAGTTGGTTAGAAACTTTTCGATAAATAGACCCAGAACTCTTAGATTAATTCCTAAGTGGAATTTAGCTTGGGTTCTCCTTAAATTGAAGGAAAAGCCATTTGAACCTCTTGGGACAGTAGATTTCAAATTCTTATCTTATAAGACAGCTTTTCTCTTAGCTTTCTCTTCTGCCAGAAGAGTCAGTGAGCTTCATGCACTATCGGTGGATGATTCTCATTATCGTAGTGTTGGGAACACTATCACCTTCACTACTAATGTGGGTTTTTTAGCTAAGAATCAGGCTCCTAATAAATATCCGGAACCTATTGTTATTAAGGCTCTTCCGTCTTCAGACGGGCGTAGGCCTTTACTCTGTCCTGTTAGAGCACTACGTATCTATAAACAGAGATCTCAGTTTATCAGAAAGGGACGGAAACGTTTCTTTCTGTCTTTGATGCCTAATAGAAAGGACATTTCAGTCCATTCTATTGCTAGATGGATTCAGTTAACTATCCGTACTGCTTATGAAGATTTATCTTCTTCTCAGCAGTCTGTGCTTAAGATTTCTGCTCATGAAGTAAGAGCTCTTTCTACTTCCTGGGCTTATGCTAATAGTGTTGCTATTACAGATTTAATGAAGGCTGCTTATTGGTCTCAGCCATCCACATTTACGAATTTTTATCTCAGAAATATTGAGTCCATTTCTGGAGACCTGCATTGTTTAGGTCCGTTATCTGTTGCTCAGAATGTCGTCCACTAAACAGTTGCAACTATAGTTATGCAGGCTTTCTGTTCCGGCAGTGACTCCGTCCGGCTGCCCTCTTCGCTCTGGGCTATTTGACCCAGGGCAAGGGGAAGGGGGGGGGGGGGCGGGTGTTCCCTTAGGTCACCTGCTTTATAGTGAAAAGCAAGGGAATGCCTCCTCCAAGCCAGTATTTCTGAGTCGCTTCCGGGATGGTTTTAAAGTGTAATATTAATGTTTAAATTCATTCATGTCTTATTTTTAAAGTGTAGCTCGGTGTGAAGCATTTGTATATGTCAAGTGTCAAACGGGCTTTAATATACAATACTCGGACACTTTTAAATGATTATAAAGAGTCTCAATTCTCTGGACTACTTTATTTATTGGCTTGCTTTAAAAATAATTAGTATAAGGGTTATACTGGATGTTAATAGAGAACATGAATGTTATTGTGCTCAATTATTAAGGGTAGTGTATCTTTCTAATTTAATATTAAATAAGAAAGATACATGTAAAGCCTAATACTCCTTTTCTCCTTAAGGGGTTACCTCTTTACTATATAGTTGAGCGTATTGGATTTTTCTCTATGTCCTAGGCCCTCCAGCCTGTTTACTATTCAGCTAAGTCTGGGTCATTGGTACAGTATAAAAATGTTAAAAAATTTATAGTAATTTATA
Source organism: Pictodentalium vernedei (assembly GCA_031216915.1). Classification (NCBI taxonomy): domain Eukaryota; kingdom Metazoa; phylum Mollusca; class Scaphopoda; order Dentaliida; family Dentaliidae; genus Pictodentalium; species Pictodentalium vernedei. The sequence goes on from CM062290.1 coordinate 35,858,495, forward strand.
TATTTTTTATACTTACCAATGACCCAGACGGGGATGGCCCTCCCTGGAGTTGGGAACTCTTGCCTCCCCGCTGAGTACATAGCGCTGACCAGGCACTGCCAGTAAGAATGATAATTGGCGCCAATTTCGGGACGACTGCGTCACTGCGCATGCGCAGTAGAGGCGTAGTATGGAGGTCCTTTAGGACATGATTTCTTTTTGTTTTGGATGCAAATTTTGGGGATTGGGGGGCAAAATTTGTGTTTGGCCCTGGTTTTGTTAGAGTTAGCACCAGCTAAGTCTGGGTCATTGGTAAGTATAAAAAATATATAAATTACTATAAATTTTTTAACTTTTTGTACAGAACTTCTGTATGAAAGTTCTGATTTGAATAAAGTTTTGTATAAATGTTTAGTACCATGGGATACATCACATATAATATGGGTTTTTTTCTCGTTCGTAAATTATGCAAATTAGACTGACTTTTATTTATTTAGTGTTACTTTCAGAGCTGTAAGTGCCAAGCTGCTATGGCTCAGGCTAGAGGCCGTATTTATGAACCGATCTTTACGAAACTTCTTGGGTACCTTTGTTATGACCGTGGGACGAGAACGAGTGTTTTTGGGTGCAGTCCGAAATTCAAGATGGCTGCCAGCCGCCATTTTGTACCGACGATGCAGAAATCTGTTTTTTGTACAGAACTTCCATATGAAAGCTCTGATTTGAATAATTTTTTGTATGAATGTTTAGTACCATGGGATACATCACATATAATACGGGTTTTTTTCTCGTGCGTAAATTGTGCAAATTACACTAATTTTGATGTTTTTTTTGGGTTACTTTCAGCACTGTAAGTGCAAATGCCAATACGGCTCGGGCTAGAGGCCGTATTTATGAGACGATCTTTACGAAACTATTTGGGTACCTTTGGTATCACCGTGGGACGAGAACGAGTGTTTTGGGGTCCGGTCCGAAATTCAAGATGGCCGATGGCAGCCATTTTGTACAAAATTAGGTGCAATCAGATTTTTGCACAGAACTTCCATATGAAAGCGCTGATTTGAATAATTTTTTGTGTGAATGTTTAGTACCAAGGGATACATCACATATAATACGGGTTTTTTTCTCGTGCAGAAATTATGCAAATAAGATGAACTTTGATTTTTTCAGTGCGACTTACACACAGTAAGTACACATGTCAATACGGCTCAGACTAGAGTCTGTATTTATGAACTGATCTTCACGAAATGTCTTGGGTACCTTTGTTATCACCTTGGGACGAGAACGAGTGTTTCTGGGTGCGGTCTAAAATTCAAGATGGCTGCCAGTGGCCATTTTGTACCGAAATTAGGTCTAATCAGTTTTTTGTACACAACTTCTATACAGCTCAGACTAGAGGCCATATTTATGAACCAATCTTTACGAAACTTCTTGGGTACCTTTGTTATCACCGTGGGATGAGAGTGAGTATTTTTGGGTGTGGTCCGAAATTCAAGATGGCCACCAGCAGCCATTTTGTACCAAAATTAGTGCAATCAGTCTTTTGTACAGAACTTCTGTATGAAAGTTCTGATTTGAATAAATTTTTGTATGAATGTTTAGTAACATGGAATACATCACATATTCTAAGGGGTTTTTTTTCGTGCAGAAATTATGCAAATTAGATGAACTTTGATTTATTCAGTGCTACTTACACAATGTAAGCACACATGTCAATACGGCTCAGGGTAGAGGCTGTATTTATGAACCGATCTTCACAAAACTTCTTGGGTACCTTTGTTATCACCTTGGGATGAGAATGAGGGTTTCTGGGTGTGGTCCAAAATTCAAGATGGCTGCCAGTGGCTATTTTGTACCGAAATTAGGTCCAATCATTTTTTTGTCACAAGTTCTGTACAGCTCGTATTTTGAACTGATCTTCACAAAACTTCTTGGGCACTTTTGTCTTCACATTGGGACAGGAACGAGTGTGTTTTGGGGTGCCTTTGTTATCACTGTGCAATGAGAACAAATATTTTGGGGTTCAGTCAGACCCACTCTGGGACTCAAAGATTTGTTTCTAGTTTAGCATCTGACTGTCACCCACCTTTACAATACTTTACCTATACATTTGTTACAGGCAACGGTCAGTATTTAGACCATTACAATACTTTATATGTACCTTTGTTATCAGGTCATTACCTAGATGTTTGTCATTGCTGTGTCACATGCTATACATGTACATGTCTTTGTCTTGACAAGTTGAGCTACAGTGTCATTGACACTTTCATTCTGAATTTTGTTGAAAAACGTGGCCATCTTGGATTTGGCATATAAATTGTCAACAATTCCATTAGCAGACCTTACAGGCTGTGCCTCTCTTCCGATCTTTTTCAAATTTTATATGTAACTATGGTACTATGTCCAGATGGAAGTTATCAAATTTTTCTGCATTCCGCTGAAAAAGATAGCCGCCACCGGCCATCTTGGATTTGACATATAAATTGTCAACAATTCCATTAATACACTCAACAGGCCCTGTCCCTCATCCAATTTTTTTTCAGATTTCATTTGTAGCTTTGGTGTGATGTCTTTTCTGTAGAAACTTGAGTTAGTGACATGGCATTACTGGATCTTTCTATTTAGTTCAGTCCCTTCTTGGGCAAGTTGAGCTGCAGTGTCATTGATACTTTCGTTTGTGAGGATTATGGATCTTGCCCATGGAGGTCTGGGCAGGAATTGAGTCCTACAAAATTAACTAGTGAACCAATTACCAAAAATGGTCGCTGACCGATTACAAGTTATTTGAGCTCACAAGCAGCCGATTCTGATGCCGATTCCAATTGTAATTCTGTGCACCACTTGACAAGTCGAGGATGGAAAGAACTACATTAACCCTTTACCCAACGTAACGTCCAAAACCAGCCAGCATTCTGAAAAATTGTCAGTTAATTTTCATATTTTTTCCCTTTTGTGTCTCAAAAACATAGGTTATGACCCTTCATTGGAACGAGCTCCTCGGGCTCATTCCAATGAAGGGTCATAACCTATGTTTTTGAGACAAAAAAGGAAAAAGATTAGTTCAAGAATATTTTTGGCAAGTGTCATCTGCTTTTCATGTTAGGTAAAGGGTTAAACTGAACATATTTCACAGTGCTAAACTTCATTGACTGGGGTCGCAGTAAAATTACCAGTCGCACACACTTGGGTGGTAAACGTGGCTCTCAGAGCCATGTTTACTGCCCAAGTTTGTGCGACTGGTAATTTTACTGTGACCTGAGTCAATGGAGTGCAACCTTCACTTTTCCGGTATGAGCTGGCGATTGCCGCAAGTATGCTCAGTTGTAAGCTTTACATGTCATTTAACTTGTATATCCCATAAAGGAGCATCTTGAGAGATTAAAAATACACATTGTGGTTGTTTCTCAGCTTTATTGGTGGTGTCATTGACATTATTTTACATTAACAATTGAACAAGATAATAAAATGCGGTTAATGAATCATCACAAAATGCTTGGCAAAAATCGGTTGAGCAGATGTTCTTGGAGCCGTTGCCATTGTCATCCGATTGCCAACAATTGGCCGATTGTGGTGGCCGGTTCCAATCATCGGTTGAACACTAAAATTAAACCCATCGGCCACAGAAAATCTTTGAAAATTTGTAAATTTCTAACCTCTGTATACTTGAAACTTCTTGAATGGCTTGTGCTGAGTCAAGCACAGGAACCTTGCAGTCTTACATGCAGAAATGTAAATGTAATCATTTTGTGAAATATTTCAGTTCATTGTAAATTTAAGTTATTTTGAAATAAAATGTCTTTATATGACTTTTCTTTCCAGTGTCAGCTTATGACGTGTCACTTGGGTGTGAAATTGATTTCTTATTTCGAGCAGCGAGAAGAAAATCAGAAGCTCTGTGTGCTTTTGGCACAAACGTTTCTCATACAGGATTGGATAAGAGACTCAAAACGCTGCTGCACTAAGGTAATTTATAAAACAAAGGGCATCTGTCAATTGAATAGCCACTTTTCCAATGAAAAATATTTAACCCTTTACCCAACGTAACGGCCAAAACCGGCCCACGCTATTCACAATAATCGCCAATTAATTGTCATTATTTTTTTCATTTTTTGTCTCAAAAACATAGATTATGACCCCTCTTTGGAACGAGCTCATCGAGCTCGTTCCAAAGAGGGGTCATAACATATGTTTTTGAGACAAAAATGAAAAAAATGAGTTATTCAAGAATTTTGTTAGCAAGTGTCGTCTGCTTTTCATGTTAACACTTTACCCAATGCACATGATATCAAAATTTATTAGTTTAAATACTTTTTCAAATATTTTAGAAATATCAACTCCACCATATCATGTGACACCTCATTGGTATGAGCTTGATGAGCATGTTCCATTGAGAAGTTTGAGGATATGGTTTTGTTGAAATGTCTTTAAAAAAGGATTTTTTTTTAACTGCTCAAATGTGTATATTATTCGGACGGATAATAATAATAATAATGATATAATAATGATAATGATAATAATGCAGTTTAAACCTGTAGAATTCACCGCAGTGCTCTCGGACTTAAATTATTACCCTGTATCACAGGTGTTCACACCCTTTGTTCATTCTATGACATTCTCAGCTCAACTCAATGGAGCACACTGCCGGTGCTCCACAGACGGGCACACAAGCCAAGCACCTCAGCAGGTCCCTATTTTACACCTAGGTACGGTGGGGATTGCGTAGTACTGGTGAACATTCCCAACGTTCACAGCTGGCGTGCGATGCAACGTCGCAGAATCACACACTCAAACTTCGCTGATCGCACACATCAGCCACTACTACGAGAAGCACCCGAATCAATCACCAAATGGTCATCCATCCAAGGATTAACCAGGCTCAACGTTGCTTAATTTAGGTGATCTAACGAGAACCTGTCTTGCTTCGCCAGTACTCCCCCAGTTCGTTAGGTAAATGGTTAACAGGAATATTTAGTTAACATGAAGTTGATTATTTTCCTATATTGATTCTATTATATCTTGTTTGACAGAGCTCGTTGAGCTCTGTCAAACAAGATATAATACAAAAAATGTCTATATGGGAGGTACAGAGGTAGGACAAGTCTATAAATGTGGTGAATTCAGTGGTTGTCAAGGAAATTCGGGGGCGCATTGGCTAAGTTGGTAGAGGTGCAGGCTGCAAGCCGAGAGATCCTCGGTTTGAATCCCACCTGCGGCAACCACGTTGTGTCCTTGGGCAAGATACTTCACCCCCATTGCCCACGTGGGGGCACGGTGACGCTGTGTACTAAGTCGTACTGCACATCGATGGTGCACATGTCTTCAGCCAATGCTAACCCTGCTTGTGTGGAGTTAGTATGTTGCTCGGTGGTTCTCTCCGGTTACTCTGGCTTCCTCCACCCGTAAAACTGTCGTGGTCATGATTAGCCATTGTGCAGAAATATGTGACCCTAAACACCAATAAATAAATAAATAAATATCAAGGAAATTCTTCAGAAGATTTGTTTTTCAATTAACAGTAGTTCACTCTTAATAATTTATATGCAATGAGCAGGTAAAAATTTTATATAATGATTGCTGTGTTTACTCAATGTAATGCTATACAATACAGACATTGGGAAATGTACTGAGTACACCAGATGTGGAATCTCGATTACTAGTAAGAACATCATGTAATAATGCATCTGATTGGACATTATGCGTTTGAGTGATTTTATGACGTGAATGAAATGCTTCGACATAAAACAGTGTCAAGCAAGAAAATTAACAGACTGCCGAAGCAGGGACCAGCCGTGATGGCGACTATGGCGATTATGTCACCCTTCTAAGCCCAAAGTTGCCTAGAAAAATATTTGGGCGATTACAAGCCGCCTTCTAAAAATTGGCCAAAATGAGGAAAGGCTGAACTGAGTGATCCAAGGTTTACATAAAAACGATTATTTTCAAGAATCGAATGTGCTTGAGTGTGATAAATGGGCATTTTCATTCGTTAAATAAGTGACCATTTATTTGAAATTGCAGGAGAATCAATTGTCCATTGTCGCTTTTTGCGTATTTTTTATTTTGTTGCGTTTCTGTCGGAGCTTCAAGTGTCGAAACGAAAATAGGCGACTTACGCGACTCAACAAAATAACCCAGTTTGAAAGTAGGTTACGTCGCTTAGGATGCTGAAAATGTGTACACAACGGACATATTTTCTAACACCGTATTTTTATTTCGTTTTGCTGACAATGTAAACTGTTGGGCTGTCTATTCCCAGAAAAACACGAATGGAATTGAAACACGTGAAAAAAAAGTTTTAGTGATGACAAGAAAAGCTTTATACATGGCACAAGTGTGCATATGAAGGATTTTGAAAAAGTATCTTCCAAGCAACCTTCTTACATCTGGTCCTGTTCACACTTTCAGACTTAGGAAATTATTAGCTTAGCACACTTTGGTGAAAGGTGGGGGGATGGGCACGAAGAAGAGGGGAGGGGTCATGAAGGAGAGGGTAGCAATCAATAATTACTTTGTGATTTTTATGTGTACCCATACCATGTATGGTACACATAATGTCGGCATCCGGGGTGGCCCTCCGTCGTTCGTCCATCATTTGTCTGTCCATCCGTCTGTCCTGCGTCTGTATTCATTTCATTGGCATTCGATAACTTAAAAAATATTGCTTGGATTGTCATGTTACTTTATATTTGTGTTCAGGTTACTGATGTGCCGAGCTGTATAGTTTTTGGTGTAAATCTAATAATTTGATCCTGAGAATTCTTCCAATCCCTTTGGCATGAGATAACTCAAAAAATATCAATCCAATTGTCATGTTACTTTATATATATCTTCAGGTTACTGATGTGTCATGCTGTATAGTTTTTGGTATAAATCTGATAATTTGATCCTGAGATATTAATCCTTTATATTTCAAATTGAAAATTCCTCCAAAAATTGGTCCTGACATAATAACAGCTTTCTACTAGTTGCGAGTATGGGTACACATCTGACGTTTTAATCAGCCGATTTTTAACCTGGCATAGATGCATCATAGACAACTGGACCTGGATTAATCAGGCATTAATGGAGGACCACGAGCTGAAAATATGAAGGGGCAGCAGGGGGTGATACATAAATATTCTTTATTTTCCCCACTTGCCCATGAAGTCTCCCTACTTGACTCTGCAGTCTTCCTATTTTTTCTGGAGGGAGACATGTAGTCTCCCTAAAATTCCCCCCAGGCTGGTCCCGGGCCGAAGGTGATATTTTTCTTTAAAAATATTGGCTTCATTCAAGGTTAATCATCGTATAAATACATAACCACAACTCAGGTAGAGTATGTTGGACAGGAATCACTGACCCTTGGTGGAATTTTCCTTTTATTACATGCCTGTTCTATGAAATCACCATCTATAGCAACACTAAACCATGCGGAAAATGAAAATATGTGCGGAACGGAAATCGTTGACGGACTATTTTTAAATAGAAGTGAAATTTCGCTGGAATTTTCTACAAATCAGGCAATGCAATTACAATTTGAATCGCTAACTAGCGATAACTGAAAATCGTCCCCTGAGTTCCAATGTGTTCTATGTGCCAGTAGGCACATAGAACACATTGGAACTCGTGGGACGAATTAGTCACACAGGTTCCCCTCGCAAATTTGGTTGGTGATAAAATGTTATTTGTATTGATAGTTGTCAACTGAATTGCTGAGTGTCCTTCTAGTAATTGGTTTTATAGACGTGAAGGCATGTAATAAACACAAAATGACACGCATACGAATGGATTAATCGATATGTCACTTGAGCCATCGCAGGATGATAAAACTTGAGGCCTGTGGCCTCTCATTCTATCCTTCCTCGCTGGCACTCATGCCATATCGATTAACCCATTCACATGTGTGTGTCGTTCTCTGTATGTATATCACAGGCACCTTCATCACTCATAAAATAGAGGAAAAACTTTTCACTTTGTGTCATTGATTTCTGTCTCCAGTAGTCCACTTTTGTCGTGTTCTGTCTTAGTACAGTAAAACCTGTCTTGAGAGACCACTGTCTTGAAAGACCACCTGTCTTGAGAGACCACATCTGTCAGGCACCGATTGGTTTTACTCTATAATGGACCTGCTATGGGAGACCACCTGTCTTGAGAGACCACTGTGACCTGGTACCAACTTGTATTTTTATGCCATAATGGACCTGTCTTGAGAGACCGCCCCTTTGAAGACTGAAACCATGACAAAAACTTTTTACCTGTTCTGGAATTGGAAAATCCATTGTGGTTATACTAACATAATTAAAAGTATTAAAAGCTCTTAATTGGGTTTCAATTGCTAACTCATTAAAGATTGAGATGTTTTTGTAAGACCCCTGACGAAAAGATTAGGATTATTGCTGAATAAATAATTTCATACGAACCTGAAATGTGACAGATAGGAATAAAAATAAATTTGTGTTGAAAATCTTTTTGTAACAAATTGAAATGGACTGTTATAAAAATTATAAAAATAAATTAGTGTTGAAAATCTTCAATGAAGATTTTCAACACTAATTTATTTTTATAATTTTTATAACGGTCCATTTCAATTTGTTACAAAAACTTCATAAAAAAGAACAACTACAAAGTAATTACAAAAATCCATTCTTCTCCATTTCTGAATTTTGTGGTTGGTTATTCACTGACTTGAGAAAACCTGAAACCTGTTATGATGAAAGACCACCTGTCTTGAGGGACCACTTTTGTGTGGCCCAAAGGGCAGTCTCTCAAGACAGGTTCTACTGTACTGAATTCTTGGGTGTTTGGGAGTTATACGTTAGTTGTTGCTGATTATTTGGGCGGAAATTCTTGTAAGATGGAACAGCATATCAGTCTATTTATATGTGGTTGCAATACTCAACCTTTTAGTTGAAATTGGTTTCGAAAGACTGTCAAACCTCTCGGGTATAACATGCAGTAATTTAATAAGGTTATTTTGTGTTACTTTGTCGTAACCTGTAGTTCGTTCATGTATTTTACAATTTATGTAACTCACACATAAACTAAACGATCGTCCATGTTTTTTTTTTTCTCACCAACTAATGGTTTGTATCCTTTTGTCAGTCGTTAAGTTTGAGATGACAGGCACAAAACTGTTGGTGTCTGTCACCATGACAGGCTCCACAACACATATAATTGATCGTCTTGGTAATGGTCCACAAGTGTCTGATTGGCTGGGATTTACTTTGCAAATTCCCTTTGGGAACCCAGGAAATGAAGTAGTGTTTGTTTATTATTGTAAACAAGCTGTTTTATGGAAAATACAGTACAGACACCGTGGACTTGGGTAATATTTCCACAGATGCAATAACATTAGATTCCAAACACCACTTACAGGTATAATCAACAAAAAATTATTTGATGAATCACCAGGTTCAACCATTGCTTCATTAATTAAAATTTTGCTGATCATGATTTTTATTACCTGGTAAATGCATGCGTACACATCATTGCCTACGCGTGGATTACGACCAGTCCATGACATCTGTACTGAAAGAACCGGCCACCAGTGTCCTCTGAAATGGGCAACATGGGTATAAATGTTTGGCTGGACTTTATATCCCTGTTGAGGTCCATGTTGAGGTCACGATTAGCCATTGTGCCGAAATCTGTGACCATAAGCCTTTATGCAGTGAATCAGGTGTACCCAACTGTGTACTTGACAAAATGAACAAAAATTTTATTTTTCAAAAAATTTCAACAAAACCATATCATTTGCCCCCCCCCCCTCCCCCCCCCCCCCCCCCCCCCCTTATTGGAATTAGCACATTGTGCTCATTCCTGTAAGGAACACATTATATGGTTTGGTTGAATCTTATTGCAAAATCTAAAAAAATATTTAAAATAATAAATTTTGATATCTCTTGCATTGGGCGAAGGGTTTTTATTGCACGCCTATGCTTTTATTTCAATAAAATACACGCTTTTTCTGCAAAAACTGCATTGAACAATAAAAGAATTTGTATTGTCCTTGATATGGATCATGTACGCAGACTATTTAACAATTTTTTTTTTTACATTTTGTTTATTTTTGGCAATAATTTGTGTTTTTTTTAAAAATATTTTTTAGTAAACTGTAAGCGTGCAATAAATTCAGAAAAGCATACGTGTTCGAACTATCATTTTTTATCGCAGCGACTGATTTTGGCGGAGGCATAATATTAAACTTGAAGCCTACGACTTCTCATTCAATATTATCCCTCCATCCAAAATTGACCTCATGTGGTAAAAAATGACTGTTCAAACGCATATGCTGTTCTGTCTATAAACACCAATAAATAAATAATTTTCTCCGCAAAAATTATCTTTTAAGTTTTGCTAGTCATATATGTTTAACCCTTAAAGGCCTAGTCATTATTGCTATATTTTCTTAGGGTTAAATGCTGACTAGAAATACGGCTCTACAGCAGTTTCTAGTAAAGATTTGGCTTCCTTTACAGGCAGCCACATCTTTAACCCTTAGGTCCTGGAGAGGGTTTTTTTTTTACACTTTTGTTTTACTTTGACAATCCACATCCTATGACTTTGCAGGTGTTTCTTTGCAAGTCTTGGCTCACACTGGCTGCCTATATAGCACTTTGGCACTTTGAATGTAACTTTCAATTTTACCCCACAATTGCATGATGGGCCACATGTTTTGTTGTAGAAAAATGTGATTGAAGTCAGAATTAGACCCTTAAGAGCCTAATTAGTCTTTGATAAGTTTTTAAAGCAAAGGAACAGGTGCCCCAATATGCATTGTTTAGGAAAACTCAAAACTTGTTTTCTAAGTACAGTTAAAACTAGAAGTCCTGTCACGAATAGTGCGCTTATCTAGGCTTAATTGTGCGTTGGAATTGCGCGCAATTGCCATATTGAATGGCATCCAAAGCACGGCAGGCTCTCTTGGTTACTCATAGCAAACACATGCAGTGTTTCTGCCAATGGACCTCAGGGTTACCCAGAGGTCCATTGGCTGAAACATTGCTTGTGCACAGACAATATGTACAGAATTTGAAGGCTTTATTTACTTGGGCCATAATGCGCACATTAACGCGCATAATAACGTGCTATTTGTGCGCATTTCATGACAGGACTTCTGGTTTTAACTGTACCTTGTCAGTTGTTTCTAGGTAAGTCTTGGCTGCCTCTGTAGTTAGCCAAGACTTTACTAGAAATAACTGCAAAGCCACTGGTGGTAGACTTTCAAAGTATAGCGAAAATGTCTAAAAATCTCCAGGCCCTTAAGGATTAAGGAGTACCACTGCCAAGATATTTTAATCCCAGCCAAACAGACTTAACCCTTTACCTAACGAATTGCCTGCATCTGCCCACATAATATGCAAATTGAGCAGTTGAAAAAATTAAATTTTTCAAAATATTTCAACAAAACCATATCATTTGAACCCGCATTGGAACGAGCTCATTGAGCTCGTTCCATTGAGGGTTCAAATCATATGGTTTTGTTGAAATTTTTTGAAAAAATTATATTCAAAATAATAAATTTTGATATCGTCTGCGCTGGGTAAAGGATTAATCATATTCTCAACAGTAAATTAATAATAAAAGCCATCAGAAAAATCAGAAAAGTTGGAAATAGGCCTTTAAAGTTAACTATCCTAATCAGTTTACATGTTTTATTTTTCACAATATGACTTAGGCATGTTGTGGAGATGATGTTTCCGTTGTGATGACATTATTATGATAATGACATTTATCTTTCAGGAACTGTTGAAGTTGTGGATCAGACATCAGTACTTAGTTGATAGTGAAGAGTCCAAGTTTATTGACAGTGTGTGGGCTGTTGCTAAACTTTCAAGTAGCACAGTTCACATTGGCATATTGATTGAGATGTTGCGGAGAGAGGTAAGAATAGATTAGGCCACACAAAGTAAATCTTCTGTTTCTCAGGCCATTTTTTGTAAAACTGCTTGTGGGCAGACGATTTTTATTTTACTTTTGTAATTATTTCTTTGCCATCAAACGTTAATGTTCTTGGTTTGTTTTATGTTTTGGGCCTCATAATCTACATAATAGCATGGGTGGTGGTGTATTTCATCCCTTGAGTGCAAGAAGGCTTCGCAATGCTACAGTATTGCAAAAACCTTGTTGCACTCAGGGTCAGATATATCAATTTTATTAACTTGGGTAATATATTTTTATTTTTTTTAAGTTTGCTCTGGTTATAAAAAAGGGAGCATGCAGCAGCCGAAAGGACCACGTGGGAATGTCGGAGAAACAGATTTTTTACTTTTTTAGGCCTTAGTAGCCTCAATTTTTACATGATATTATATTAAAAACATGACACTTGTAAAAAAAATTCTTGAATAACTATTTTTTTTCATTTTTTGTCTCAAAAACATAGGTTATGACCCCTCATTGGAACGAGCTCGATGAGCTCGTTCCAATGAAGTGTCATAACCTATATTTTTGAGATAAAAAATGAAAAAAATAATTAATTAATTGGTGATTTTGTAGAATAGCACTGGCCGGTTTTGGCCGTTACGTTGGGTAAAGGGATAAATAGGTTAACTGCTTCATTTGATTACCTATCATTTACCTCAACGGTTCCAGGATCAGTCATTTGTCATGAAAGTTAAAAAATTTATAGTAATTTATATATTTTTTATACTTACCAATGACCCAGACATAGCTAACTCTTAAAATATAGAGCCAAACACAAATTTTGCCCCCCAATCCCCAAAATTTGCATCTAAAACTAAAGAAAACATGTCCTGAAAGGCCCGCCACACTTCGCCCCTACTGCGCATGCGCAGTGTCAAGGACGTTCCGAAATTGGCGCCATTTATCATTCTAATAACCAGTGCCTGGTAAGCGCTATGTACTCAGCGGGGAGGCAAGAGTTCCCAACTCCTGGGAGGGCCATCCCCGTCTGGGTCATTGGTAAGTATAAAAAATATATAAATTACTATAAATTTTTTAACATTTTTATACTGTACCAATGACCCAGACATAGCTGAATAGTAAAAAGGCTGGAGGGCCAAGGACATAGAGCAAAATGGAATACGCTCAATAAAATAAAATAGAGTCATCCCCTGTAGGGAAAAGAAGTAATAGGCCTTACATGTATCTTTCTTATTTATGATAAATTAGAAAGATACAACACCTTCCAAAAATTGAGCTTCATACATCCATGTACTCTATTAATATCCAATAATCCTTATACTAATAATTTTTAAAGTAAGCCAATAATAAAGTAAGTCTAGAGAATAGAGACTCTTATACTCCTAAAAGTGTGTGAGAATTGCATAATCATGTCCGTTGACATATGCAATATTCAAAAGCTACACTTTAAAAACTAAGATTGAATGAATTTTATAAACTTAAACTTCTCACTAAACAACCATCCCAATAACAGCTCAGAATTACTAACTCCGGAGGAGGTATCCCCTTGTTTTCATAGTAAAAACAGGTGACCCAAGGGAACACCCTCCCCCCCCCCCCCCCTTTTTCTTGCCCTGGGTCAAATAGCCCAGAGCGAAGAGGGCAGCCGAACGGAGACACTGCCGAAACAGACAGCCTACCTAGCTATAGTAGCAACTGTTAAGTGAATGACATTCTGAGCAGTAGATAATAGACCTAACAATAGAGGCCTCCAGAAATGGACTCGATATTTCTGAGATAAAATTCATGAATGGATGGCTGAGCGCAATGAGCAGCCTTCAAAAATCTATAATAGCAACACTATTAATGTAAGCCCAAGAAGTAGAAGAACTCTTACTTCATGAGCCGAAATCTTAAGCACAACTGCTAAGCCAATGATATACCATAAGCAGTACGCTAGTTAATAGAATCCATTAACAATAAAATGGAGCGTAACGTCCTTCTACTAGACATCAAAGACAGAAGAAGCTTACGCCCTTGTAATAAACAGATATCTGTTTATAAATACATAAACTGTACCCGGAAAGAGTAAAGGCCTATGCCCATACGAAGACGGAAGGACCTTAAAATAATAGGTTGCGGATAATAGGAGCCTAACTCTTTTGCAACAATCCAACCTAAATAGTAACGGAAGTATTGATTCCGAAACTATGAAAGTGAAAATCATCCATCGATAGTGCATGAAACTCACTGACTCTACAGTAAAAGAGAAACCAACAGAATTACTGTCTAAAAGGTCAGAATTTGAAAACTACTGTTTCCAGAGGCTCAAATGATTACTTAGCTAAATAAGAACCGAAGTTAAAATCCGTATAGGAATTTAATCTAAAGATTCTAAGTCTATTTATCAAAAAGTTACTAACTGACTTAGATAAAGAGACAAAAGACTCAATTGTAAACTATCGTAGAGTGCATAGGTATGAGGTAACATAAACCTATAACCTAAATAACAACAGGCTGCAGTAGATCTTGTGAAACAAGTATACTAAAAAATAGCAATGAGTAGTATGGAGGGATCAACCATATGAACATAATGATCCCTACACCACGACGGAAGAGCCTCCACTTTAGTCGCATAGAATAGCGAAGAAGAGGATCTCCTATAGTAAGAAATCGCGTCCAAAGCTCGTCCAGTACAGTGCTTACAATGCAATACGGACCACACAACGGAATACATGAAGGTTGCGACCTTGCTGGTTGTGATAAAGATGACACGATTTACCCAGTGAAAAAAGATCCTCACATAGAGGAAGATTTCACGTTAAGATCCACAGTAGACAAGAGAGTAAATTACTCATGATCTCTGTGCAGATAGAGATGCTATCAACAGAAATGTATTGTGGTTGTTTATCTTAGCAATACCTGCTAAAACAACAGCGCCGGAGGATACGCGTATCCTATCATTCCGTCCTATAGATCAATAGAGCGTTAACAGTATTAGCTCAGAGATCTGGACAAGCCAACACATACGTCTGCAATTGATTAGCAAGCTGTGTCATAACTAAAACATCATTGGGCGCTCCCATAGATAGCAAATCTGATTGAATACTTGTTTGTTGAGAGTCCATTCTGACGACAACAAGCGACCTGTAAGAGAACGGGAGTGCGATAAAACAATCAGACGACCCAGAATATGACGGACCAAAACTGAACTTGGTGTACTATAACCAACAGACGGATTCTTTCCATTAAATTGAATAACGGAAACGAAAGAGTGCCTCCCTGGTTCCGGAGATACGCCACTACTGTCGAATTAAAGGACAGGAATTTGGGCATGCGTTTCTGAATAATGTTCATGCAATGACATAAAGCAAACCTAAAAAACATTATTCCGCGGAAGTTAAACTGATAGCTAAAAGACTGCGGAACCCAAAGACCCTGGCACTTCGAATCCGTAGGGATCAGTATATATCCCAATCTGTTTGACTGGCAACCGTCATAACAGCCACACTTGGGTCCGGCAACTGCGGCGGCACTCTCTGAGTCAACCACCGAATGTTTGCCCCAGTCTGAATCTCTTGTAACACTAGATAGACAAGAGAATGTATAAATCAAGCAATTCATGGATTGCCGGAAAGTTGCCGTCGAAGAGAAGCTCCTCCGAGAACGAAGCGACTCTGAGAGAGTTCTTAACCTACTATCCACGCGTGGATGTAGCTAGGGCTGCATCACGTCTAACCAACTCCAATCAGCCACTGAAGGGCAGAGTTATACGTGAACAAACTACTGCCCTCAAAAGAAATTACATTAAGAATAATATCCCGTAAATCTTTTCTTGAAGACGTAATGATAACGCCTCAGTAAGGCGGATTACGTATAATAAAGCGTCTAAGTTAAGTCTACTATACATAATGTCGTTCCCAAGATTGAAATTGGAAAAGACATAAACGGCGAAAAAGAATATATGCAGTCTTTAATCACACCGTCTAGACGCATATGAACTCTCGGTATGCCCTGCTCTGCCAAAATAAACTATATGTAAAAAAGATAAAATGGCAGAAATGAGCCACGCGGACAAGAAACTAAACTATCATGCTTAGTAGCAGGCTTGTATATATATATAAATATATATAGCGTCGAAAAATAAAACACATGTTGTAATGACAATATTGGACTGCGTCGGTAAGTCAGGGACAAAGTCCCTGTACCGATCGAAAAATCCGAGTCCAATGACGCTATAAGTCTCTTATCCAAGATCGCAGCAATGAAGTCCGAAAAATAATCACTGGAAGAAATGCCAGAAGATATGAAAGGCATCTTCCGATACTACAAAAGGGAAAACTCGAAATCTTTCGAATCCCTTTCGCCATCCTGTCGGACCCTATAAAGCGTTCGGTCGTCCGTAGCTTGATGCAACCGCGGACCGCACCGACCCAGCGCCGTCGGATAATTCCTGATTCGACCGAGAAACCGTCAATTGCTGGGATGCTGCGAAACAACTGTGCTAACTCGGATAGCACGTCCGTCACTGAGGCCTGAGGAGCAGCGGTCTTACGATGCATTGCCGCAGGAAGCTCCGAGATCGTTACCCCGTGCATACTTCCAATATGCGAGCGAACGGAGTGTATAGGCCTCGTGTCCCTTGGCTACCGGATGGCGCGACCTATTCGCTGTGAAATCACTGAATGCCGAAACTGATCGGATACTCGAGGTCACGTAGCCAATGTGCGGTCGTGTGCCCTGCTGTGAGGATGAGGAAGCATTAAAGACAGCCTCTCGGACTGTCAATATAACGGAGCGTCCCGAGCAACGGACATATGCTCCGAATGTAAAATATCTGAACCACAACATGCGGTCCCCTATGTTGTTGGCTTCCTCCAATCTGTCCTCAATCTGTCGTTACTGGGTGAGTACTAAAGTAATTAAAGTGCTCGCATCACCCAAATCTCCTTCCTAGACCGCAACGGACGAACCCGGCAGCCGAACCATTCGATGAATGTACGCTACACCGGGTGAGCTAGCGAATGTCACTCCGTAAGCGATAGACATATTCCATGAGCACTTATTGCCGCTAACTCTTCATTAACTATGACGACAGAGGCACACTTTTGAAAGACATCTCCATAACTCTTCGAACAAGAAACCAGAAATGCTTGGATAGCAAGCATAAAATAATAATATATATAGCGTCGTTCAATAATTCGAAAGTTTGTGTTACATTATTGGACTATGTCGGAACTGAGGGACGATGTCCCTGAACCGAACCAAAAATTTCTAAGTCCACCGACGCTATCAGTTTCTTATCCGGCATCGCAGCATATGTTGTTCCGAAAGGGAAAGCTTGAAATCCACCGAATCCCTTTCGGTATCCCGTCGGACCGGATGAAACTTTCGGACGTCCGTACCCGCTTCCGCGGAGCGTCCCGACCCAGCATCGTCGGATAAAATATATGCGACAGATTCAGTTGATGCTGGGATGCTGCGATAAACTGTGCTATTAAGGAAAGCACGTCCGTCCCCGAGGCCTGTGCAGTAGCGGACTTACGATGCATTGCCGCTGGAAGCTCCGTGTACGTTGACTCCCGCACACTTCCTATGCGAACGTCCGGAGTCTGCAGGCCTCGAGTCCCCGGCTACCGACCCAGCGCTGTCGGATAATTCTCGATCCGACACCGTTTCTGTCGGCTGCTGGGATGCTGCGATAAGCTGTGCTATGTGCACAAGAATGTCCGGCGTCGAGACCTGCGGAGGCGCAGTCTATCGCTGCTTCGCCGAGGGCAGCTCCGCATCAGATGGCTCCCGCATACTTTTCCTATGCGAACGTCCGGAGTCCATCGGTCTCGAATCCCTGGCTGCCGGATGGTGTGACCTGGTCGCCGAAGAATCCTTGATCGGCGAAGCTGGTAATATATCGGCGGTCACGCAGCCAAGGTGCGGTCGTGTGCGCTGACGAGAAGAGGAAGCCTTAGCAGTCTCAGCGGACTGCCTATACAACGGAGCGTCCCGAGCGACGGACGTATGCTCCGCTAACGACACATTTGTACCACAACATCTGGGGCCAGATGTTGTTGAACGAGAGAGGGGCCTCTCTCGCTTGCCGTCCGGATGGACCGGAACGAGCTATGAACCGGACTAAAAGGCTTCCTCCGTTCTCCCTCCGATCCGCCGTCACTGGGTGTGCATTAAGTTAATTTTATAGTGCTCGCATCACCCCAAAATTCCTTCCAGACCGCAACGGACGAACCCGGCTGCCGAACCATTCGGTGAATGGACGCTACACCGGGCGAGCTAGCGGACGTCAAAGGCCGTCGAACCTACTAGGGTCCTCTTAGGCAATTGGCGTATTACATGAGCACTTTTCCGCTAGCCCTTCATTAATAGTGACGACGGAGGCACACTGTTGGAAGACATCACAGATACATCACCCTAATCTTGATCGTCTGAAATAGAAATTGATAAAGTAGAGTGACCCTGCGGGGAAAGGACCGGAGTGTCCAAATCCCCAACAACATACCGTGACATACGCTTCCCATATTGTCATCGAAATCATACGATACAGAACAGGAGTTAATGCGAGTACACTGACCACATATAGAATGATAATAAGGTCAGAGGAAGACTTCCTCTTAAAACAATTGATCAATATCCTTTCAATGTGAAAAGAAAACAAGTCCTGGTACTCGCACTAACCCCTGGCAATCAAAATACATAATAATAATATGATCCATTAATATAGAAAAAATAATTGAAATCAAAATATTTTGAAAAAATATTTTTTCAGAACAGCCCAAGTTTCTGAAAAGTAACGTTGAGCCCCAATGGATCCCAAGCCTAAGTGTGGACAAAAATTTTAAAAATATTTTAAACAATTTATTCAACACTTACGAACAATAATAATGTATCTAGTTATGATTAAAATAACATAAAGATATTATTATTTAGAAATCCCCCCCTCACACAGAGGGCTGTTGTAAATGTAAACAATGAGTGTAAAAACACTAAAATAAGACTCCAGGCACCCAGGCCCGAAATCAGTTACCAAAAATACACCATCTGATGCAAAACAGAGACTTCCAGGGAAGAAACTGCAGAACATCAGATGGTAGATGCAGAACACAACGCCTAACCACCCGTAGGTGAAGACGTAAACATGGGGAAAGAACAGAATTCATTCTGTTATTCAGCTAAAACTCCCAAGAAATTTTAGTAATAATAATTACAAAAACTATGCCAAAAGCATGGGAGAATAGCAAGGGGGAACTTAAAGGACAGGGAGAGAGGAAAAACACTTGAAAAAACAGTGTAACTAAATAATCAGAATGACAACAAAATGGCTGCTGCCTTGAAAATAGGTAACTTAACATAATTTCATTAAAAAATTTTAAGTTACAGCCCTGATAATATTCTGTCACACATTCTTTTCCTCTCCTCCTTTTCTATCCTCCTTAGAATCACCATTTCACTAATATATATGTGTCTGGCATCATTTAAACTGAGATTTAAAAGCACAAAGATCAGTCAGATGTTAACTGATGAAGGGCCAAACTTAGAATGATAAATGGCGCCAATTTCGGAACGTCCTTGACACTGCGCATGCGCAGTAGGGGCGAAGTGTGGAGGGCCTTTCAGGACATGTTTTCTTTAGTTTTAGATGCAAATTTTGGGGATTGGGGGGCAAAATTTGTGTTTGGCCCTATATTTTAAGAGTTAGCTATGTCTGGGTCATTGGTACAGTATAAAAATATTCTTGATGTCAAACTCTATCTGGAAGTATCAATTGTGGGATTGAAGTCACAGCATACCATCCTATCAGGTTGGGACATAGAATGGCCGTCCCCTGTGCAAAGGCACACTCAGTGTGGAGGGTGCTGGTCAAAACGTCCCCAAACCAAAACGTCCCCTAATTTTTTTGGTCAAAACGTCCCCAAGAGTTGATCAAAACGTCCCCAACAATTGGTCAAAACGTCCCCAAGAGTTCGTCAAAACGTCCCCAGGAGTTGGTCAAAACGTCCCCAACTCATTTATCCCTCTTTCGTAGTTTCATATTTAATTTAGCAATGTTTATACTATTTTTCGGTCGAAATCTAGGATTCTAAGTCAGTTGTACCAATATTCTGCTGTCGGCTGGGCATGAACAGGACTTCAGCAGACTGGAATTAATTATCGAATGAATGGATGAATGAAAAGTTTCAGGGCGCCGAAAGCGCACATGGACGATGTGGGATTGAAATCCCTTTCAACCCGAATAACTTTATTTGCTTATGGATCCACAAGGGTCGGATGCGAGGGTCACTAATCTTCTTGGTTTGAGTGTCCACACGGACAGAGAGGCACTGGGGTTAGACCCCCCCCCTCCCTCCCAGTAACCTCGAACTGGAAGGTGACTTGGAATTGTGCATAACTACAAGATTCTGCTCTGTATTTTACTTATTAACGTGGGCATATTTATATGGATGGTAATAGTGAAACCGCACTTTGATGGTTGTCTCAGAAAAAAGGAAAGAAAAAGAAACCCAAACAGTAGGTGTTCGGGAGCAGCCCCAGCACATAATTATTGTCCATAAGGGTTATAAAAAGGAAAAATTATACCAATATGCGTTATTGAAAGATGGGAGTCACCCATCAGCCTATAAGGTAGAGTGGACTCTGAGCCCTGGCCATCTGGTCTGCCTTCAGGGGAACGGATGACGGGGTGATGGTAGCCCCCCCCCCCCCCTCCCCCCCTACAACGACAAAAAATCCATACACTTAAAAATGCTTAAAGGTAGGGCCCTGCGAATCAGGAAATTTATGTTCGAATCGAATCTCAAATCGAATCGGGACTGATGTCGACATCGAATCGAATCTCGAATCGAATCGGGATAAACTCGAGAAATAACTATAACTGGCATTATCTTGTGCAGAGATGTCCGGAAAGCACTGCGAGAAGAGATCGTTGACATAACTTGACAACTTGGCGTTGTTTTAATTTTCTTTCTCGTTGAATGGCCATCCAGATGTTCACTTGGCCCGACAATAAATTCAAGACATAAATATGGACAAATTAAGGTGTTACTGCCCAGAGACATTTAAGACAAACCACTAAATTGAAACATGAGACTTAAAAGCACAAATGTAATACAAGTGGCACATTAATTCCCATGGGTTGAAGTCAGCTACAGCCGCTAACTTCAGGTACGTTAGCATGCCTAAATACATTATTGTTATGTTTGGTTGTTTTTGTATTATCAGAATTTGGGTCTTGTAGATTTCGGTCCGTTCTCAACTCAATAACACAGTATACATCAAAAGCAGCGAAGGCGTTAAACTGTGTTAGTTTCTGCATTAGTTAACTCGAATAGTGACGCAGTGCTCATTCACACAAATTGCTTTTACTTCATTTCAACTTCCAAGCACCAACTCCGAACAATGCAAAGAAACTACAGAGGTTTTCCTCCCACAGTTTTCTAACATAATAATGGGAGCCCTCCAGGCGACATGTCTCCATTATTGTGTTAGAAGATTCCGGGACTGGGAGCAGGCCTTAGGCCCATAGCTGGATATTTCGGTTGTATAGATGGGCGTGAACAGGTTACAACTTGGACAGAGCCGCTGAGCAAACGGGATTCCGCGAATAACTCTCACACAAATTCCTGGAAATTTATAAATAGCGAATTTGCGGTGTGTGGTTTTCTGGGAATCTGAAACTGAAAGTGAAACGACAGAATTTTGCAATGAATTTGACTATTTTCCTGATAGTAACATTAAAACTAGAAGAGTTCGCTCCTTATTTCAACTGATGTCGACATTGTCGAACACTGATTCATTTTCCTCGAAGCTTCGTTTGACTAACGAATCGGCAAACTATTCGAGATCGATATACGAATACCAAAGCGATGTCGACATCGAATCGAATACTCGAAGCTTCGCAGGGCCCTACTTAAAGGGTTGTTATATCTTTATTCATATGTTTATTTTTTTAAAATGTTGATTGATTGATTAAATAGGGGAGGGCAGTCAACCACAAAGTAGCCCAGAGCAGCCATGGAAGCTTATGAAAGTGAGCACATTTGAACTTGATTGAAGTCTCCCTGTACTTGACCTGGGAGTGGAAGCTTATAATAAGTGTGCTCAGTACAGTATTGGCCTAGCGTCCTTGGGCGCTTAGCCAGGTGCATACAAGTGTTCAAGTTCAACACGAATGCCCGAGAACACGTCTGCAATGTTTGTTAGCTCCTGTTGTTTTAATAATTGTGCGTAACAGAATATCATTTAATCTGATTATTGACTTATGTGTAGACACGATTATGTGCAATTTCCAGGGGTTGTATCAATAGTGTAGTATTTCTACTTATGACCCCTTATTGGATTGAGGTGGCAAGGATCATGAACATACCGCTTGCTCTCTATCGGGACTTATTTTCTGCGTTAGCAGATGCCTGTAGAAGTTCATGTGCCTGTGAAGGATGTTATTAATATTCACAGGTGAAGCTTGTTATGGCTTCTTCTTATATGATTCATGCCATTTAAGGCAGTTTGGATAGGAAGTATTTCCCGGCTCATGACCCTTTAAGGGTTCAGTAGTGTTTTTGTTTGTGTAAAGTTGTAATCAACCAATCATCACACCCAAGCTTCTCGGGCGGGGTGGCATCAGGTGTCACCGTCTATGATTCTAAGTGAATCCGCCTCGTCTGTTATAGCCGTATTTTGAGCCTTAGCCAGGCAAGTTTGTTTCAGTCCTTTCGTGCATGGTTTCCAGCATGGCGAGGCAATCCACACTGACTCCACGCACTTTAATTCTATTGTATAATTTTAATTTTCTGTGACTTTTATTAGATCCCCAAAATTTGTCCACATGCGTTTGTCGTCTGAGAACTGCGATAATTTAAAATATCAATTGTTTTTTTAATGTAAGCCTTTGTTACTTTAAAGACTTTGGTGACTTCCACTGTAACTAATATTCATACAAACTATGATGTGTTTCCACCATGCCAGAATTATCCCACAGTTATTCAGAATTTACAAATGACAAATTTGGACAGAATAAATAAAGTAAGAGGTCACTCCCACTTACAATATCGGGGACATAAACCAATGATATTTTTTCGTCCTTTTGCAATAAATTTCATCCAGGGAAAAATTCAACTAAATATTTCTACAAGCTGGGAAAATCAGTTAACGTTTTCATAATAGTATCACCAAATAACGCTGCATAAAATCCACAAACAAACAAGAAAAAAATTATCGTTACACCTATTTGTCACAACTTTTTCTTAATAATTCACTTAAACGCTTCATCGTGTTGATTCCAATTGTCTATTCCACGAGCCGTGTGATTGTCATATAATAGTAGTCTATTGTTCTATGCCTTCTTTGATCCCTATACAATTATTTCATTGGTTCATGTCAAAAATAGTGTTAAAAACTGGACTGGTCAAATTGATGCATGTTTATTAATCATTCTCTCTAGTGTAAAACGTGTTACATTTTACACTATGAAGTGGCTGCTTAGTAAAACATACATTATTAAAGGGGGAAAACACCCACAAAATTCAGTTCGCCATACTCCGTTCGCGTTTTACCACTGTTTTCCCCATAGAAAATACTGGAACCCTCTGACATAATTTGCAAGATTTTGTTATAAACTTGTTTTTTAGAATATTTTGTTTTTATTTCTCTGCTTTTTAGCTCATCTTGACAAAGTCAAGCTGAGCTAATCTAATCGCTTCCCGTCCATCGTCCGTCGTCTGTCGTCCGGCATCCGTCAACACCATGTTTTGGTCTTCTCCTCCAAAGCCACTGGGCCAATTCAAGTGAAAGTTTGTGTGAGTGATGGTCCCAAAGGGGCATTTCATGTTTGTTCAACTCAGCATGCCCAGCCCCATAGGGAGGGAGTGGGGGAAAATGCTCCAAAATATTTTTAAAATCTTCTTCTCAAGAACCAGTGTGTACAATGACTTGATATTTGCTATGGAGCTTCCATATGAGGTGTAGAATCAAGTTTGTTCAAACGAAGTTCGTAAAGTAATATTTGGCTTTGTAATAGGAGGGGTAAGATTTTTGGCCCCGCCCAAAATTTCTATTTTCTGAACCGATGGTCCGGTATGAACCAAATTTGGTTTGTGGTAGTATTGGGTCATAAGTACTTGACCCATGCAAAAAAAAAAATTCCCGCATCCCCTTGGGAACCCTGGGAGCTAAAAATAGAAATATTTTCAAACGCCCATATTTCCCAAACCCCACGGAATAGAGAGCTTTTATTTGGTATGAAGTATCCTTACGACCAGTAGAATTGAATGGTAAAAAAAAATTGCCATCAGTTATGTTACGGTGTTCTGTAATGGGCATCGAAAAAATGCTGAGTCAGCATATTTGCAGAAATTTTAAAAAATCTTTTCTCCAGAACAATCATCAGAATCTTTTGATACTTGGTATACAGCATTCATAGGGGGGGTCACATAAAAGTTTGTAGAAATAAAGCTCATTGGTTCATTTTGGGGCTCTCTACAGGAGCCCGAAGTTTTAACATAGGGTAATATGGGGAATATTCTTTAAAAATCTTCTTCTTCAGATCCACCAGTCAGAATCTTTTAATATTTGGTATACATGATTGTTATGAAGGTCAGATTGTAGATTGTTCAAACCAAGTCCCTAGTTTAATATTTGGGCTTCCTACGGAAGCCCAAATTTTATCTTTGTTCAATATGGAGGGTAATTTAAAAAAATCTTCTTCTTCAGATCCATCAGTCAGAATGCTTTGATATTTGGTATGCAGCATCTCTATGGGGGTCAGATTCAAGTTTATTCAAATCAAATTCCTAGGTGTATATTTGGGCTCACTATGGTAGCCCAAATTTTTACTTAGTGCAATATGAGAAAATTTCTTTAAAAATCTTCTTCTTCAGATCCACCAGTCAGAATGCTTTTATATTTGGTATACAACATCTCTAGGGGGGTCAGATTCCAGGTTGTTCAATTCGAGTGCCTAGGTTAATATTTGGGCTCCATATGGGAACATGAAATTTAACTTAGTACAATATGAGGGAATTTCTTCAAAAATCTTCTTCTTCAGATTCACTTGTCAGAATGCTTTCACATTTGGTATACAACATCTCTAGGGGGGGCAGATTCAAGTTTGTTCAAATCGGTTCCATAGGTCAATATTTGGGCTCGCTATGGTAGCCCAAATTTGAACTTAGTGCAATTCGAAGAAATTTCTTTACAATTTCTCTTCTTCAGATCCAACAGTCAGAATGCTTTCATATTCGGTACACAACATCTCTAGGGAAGTCAGATTTAACTGTGTTCAAATCAAGAGCCTGGGTTAATATTTGGTCTCTCTATGGCAGCCGGAATTGGCTATTTTGCTGAAGAATTAAAAATTTTGTATTCAGTACCCTCTAGAGGTACTAAGATTAATCCACATAGGATGTATCAAGGGGCTTCATAGGGGAGCTCTACATTTTACTTATGATCAACTGAAGAAAAGGCATGATGCCCAGATTATTTTTGTCACTCCTGAGGGACTCAAGGATTGACAGTGTAGCCTATGGAGATGGCTTGCTTAATGTAGACTCATTCTTGGACTCTGTTCAAATTGTGTTCTGTACAAGATGAGCGCTTCAGGCCCCGTGGGGCCTCTTGTTTAGTAATAATAATAGTAATAATAATACCTACCTGGCTATATTTTGTGTATCTTGTGTGTGATGTAATTTGTTGTGCAAAACTGTGCATTACTACACTGTTATTGTCTTATACGTGATGCGTTATTATACTACACCCACTCATGTATGTCATTTTAACAATGCCCATAAAGTAATTTGGACAGAATAAATAAAATAACAGGCCACTCCCACTTCCAATCAATATCGGTGACATAAACCGATGATATATTTTTATACTGTACCAATGACCCAGACTTAGCTGGTGCTAACTCCACAAAAACCAGGGCCAAACACAAATTTTGCCCCCCAATCCCCAAAATTTGCATCCAAAACAAAAAGAAATCATGTCCTAAAGGACCTCCATAGTACGACTCTACTGCGCATGCGCAGTGACGCAGTCGTCCCGAAATTGGCGCCAAATATCATTCTCTGTTTGGCCCTTCATCAGTCAACATCTCACTGATCTTTGTGCTTGTAAATCTCAGTTTAAAGGATGCCAGACACGTAATTCTTGGAGAAAATGTGATTCTAAGGAGGATAGAAGGAGGAGAGGAAAAAAGAAGTGGCAAAAAATAATCAGGGCTGTACTTAAAATTTTTTGTTAAAATTATGTTAAGTTGCCTATTTTCGAGGCAAACGCCTCTTGTTGTCATTCTTGCTAATTGTTGCACTGCTTATTCAGTGTTTCCTCTCCCCTAACCTTCTAAAGTCCCCCCTTGCAATTCTCCCATGCTTTTGGCATATTTTTGAGAAGTTTCATTTCTAAAATTTCCCTGGGAGAGTTGCTTGGTTACAGAATGTTTTCTGTTATTTTCCCCATAGTTACGTTTTCACCCATGGGTGTATAACGTTTGTGTTCTGCATCTTCCATCTGATGTTCTGCAGATTCTCCCCTGGGAGTCTCTGTTTTGCATCAGATAGAGTGTAATTGAGGACTGATTCCGGGCCAGTTTTTTCAGTGCCTGGAGTCATGTTTTCTTCTGTGTTTACACTGTTTGTTTTCATTGGCAACAGCCTTTTTTGAGGGGGGCTGTTTGTCTTTGAGGTAGTTTATCTCATTATAAGATACATTTATATTATCCGAAAGTGTCTCATTAATTATTTTATATAATTTTAAAATTTTTGACCACACTTTGCCATCGGATCCATCGGGGCTCAACGTTACTTTTCAGCAACTTGGGCTTCTCTGAAAAAATATTTTTTCAAAATTATTTTGTTTTGCAATTGTTTTTTCATTTATTAATGGATCATGTTATTATGTATCTTTGTGTCAGGGGTTTTTGCGAGTAACTAGGACTTATTGTTGTTCCTTCACAATGAAAGGAACTTGTTCAAATTGTAATAGGAAGAAATCTTCCTCTGACTTTCATGATTATTGCATAAATTGTAGTCAGTGTTCTCGCATTAATCCCTGTCCTGTATGTGAACATTGGGATGAGAAACATTGGAAACGTGTGTCACGATATGTTGTTTCTGGAGAAAGAGCGATGCCGGCTCTTTCTCCACAAGGTCACTCTACTCTCTCAGTTTCTATTTCAGAGGAACCAGAACAGGGTGATGTTTCCATGTTATCTTCTTCAAGTGTGCGTCCGTCGTCACAATTAAATACAGAGCTAGCGGCAAAAGTGCTCATGGAGATTAGACAAATGTCGTCCGCTAGCTCGCCCGGTGTAGCGTCCATTCACCGAATGGTTCGGCAGCCGGGTTCGTCCGATGCGGTCCAAGAGGAAATTTTGGGTGATGCGAGCACTATAAAAATAATAGATGCACACCCAGTGACGGCGGATAGTGAACGAGAACGGAGGAAGCCTTTTAGTCCGGTTCCTAGCTCGTCCAGGTCCAGCCGGGCCGCGAGCGAGAGAGGCCCCTCTCTCGTACAACAACATCTGGGACCAGATGTTGTGGTACAAAATGTGTCTTTAGCGGAGCATACGTCCGTCGCTCGGGACGCTCCGTTGTATAAGCAGTCCGCAGAGACTGTTAAGGCTTCCTCTTCTCGCCGGCGCACACGACCGCACCTTGGCTGCGTGACCTCCGATATCTTGCCAGCTTCGCCGAGGAAGGATTATTCGGCGACCAGGTCACACCATCCGGCAGCCAGGGACTCGAGACCGATGGACTCCGGACGTTCGCATAGGAAAAGTATGCGGGAGCCATCCGATGCGGAGCTGCCCTCGGCAAAGCAGCGAAAGACCGCTCCTCCGCAGGTCTCGACGTCGGACATTCTAGTGCAGATAGCACAGCTTATCGCAGCATCCCAGCAGCCGACAGAGACGGTGTCGGATCGAGAATTATCCGACGGCGCTGGGTCGGTACGCTCCGCCGAAGCATCGGGGGCGGACGACCGGGAACATCGGGAGGTCCGACCGGATGGTGAAAGGGATACGGATGAATTGGAGCTATCCCTTTCGGAACAACACAAAGCTGCCGTAGACTTCATCCGGCACTTTCTTCCTCAAGTTGTTCCGTCGGGCCAGACTGCTGCGCTTCCGGACAGGAGAATTATAGCGTCATTGGACTCTGATTTTTTCGAGCGGTTCAGGGACATCGCTCCCGAGTTTCCGTCGCAGTCCAATAATGTTGCAAGAACATTTGAATTATTGAACGACGCTATTTTTAAACTTGCTTCCAGGACAGGGAAAGCAGGCTTCTTGTCCGCAAATACTCTCAACCTGCCTTTCATTAATGCAAGGAATAAATTCGACACGGCAGGTCAGGGTATACCGAGAGTTCCTCTGCGTATGGACGACGAGGCGGAAGACTTAGAGCTATCATTACCGTCGTCAGCTTCTATTCCAACCGCAGTGTTGGAAACAGCTATTGCGTCTAACAGAGCCAATTTAGATGCCTTATCTTACGCAGATCACCTTACGAAGGCGTTATCACTGCGTCTTCAAGGGGAAGAGTTTCAGGATATACAATCCTCCTTAAGACTTCTTTCAAGGGCAGTAGCTTATTCCACGTGTAACTCCGCCCTTTCAGTGGCTAATCTGGAGTTGGTTAGACGTGACGCAGCCCTGTCTACATCCACACTAGTGGATTCTAAGGTGAAGAACTCTCTTAGAGTCGCTTCGGTCTCAGGAGATCTTCTCTTTGACGGCAAGCTTTCCGCTATTTATGATAATATTAAAAAGAAAGCTAGTGATTCTCTGTTGTTTAGATCCGCTCCTAAAAGGTCGGATTCAGCAGACACGAATAAGGCGGGCACTTCTGGGTCTTATCCGCCCAAGAGAGGTTCCTATAGAGGTTCCGGTGCGTCCTCTAGCTCTTATTCGAGAGACCGTCAGGATAGCGACTCTCGTTCGGGACGTCCTTCAGGCCGGGACAATCGGTCGGACGCCCCGAGGTCGACGAGGCGAGGTGCGGGTCGTGGAAGACGTGGTTTCTCCTACCGCAGGCCTCGCAGATCCAGGAGGTGATGGCTTAAACCTCTATCGCGTTCCGGTTGGCGGAAGGTTGTCGAGTTTTTCTCAAGAGTGGGCGTCGATTACGGACGACCCTTGGGTGAGAGGAGTGACTTCGGAAGGTCTAAAGATATCCTTCAAACGAAAGCCTCCATTAACTCGAAGTCCAAAGTGGACTCATCTTCCGTCAAACCCTCAGAAAAGAGACGCTCTGCTATCAGAGGTGCAGTCTCTTTTAATGAAGAACGCGGTAGAGGTCGTAGAAAACCAGGAATCGCTGGGATTCTACAGCCATCTGTTTCTGGTTCCGAAACCAGACGGCTCGTTCCGTCCAGTCATAGATTTGAGCTGGATAAACAAGCTGATCATCGCTCCGAAGTTTTATATGGAGACGATTCGATCGGTCAGAGCGAGTATTCGGGTGAACGATTATGCAACGAGCATAGATCTCAAAGATGCGTACTTTCACGTCATGGTACATCCGACATTCCGAAAGTATCTACGCTTCGCAGTCCTAGGAGTGGTGTATCAGTTCCGGGCCATGTGCTTCGGATTGAATCTAGCACCCTGGGCTTTCACTCGAGTAATGAACTCGGTAATGATTTACTTCCGAGCTCATTCGTCTGCGGTAACGTCGGCCTACCTGGACGACATTCTTCAGAGGTACGGCAACGAGTTAACGCTTCAGAACGATGTTCAGAATCTTCTTCTATTGCTCCGACGTCTCGGTTTCATAGTAAACGAGGAGAAGTCGGATCTGGTGCCGTCCAAGTCATTCACTCATCTGGGAATGAGCTTCGAGACGCACAACAATCTCGTTCGTCTGCCGTTAACCAGAGCGAAATTAGTCAGTTGTTACGCTCGCTATTGTCTAAATACAGACAAAGTCACAGCGAGAGAATTTATGAGACTGATAGGTCTGTGCGGAGCCGCTGCGGATCTCATTCCGATGGGACGGCTACGCACACGGCCTCTTCAAATTTTCTTGACTCAGAATTGGAGTGTGAAAATTCATTCGCTCGATGTAGACGTTCTCTTGTCAGATCAAGTGAAACAAGAGATTCAGACTTGGGCAAACATTCAGTGGTTAACTCAAGGAGTTCCGCTGCAGTTGCCGGATCCGAGTTTTACCATTATGACGGATGCCAGTCAAACAGGTTGGGGTGCATCATTAATCCCAACGGATTCGAGATGCCAGGGTCTTTGGGATCCGCAATTCCTGTGCAAGCACATAAACATCAAGGAAATGATGTCAATTTGGCTTGCGTTACGTCACTGGATGGACATTATTCACGATGCTCATGTCCAAATCCTATCCGACAATACGACAGTAGTGGCGTATATACGGAATCAGGGAGGCACTCATTCAGTTCCGTTGTTCAATCTAACGGAAAGAATCCTTCTGTTTGCGTTGGAACATCACGTTCTTCTTTCGGTCCGTCACATACCGGGTCGTCTGAATGTGCTAGCAGACTCCCTTTCTCGAAAGGGTCGCTTGTTGCCGTCGGAGTGGACTCTCAACAAACAAGTATTCAATCAGATTTGCTACCAATGGGAACGGCCAATGATAGACTTATTTGCGACACATCTCAACAATCAGTTGCAGACGTATGTGTCCCCGTGTCCGGATCCAAGAGCATTTGCTGTAGACGCTCTATCGATCCCTTGGGACGGAATGATAGGATATGCGTATCCTCCAGCGCCGTTAATTCAACAAGTATTGCTAAAGATAAAACAATCTCAATGCAAGATTCTGTTGGTAGCATCTCTGTCGCCACAGAGACCGTGGATAAATCTACTCAGGTGTCTGTTGTGGGACCTACCGCGGAAGCTCCCTCCACGAGAGGATCTTCTTTGGCAGGGGAAATCGCGCCAACTGCATCACAACCCGCAAGGTCTCAACCTTCACGTTTTTCCGTTGTGCGGTCCTTCTTGCATGGCAAGCACTTTACAGGACGAGCAGTGGACGCGATTTCTAACTGTAGGAGGACCTCCTCTTCGCTAAACTATGCGGCTAAGTGGAAGGTTTTCCGTCGTTGGTGTAGGGATCATTCTGTTGATATATTTGATCCCTCTATACCAGACATTGCTAACTTTCTAGTATACTTGTTTGACGAAATCAAACTGCAACCGGTTACTATAAAGGGTTATAGATCTATGTTATCTGATACCTATGCACATCATGATAGTTTACAAATTGGATCTAATGTCTCTTTATCGAAATTGGTTAGAAACTTTTCGATAAATAGACCCAGAACTCTTAGATTAATTCCTAAGTGGAATTTAGCTTGGGTTCTCCTTAAATTGAAGGAAAAGCCATTTGAACCTCTTGAGACAGTAGATTTCAAATTCTTATCTTATAAGACAGCTTTTCTCTTAGCTTTCTCTTCTGCCAGAAGAGTCAGTGAGCTTCATGCACTATCGGTGGATGATTCTCATTATCGTAGTGTTGGGAACACTATCACCTTCACTACTAACGTCGGTTTTTTAGCTAAGAATCAGGCTCCTAATAAATATCCGGAACCTATTGTTATTAAGGCTCTTCCGTCTTCAGACGGGCGTAGGCCTTTACTCTGTCCTGTTAGAGCACTACGTATCTATAAACAGAGATCTCAGTTCATCAGAAAGGGACGGAAACGTTTCTTTCTGTCTTTGATGCCTAATAGAAAGGACATTTCAGTCCATTCTATTGCTAGATGGATTCAGTTAACTATCCGTACTGCGTATGAAGATTTATCTTCTTCTCAGCAGTCTGTGCTTAAGATTTCTGCTCATGAAGTAAGAGCTCTTTCTACTTCCTGGGCTTATGCTAATAGTGTTGCTATTACAGATTTAATGAAGGCTGCTTATTGGTCTCAGCCATCCACATTTACTAATTTTTATCTCAGAAATATTGAGTCCATTTCTGGAGACCTGCATTGTTTAGGTCCGTTATCTGTTGCTCAGAATGTCGTCCACTAAACAGTTGCAACTATAGTTATGCAGGCTTTCTGTTCCGGCAGTGACTCCGTCCGGCTGCCCTCTTCGCTCTGGGCTATTTGACCCAGGGCAAGGGGAAGGGGGGGGGGCGGGTGTTCCCTTAGGTCACCTGCTTTATAGTGAAAAGCAAGGGAATGCCTCCTCCAAGACAGTATTTCTGAGTCGCTTCCGGGATGGTTTTAAAGTGTAATATTAATGTTTAATTTCATTCATGTCTTATTTTTAAAGTGTAGCTCGGTGTGAAGCATTTGTATATGTCAAGTGTCAAACGGGCTTTAATATACAATACTCGGACACTTTTAAATGATTATAAAGAGTCTCAATTCTCTGGACTACTTTATTTATTGGCTTGTTTTAATATTAATTAGTATAAAGGTTATACTGGATATTAATAGAGAACATGAATGTTATTGTGCTCAATTATTAAGGGTAGTGTATCTTTCTAATTTAAATATTAAATAAGAAAGATACATGTAAAGCCTAATACTCCTTTTCTCCTTAAGGGGTTATCTCTTTATTTTATAATTGAGCTTATTGGATTTTCCTCTATGTCCTAGGCCCTCCAGCCTGTTTACTATTCAGCTAAGTCTGGGTCATTGGTACAGTATAAAAATGTTAAAAAATTTATAGTAATTTATATATTTTTTATACTTACCAATGACCCAGACGGGGATGGCCCTCCCTGAGTTGGGAACTCTTGCCTCCCCGCTGAGTACATAGCGCTGACCAGGCACTGCCAGTAAGAATGATATTTGGCGCCAATTTCGGGACGACTGCGTCACTGCGTATGCGCAGTAGAGTCGTACTATGGAGGTCCTTTAGGACATGATTTCTTTTTGTTTTGGATGCAAATTTTGGGGATTGGGGGGCAAAATTTGTGTTTGGCCCTGGTTTTTGTGGAGTTAGCACCAGCTAAGTCTGGGTCATTGGTAAGTATAAAAAATATATAAATTACTATAAATTTTTTAACTTTTTAGTCCTTTTGCAATAAATTTCATCCAGGGAAAAATTCATATAAATATTCCTGATATTTCCTACAAGCTGGAAAAATCAGTTTACCTTTTCATAATAGTATTACTGGATAACGCTGCATAAAATTCACAAACCAGAAAAAAGTATCGATACACCTATTTGACATGACATAACTTTTTCTCAATAATCCAATAAAACGTTTCATCGTGTTGATTTTCGATTGGCAATTCCACGCGTCATGTGATTGTCATATAATAGTAGTCTATTTTTCTGTGCCTTCTTTAATTCCTATACAATTATTTCATTGGTTCAAGTCAAGGATTGTGTTAAAAACCGGGTTGGTCAATTAAAAGTGGCAAGTGACTGTACGTGTGTGCTTTAAAATTCGTTGAATATAATTCATTAAATTATGACCAACATAAATTCTAGTGAGTTACCCTTTTAAGCATTTCAGCATTCGCAAGTCTGACGAAAAAATGAGTTAATTATGCAAAAACGGGCGGTGCTTTTCAATAAATACTTGCGAAATAATTTCAGGTTGTGCTATAGTGTAAGCCATAGTAGGCTGTCTGTTAGAATTATTTCGCAATTATTTACTGAGATGCTAATAGGCCCTATTTACAAATGGTTTAGGCCTGCCCCCTCCTCCAGACCAAAAATAACCTCAAATAATGTATTTAAATTTTTTGGACTTGGTACGTTTTTCAAAGGACATACCAAACAAAAATTAAAATACAGGCTTTCAGGCCATTTTCGACTAGTCCCCCCACCTCCCCCTCCCTCCAAGTTTCAGACTCCTGTGCTAACGGTTAAGAAGGGGGCTGCATCGTGAATGGAGCTCTGCACTTGACCAACGGTTGTAATTTGTGACTGCGTGATTCTTGAAGTAATAACTTTATTAAATCAACTTGGCGTAATAAATTTATCACTTCAAGAATTGTGCAGTTAAAAGCTATTATTCTAGATCTCTGGATACTCACCGATGAACTTGAGAATTCAAAACATGCTGCAAAAATCGACGACCAAAAAAAAAAAAAATAACGTGATTTTTTGGTACCAAAGCTCGCCAGCAGAAGTCTCCATTTATAACTGATTTATTTTATTTTTTTTTTTTTTTGGGGGGGGGGGGGGGGGGGGGGCAACCCACACCTATCATCGATCGTTACTTACGTCCTACCCAATCGAACGCTCTTGCTTGCCATCAGCATCTGCATCAGTATCCCAACACTTTTGAAAGGAGATCCGTGACAGAATTAACCCTGGGGTCTATATTTCCATTTCCCCGGCACTGTATTAATAAGTGTTTTCTATTCATAAGGCACACGCAAAATTAGGGGAGCCACGCACAAATATCGACCTGACAGAAGCGGGGATATTTATAATTAATGTTTTGTAAAACAATAAATTTGTTTTGAAATAACATCGCATGTTTTTTCAATGGACTCAGTCAAGAAACAACAAAGGGGACGTTTTGACCAGTTATTGGGGACGTTTTGACCAACTAGTGGGGACGTTTTGAGCAACTATTTGGGGACGTTTTGACCAAAACATTTGGGGACGTTTTGGTTTGGGAACATTTTGACTAGGATTCAGTGTGGTCTAAAGATCCATTTGTAGTATTCGATCAGAGCAAGACCTAGAGATGGGCAGCATACCGAAAAAATCAAACCGATACCCATGTCATGGGGATACCAAAAACTCAACCGAACCAATCGTTGAATACCGAAACTGCCTGAATTTTAAAATTTTCTTACATTCTCCATTTATAAGTCCCTGTTGAGGCTTGATAACAGCTGAAAGGTTCATATTTTTATACTGTGCCAATGACCCAGACTTAGCTGGTGCTAACTCTAAAATATTTAGGGGCAAACGCAAATTTTACCCCCCAATCCCCAAAATTTGCATCTAAAACCGAAAACTGCATGTCCTATATGGTCCTCCATACTTTTACTCGACTGCGCATGCGCAGTGTCAAGGAGGTCTCGAAATTGGCGCCAAATGTCATTCTTTGTTTGGCCCTCAATATAGTTACACTTCACTGTTATATGTGCTTGTAAATCTCAGTTTTAATGATGCCAGACACATAATTATGAGAGACATGGTGAATATAAGGAGGAAATAGGAAGAGAGGAAAAAACAGTGGAAGGAAATGTTCAGGGCTGTAACTTATAATTATTTTACGAAATTATTTCATGTCACCTATTTTTGAGGCATGACCTTGTTGTCATTCTTGCTATGAATGTTCCATTGTTTAATCAGTGTTTCCTCTCTCCCTTTCCTTTATTCCCCCCTAGCTATGCTCCCATGCTTTTGGCTTATATTTTGTAATGTTTATTTAAAATTTCTTGGGAGTTTTGGCTTGGAAACAGAATTATTTTCTGTTTTTTCCCCATGTTTATGTCCTCACCCTTGGGTGTTTAGGCATTTTTGTCTGCACCTACCATCTGATGTTCTGCAGTTTCTTCTCTGGAAGTCTCTGTTTTGCATCAGATAGTGTTTAAATTGGTAACTGATTTCGGGCCATGTTTATCAGTGCCTGCAGTCATGTTTCCGGTTTGTTTACACTTGTTGTTCATGTTGACAACGGTTACTTCTTATAGTGATTACTTGTCCTCTGCTTAGTTCAGTTCATAGCAAGATACATTAATATTGTCCGTAAGTGTTACATTAATTTTTTGAAATGATTTTAAAATTTTTGTCCACACTTAAGCTTTTTGGGGATCCATTTGGGCTCATTGTTCCCATTGGGAACTAGGGCTCTTCTGAAAATTTTTTCAAAAATTTTTTTTTTTTTAAATTATTTTCTTTTGAAATGTTATAATGGATTATAATATATTATGTATATTTATTTCAAGGGTTAGTGCGAGTAATATGACTGTGTATATTTTTTCATTTTGTAAAAATATTGTTCAATTGTAATGCGAGGATATCTTCCTCTAATTCTCAGGTTCATTGTATTTCTCATAGTCAATGTATTCGCACTAATTCTTGCTCTGTGTGTGTTGATTGATATGACAACGTTGGAGACGTGTGTCACGGTATTTTGTTAGCGGTGAGGGGTCCATTACGGTCCTCTCTCCGTAGGGTCACTCTATATTATCAGTTTCTTTTTCAGAATTCAGAGTGATGTTTCCGTGATGGCTTCAACATGTGTGTCTCCATCGTTGCAATATTAGGGCTAGCGGGAAGTGCTCAAGGTATTACAACAATTGCCGGGAGTTTCCTAGTTGGATCGAAGGCATTGATCGCCCGCTAGTCCGCCCGGTGTCGCGACAATTCACCGAATGGCTCAGCACCCGGGTTTGTCCGTCGCGGTCCAGGGAAGCCGATTGGGTGATGCGAGCACCATGCATCGGATGTTCACACCCAGCAACGATGGATCCGAGGATAGTACGGAGGAAGCCTGTCAGTCTGGTAGCTAGCTCGTCCAGGTACGCCTGGACCACGAGCGAGAGAGATCCCCTCTCTCTTGCATCAACATCTGCGCCGCGATGTTGTTGTATGTTTGTTCGCTTAGTCGGAGTTTACGTCCACTCCTCCTGCTCGGGATGCTCCGTCGCATGACAGTCCAACGCGGCTGTTATACTGGCTTCCTCATCCTCATCAACACACACGACTGCACCTTTGCTGTGTGACCACAGATTTCCAGGGGACGTTCGCATATTATATAAATGCAGGATTGAACGTCCCAGGTGCTCCTGCTTCGCCGACCAAGGAATACACGTCGTCCAGGTCACTCCATCTGCTAGCCAAGGATACAAGACCTTTCCAGTTGGGACATTCGCATATTATATAAATGCAGGAATGAACGTCCCTGGAGCTTCCAGCAGATAATTTACGTAGGACCGCGGCTCCACAGGTCTCGTAGAGTAACATGAACAAGGTGTTGTTACTGTGATGTCTTTGTAAGTGTGCTTCAGTCGTCACAGTCAAACGAAGAGTTAGCGGCAAAAGTGCTCATGTAGATGTGTCAATTGCCTGGAGTTCCCTAGTAGGATCGATGGCTTTGGCATCCGCTAGCTCGCCTGGTGTCACGACCATTCACCGAATGGCTCAGCACCTGGGTTCGTCCATTGCGGTCCAGGAAGGAGATTTGGGTGATGCGAGCACTACAAAATACAATGTGCACACCCAGTGACGACGGATACGAGGATGGTACGGAGGAAGCCTATTAGTCCAGTTCCTAGCTCGTCCAAGTCCATCCCGGCTGCGAGCGAGAGAGGTCCCCCTCTTGTACTACAACATCTGGGCACAGATGTTGTGGTACAAAACGTTCCTCAGTCGGAGCATACGTCCACCGCTCGGGACGCTCCGTTATATAGACAGTCCGGAGGGACTGCTCTCTCAGCTTCCTCATCCTCACGGCAACACACGCGACCGCACCTTGGCTACGTGACCAGTCATATTCAACCAACATCGCCGACCAGGAATTCGGCGGCGACCAGGTCACGCCATCCGGTAGGATATGGACTTTCGCATATAAGAAATATGCAGGAGTCAACGTTCCAGCGGCTAAATCCTGTAAGACTGCAGCACCACAGGCTTCCGTTACGGATGTGCTATCACAGATAGCACAAATTATCGCAGCATCCCAGCCCCCGACAGTAACTCTGTCGGATCAAGAATTATCCGAGGAAGCTGGGTTGGTACTTTCTGCTGCAGGTTCAGGCACGGATGACCAAGAATTACAAGTGGTCCGACAGGATGGCGAAAGGGATACGGATGAATGGTATTTTTCCTTTTTGAAACAACATAATTGCCGTAGAGTGCATCCGGCATTATCTTCTGACGTTGTTACTCCGGACCAAATTGCTGCGTTGCCGGATAAGAGACTGATAGCGCCACTGGACTCAGATTTCTTATCGGTTTAGGGACATCATCTCTCAGTTTCCGACATAGTCCAGAAATGTCTCACGGACATTTGATCTGGTGAATGACGCTATATATATATAACTTGCTACCTAAATAGGCAGGTCAGGTTTCTTATCGGCAAATGCTCTACATCTGCCTTTCATCAATTCAAGGAATAATTTGAAACGGCTGAACAGAGCATTCTGAGAGTTTCTCTGCGTCTAGACGACCAGGCCAATACCTAGTATTGTCTATACCGTCGTCACATAGAACTCCGCCCTTTTAGTGGCGATATGGAGTTGGTTAGACATGACGCGGCCCTGGCTACATCCACGCATGTGGATAGTAAGGTGCAAAACTCTGAGTCGCTCCAGTCTCCGGAGAGTTTATCTTCGACGGCAAGCTTTCCGCAGTCTATGATCAGATATCTAAGAAAGCTTCAGACTCTCTGCTATTCAAATCCGCTTCCATACATATAGTCGGATTCAGTGGAGAAAAGTAGGACAGGCACTTCTGAGACAAATACGTCCAAGGCAAGTTCCTATAGAGGTTCCTATGCGTCCTCTATGTCTTAATCTAGAGACCGTCAGGGTAGCGACTCAGGTGGGGGCCGTAATTCTGGCCGAGACATCCGGTCAGACGCCCCTAGGTTGACGGGGCGAGGTGCAGGCCGTGGAGGACATGGTTTCTCCTTCCGCAAGCCTCGCAGGACCAGGAGGTAATGGTATTAACCTATATCGTGTACCAGTAAGCAGAAGACCGTCGAGTTTCTCAATCAGTTGGCAGTAGATTACGGACGTCCCTTGGATTCGAGGGGTGATTTCAGAATGACTAAATTGTCCTTCAAACGAAAACCTCCGTTAACCCGAAGTCCAAGATGGACTCAGCTTCCGTCCAGTCCGCAGGAAAGAGGCTCGCTTTCATCAGAAGTCCAGTCTCTTCTAGAATGATCGCAATAGAGATCGTAGAAATCCAGATATTTCCAGGTTTCTACAACCATCCTTTTCTGGTTCCAAAACCAGACGGCTCGTTCTGTCCACTCAAAAATCTGAGCTGGATAAACAAGCTGAACTTGGCTCCAAGTTTCTATATGGAGTACATCCGATCGGTCAGAGCGAGTATTCGGGTGTACGACTATGCTACATGCATAGATCTCAAGATGTGTACTATC
This sequence comes from Pictodentalium vernedei, assembly GCA_031216915.1. Classification (NCBI taxonomy): domain Eukaryota; kingdom Metazoa; phylum Mollusca; class Scaphopoda; order Dentaliida; family Dentaliidae; genus Pictodentalium; species Pictodentalium vernedei. Next base: position 35,897,335 of record CM062290.1, read on the forward strand.
ACATCATGGTACATCAGGCATTCAGAAAGTATCTTCGCTTCTTCATCCTAGGAGTCGTGTATCAGCTCCAAGCAATGTGTTTCGGTCTGAATCTAGCCCCCTGGGCTTTCACTCAAATAACGAACTCAGTAATGACTCATTTCCGAGCTCATTCGTCTACGATAACGTCGGCCTACCTGGACGACATTCTTTAAGTAAACGAGGAGAAGTCGGATCTTGTATCGTCCAAGTCATTCACCCACCAGGGGATGAGCTTCGAGACGCACAACATTCTCGTTCGTCTGCAGTTAACCAGAGCGAAATTAATCAATTGTTATGCTCGCTATTGTCTTCGCTCAGACAAGGTCTCAGCCAGAGATCTCATGAGACTGATACGTTTGTGCGGAGCTACCACGATTTTATTCCGATGGGGCGGTTACGCACTTGTTCTCTCCAATTTCTTCTGATCCAGAATTGGAGGGTGAAGATTCTTTCGCTCGATACGGACGTCTTCTTGTCAATCAAGTGAAGAAGAGATTCAGACTTGGGCAGGTTTTCAGTGGTTAACTTGGGGAGTTCCACTGCAATTGCCGGATCCGAGTTTTACAGTTTTGACGGATGCCAGTCAAACAGGTTGGGTTGTATTATTGAGCCCAACGGATTTGAAGTGCCAGGGTCTTTGGGATCCGTAGTTCCTAATCAAGCACATAAACATCAAGAATGATGTCATTTTGTCTTGCGCTATGTTATTGGATAAACGTTATTCAGAATGCTCATGTGCTAATTCTGTCCGACAATTCGACGATATTAGAGTATTTTTGGAACTAGGAAGGCACTCATTCCATTCTGTTATTCATGTTAACGGAAGGAATCTTTCTGTTAGTACTAGAACATCAAGTTCTCCTATCGGTCTGTCATATTCCGGGTCGTCTGAACGTATTAGCGGACTCCCTTCACGGAGGGGCCGCTTGTTGTCGCCAGAATGGACTTTAAACAAACAAGTATTCAATCAGATTTGCTACCAAGGAGAGCGGCCAATGATCAACTTATTCGCAACGCATCTCAACAATCAGTTGCAGACGTATGTGTCACAATGTTCGGATCTTCGAGCGTTTGCAGTAGATGCTCTATCGATCTCGTGAGACGGCATAATAGGATATGCATATCTTCCAGCGCCGTTGATTCAGCAGATATTGCTCAAGTTAAATATCTCAATGCAAAATTCTGTTGGTAGCATTTCTAGCTCCACAAAGACCGTGGATTAATCTAGTCAGGCGTCTGTTGTGGGACATGCCGTGGAAGCTTCCTCCTCATTTCTGTCCATTCTATGGTCAGATGGATTCAATTTACTATCAGTACTGCTTATGATAATATCTTCAGTCAGCAGTCTGTGCTTTAGTTTTAAGCTCATGAAGTAAGAGTTCTTTCTACATCATGGGCTTACGCTAATAATGTTGCTATTACAGATCTAATGAGGGCTGCATATTGGTCTTAGCCCTCCACTTTCACAAATTTGTATCTGAGAATATTGAGTCCATTTCTGCAGATCTGCATTGTTTAGGTCTGTTATTTTTCACTCAGAATGTTGTCCACTAAACTGTGGCAACTATATATGTGTAGGCGTTCGGTTCCGGCAGTGACTCTGTCCTGCTGCCCTCTTCTCTCTGGAGTATTTGACCCAGGGCAAGGGGAAGGGGGGGGGGGGGGGGTTCCCTTAGGTCACCTGCTTTATAGTGTAAAGCAAGGGAATACCTCCCTTGGAGTCAGTAATTCCGAGTCGGTACCGGGATGGTTTTAAAGTGTAAAGCTAATGCTTACTCATCTGTGTAATATTTTTTAAGTGTTGCTCGGTGTGAGACATTTGTATATGTCACTTGTTAATTGGGCATTAATATACAATCCTCGGACACTTTTAAATGAGTATATAGAGTCTCATTTCGCAGGACTTCCTTATTTATTGGCTTTCCTTTAAAAAATATTAGTATAAAGGGTTATACTGGATGTTAATAGTGATCATTGATGTTATTACGCTCAATTACAGAATGGTGTTGTGTCTTTCTTTTTGTTACAAATAAGAAAGATACATGTAAAGTCTATCTCTCCTTTTCTCCTTGAGGGGATAGTTCTGTTATATGTAATTGAGTCTATTGGATTTTCCTTTATGTCCTAGGCCCTCCAACCTTTTTACTATTCAGCTAAGTCTGGCTCATTGGTACAGTATAAAAATGTTAAAAAATTTATAGCAATTTATATATTTTTTATACTTACCAAGGACCCAGGCAGGGATGGCCCTTCCATGAGTTGGGAACTCATACCTCCCCACTGAGTACATAACGCTACCAGGCACTGGTTGTAAGAATGACATTTGGCGCCAATTTCGAGACCTCCTTGACACTGCGCATGTGCAGTAGAGTAAAAGTATGGAAGACCATATAGGACATGTAATTTTTGGTTTTAGATGCAAATTTTGGGGATTGGGGGGTAAAATTTGAGTTTGGCCCTAAATATTTTAGAGTTAGCACCAGCTAAGTCTGGGTCATTGGTAAGTATAAAAAATATATAAATTACTATAAATTTTTTAACTTTGACTGAGAGACTGCCCCTTTGAAGACTGAAACCATGACAAAAACTTTTTACCTGTTCTGGAATTGGAAAATCCATTGTGGTTATACTAACGTAATTAAAAGTATTAAAAGCTCTTAATTGGGTTTCAATTGCTAACTCATTAAAGATTGAGATGTTTTTATAAGACCCCTGTGAAAAGATTAGGATTATTGCTGAATAAACAAATTTTTATGCTGTACCAATGACCCAGACTTAGCTGGTGCTAACTCCTTTAATTCTAGGGACAAACACAAATTTTGCCCCCCAATCCCCAAAATTTTTGTTTTCCCTAAAATCAATAACATCTCACTGATATTTGTGCTTGTAAATCTCAGTTTAAATGATGCCAAACACATAATTATAAAAGAAATGGTGGATCTAAGGAGGAAATATAAGGATGAAAGGAAAAAACAGTGGCAGGATGTGTTCAGGGCTGTAACTTATAATTTTTTTACGAAATTATTTCATGTTCCCTAATTTCGGGCAATGTGCAGTGGATATAAGGTATGGAGGACCACATAGGACATTGAAATTTCGGTTTTTGATGCAAATTTTACTTTTTATGTAAAATTATTTCATGTGCCCTAATTTCTGGGCATGGGCCTGATGTTTTCATTCATGCTATGAAATCTCCACTGTTTGTTCAGTGTTTCCTCTCTCCCTTTCCTTGATACCCCCCTTGCTAATCTCCCATACTTTTGGTATAATTTTGGAAATTTTTTTTTGAATTTTCTTGGGAGTTTTAGCATAGTTACAGAATGTTTATTCTGTTATCCTCATGGTTACGTCCTCACCCTAGGGGTGCTTAGTCATTTTGGTCATGCATCTACCATCCTATGTACTGCAGCTTCTGTGGAAGATTCTGTTTTACATCGGATAGTGTTTTAAAATTGGTTACTGATGTCGGACCATATTTTCAGTGCCTGGAGTCTTGTTTCTGGTTTTTATTGACTTTTGTTTATGTTGACAACGGTTACTTCTGACAGTGATTCCTTGTCTTCTGTAAGATTCAACTTATTGCCAGATACATTAATATTGTCTGTAAGTGTAACATTAATTTTTAGATATGTTTTAAAATTTTTCCGGTTTTTATTGACTTTTTAGCTCACCTGACTGAAAGTCAGGGTGAGCTGTTCTTATCACTCTTCGTCCGTCGTCCTGCGTGAAGGTGTTGTTTGAGCCTCTTTCTCCTAAACCACTGGCCACATTTTAATTAAATTTCATGTAAGTAGTGGTTATATAGGGGCATTTTGATTTTTATGCAAATTAGGTTTCGGCTCATATTGAACAGAGGAGTGGGGAAAAAATGGCCAAATTTTTTGAAAATCTTCTTCTAATGAACCACCAGTAGCTGAGGCTTGATATATGGTATACAGAGTCCTTTTGAGGTTTAGAATCAAGTTTGTTCAAGAGACGTTTGTCAGGCATTATTTGCCTTTGTTATGGGAGGGGCAAAAATTTTTGCCACGCCTAAAATTTCTATTTTCAGAACCGTGAGGTCGATTTGAACCAAATTTGATATGAGATGATAATGGGTTGCAAAAAAAAATTTTCTCATTGCCCCCGTGAGAACCTCGTGAGCTAAAAATAGGAAAAACCTTAAAACTGTCATATCACCAAAACTACACGGCACAGAGAATTCTTATTTTGTATAAAGCTTACTTTTATCCAGTAGAATAGAATGGTTAAAAAAAAACCTACCGGTTTGATCACAAGGTACTTTTTTTCAGGACTTTTGAAAAAGTGCTGAGTCAGCACTTATTAACACTGTAGGCAATGAGAAAAACATTAAAAAATCTTCTCTAGATCCAGCAGGCAGAATCTTTTGATATTTGGTATGCAACATTGTAGAGTGGATCTGATTCAAGTTCAAATCGACCCCCTGGGTTCATATTTGGGCTCAGTATAGGAGCCCGATTTCGAACTTAGTGCATTTCAGGCAAATTTCTTCTTCTCCAGATCCAGCAGGCAGAATCTTTTGATGTTTGATATGCAACATTGTGGGGTGGATCTGATTCAAGTTTGTTCAAATCGGCTCCCTAGATTCATATTTGGGCTCACTATAGAAGCTCGAATTCAAACTTAGTGCATTTCAGACAAATTTCTTCAAAAATCTTCTTCTCCAGATCCAGCAGGAAGAATATTTTGATATTTGGTATGCAACATTGTGGGGTGGATCTGATTCAAGTTTGTTCAAAGCGGCCCCCTGGATTCATATTTGGGCTCACCATAGAAGCCCAAATTTGAACTTTGTGCATTTTAGGCAAATTTCTTAAAAAAAAATCTTCTTCTCCAGATCCAGCAGGCAGAATCTTTTGATATTTGGTATGCAACATTGTGGGTGGATCTGATTCAAGTTTGTTCAATTCGGCCTCCTGGGTTTATATTTGGGCTCAGTATAGGAGCCCAAATTTGAACTTAGTGCATTTCAGGCTTATTTGTTTGAAAGTCTTCTTCTCAAGATCCAGCAGGCAGAATCTTTTGATATTGGGTATGTATGCACCATGCTTAGGGGGGTGAGATTCAAGTTTGTTCAAGCCAAGTCCCCGGGTTCATATTTGGACTCACTGTGGTAGCCCGAATTATAACTTAGTTCAAAATGAGGAATTTTCTTTAAAAATCTTCTTCTTCAGATCCAGCAGTCGGAATATTTTGATATTTGGTATGCAGCATCCTTAGGGGGATGAGATTCAAGTTTGTTCAAGCCATGTCCCTAGGTCCATATTTGGGCTCACTGTGGGAGCCCGAATTATAACTTAGTTCAAAATGAAGAATTTTCTTGAAAAATCTTCTTCTTCTTCAGATCCAGCAGTTGGAATGTTTTGATATTTAGTATGCAGCATCCTTAGGGGGGTGAGATTAAAGTTTGTTCAAGCCATGGCCCTAGGTCCATATTTGGACTCACTGTGGGAGCTCGAATTGTAACTTAGTTCAAAATGAGGAATTTTCTTTAAAAATCTTCTTCTTTAGATCCAGCAGTCGGAATGTTTTGATATTTGGTGTGCAGCATCCTTAGGGGGTGAGATTCAAGTTTGTTAAAGCCAAGTCCCTGGGTTCATATATGGGCTCCCGTGGGAGCCCGAATTATAACTTAGTTCAATATGAGGAATATGCTTTAAAAATCTTTTTTTTTTAGATCCACTGGTCAGAATCTTTGGATATTTGGTAGAAGCTTTTCTTAGGAGGAGCAGATGCAACTTGTTGAAATCAATTCTCTGGGTTGATATTTAGGCTACCATGTTAGGTGAGTGCCACAGGCCCCCTGGGGCCTCTTGTTCATTTTTTGTGTCAAAACATAGCTTATGCCCACTCACGAAAATGAGCTCAATAAGCTTGTTCCAATGGGGGATCATAGTCTATGTTTTTGTGACAAAAAATAATGATGATTTTTAGCTCAACTTTGGCGAAGCCAAATTTGAGCTTATGCATGGCCAGTCATCCGTCGTCCGTCTGTCCGTCAACAATTCAATACGGCTCGAGCTAGAGGCCGTATTTATGAACCGATCTTTACGAAACTTCTTGGGTACCTTTGTTATGACAGTGGGACGAGAACGAGTGTTTTGGGGTCCGATCCGAAATTCAAGTTGGCCGCTGGCAGCCATTTTGTACAAAATTAGGTGCAATCAGATTTTTGTGCAGAACTTCCATATGAAAGCGCTGATTTGAATAATTTTTTGTATGAATGTTTAGTACCATGGGATACATCACATATAATACAGGTTTTCTTTCTCATGCGTAAATTATGCAAATTAGACTAACTTTGATGTTTTTTGGTGTTACTTTCAGCACTGTAAGTGCAAATGCCAATACGGCTCGGGCTAGAGGCCGTATTTATGAACCGATCTTTACGAAACTTCTTGGGTACCTTTGGTATCACCGTGGGACGAGAATGAGTGTTTTGGGGTCCGGTCCGAAATTCAAGATGGCCGATGGCAGCCATTTTGTACAAAATTAGGTGCTATCAGATTTTTGCACAGAACTTCCATATGAAAGCGCTGATTTGAATAATTTTTTGTGTGAATGTTTAGTGTACCATGGGATACATCACATATAATACGGGTTTTTTTCTCGTGCAGAAATTATGCAAATTAGATGAACTTTGATTTTTTTCAGTGCTACTTACACACAGTAAGTAAGTACACATGTCAATACGGCTTGAGCTCGAGTCTGTATTTATGAACCGATCTTCACGAAACATCTTGGGTACCTTTGTTATCACCTTGGGACGAGCACGAGTGTTTCTGGGTGCGGTCTAAAATTCAAGATGGCTGCCAGTGGCCATTTTGTACCGAAATTAGGTCTAATCAGTTTTTTGTACACAACTTCTATACGGCTCAGGCTAGAGGCCATATTTATGAACCAATTTTTACGAAACTTCTTGGGTACCTTTGTCATCACCGTGGGATGAGAACGAGTGTTTTTGGGTGTGGTCCAAAATTCAATATGGCCACCAGCAGCCATTTTGTACCAAAATTAGTGCAGTCAGTCTTTTGTACAGAACTTCTGTATGAAAGTTCTGATTTGAATAAATTTGTGCATGAATGTTTAGTAACATGATATACATCACATACAGTACAGGTTTTTTTCTCGTGCAGAAATTATGCAAATTAGATGAACTTTGATTTATTCAGTGCTACTTATACACTGTAAGTGCACATGTCAATACGGCTCAGGCTAGAGGCTGTATTTATGAACCGATCTTCACAAAACTTCTTGTTGGGCACCTTTGTTATCACCTTGGTACGAGAACGAGTGTTTCTGGGTGCGGTACAAAATTCAAAATGGCTGCCAGTGGCCCTTTTGTACCGGTATTAGGTCCAATCAGTTTTTTGTCACAACTTCTAGACAGCTCGCATTTATGAACTGATCTACACAAAACTTCTTGGGTACCTTTGTTTTCACCTTGGGACATGAACGAGTGTGTTTTGGGATGCCTTTGTTATCACTGTGCTGTGAGAACAAATATTTTGGGGTTCAGTCAGACCCACTCTGGGACTCAAAAGATTTCTTTTCTAGTTTAGCATCTGACTGTCACCCACCTTTACAATACTTTACCTATACATTTGTTACAGGCTACGGTCAGTATTTATGTACAGACCGTTACAATACTTTATATGTACCTTTGTTATTAGGTCATTACCTAGATGTTTGTCATTGCTGGGTCACATACTATACATGTGCATGTCTTAACAAGTTGAGCTACAGTGTCATTGACACTTTCATTGTGAATAGTACTGGCCAGTTTGGGCTGTTACGTTTAGTAAAGGGTTAAAATGCGTAAAGGGTGGAATTTTTCATACCACATTCCTTTATAACTAATAATGTTAACCCTGTTTAACCCTCATTGATCGAACTTGAAAATACTTTTTTTTACCTTTTACTTAAAAAAGATGAAGCTAGCGGTGGGGAGGAAGGGGTGTGGTGTCTGAGTAATTGGCAGTTTGATATGTGTACTTCCCTCTGTGTAGGGATATGGGTGGATGAGGACTTGAGGGTTCTGCTGAGGAAAGGGAGTGTGGGCTTCGGAGGGGGGAGGGGGGGGGGGGTCTTTTTGTTGATCTGATTTTCAAAATTTCCAGTGAACAATTAATTTCTTGTTCAGCTTTCACCCAAATTCATATTTTTAGCTCATCTTGACAAAGTCAACTTGAGCTAATCTCATCGCTTCCCGTCCATCGTCCGTCAACACCATGTTTTGGTCTTCTCCTCCAAAGCCACCGGGCCAATTCAAGTGAAAGTTTGTGTGAGTGATGGTCCCAAAGGGGCATTTCATTTTTGTTCAACTCAGCATGCCCAGCCCCATAGGGAGGGAGTGGGGGAAAATGCTCCAAAATATTTTAAAAATCTTCTTCTCAAGAACCAGTATACAATGACTTGATATATGCTATGGAGCTTCCATATGAGGTGTAGAATCAAGTTTGTTCAAACGAAGTTCGTGAAGTAATATTTGGCTTTATAATAGGAGGGGTAAGATTTTTGGCCCCGCCCAAAATTTCTATATTTTTATACTGTACCAATGACCCAGACATAGCTGGTGCTAACTCTTAAAATATAGGGCCAAACACAAATTTTGCCCCCCAATCCCCAAAATTTGCATCTAAAACTAAAGAAAACATGTCCTGAGAGGCCCTCCACACTTCGCCCCTACTGCGCATGCGCAGTGTCAAGGACGTTCCGAAATTGGCGCCATTTATCATTCTAAGTTTGGCCCTTCATCAGTTAACATCTGACTGATCTTTGTGCTTTTAAATCTCAGTTTAAATGATGCCAGACACATAAATATTAGTGAAATGGTGATTCTAAGGAGGATAGAAAAGGAGGAGAGGAAAAGAATGTGTGACAGAATATTATCAGGGCTGTAACTTAAAATTTTTTAATGAAATTATGTTAAGTTACCTATTTTCAAGGCAGCAGCCATTTTGTTGTCATTCTGATTATTTAGTTACACTGTTTTTACAAGTGTTTTTCCTCTCTCCCTGTCCTTTAAGTTCCCCCTTGCTATTCTCCCATGCTTTTGGCATAATTTCTGTAATTATTATTACTAAAATTTCTTGGGAGTTTAGCTGAATAACAGAATGAATTCTGTTCTTTCCCCATGTTTACACCTGTCTTCACCTACGGGTGGTTAGGCGTTGTGTTCTGCATCTACCATCTGATGTTCTGCAGTTTCTTCCCTGGAAGTCTCTGTTTTGCATCAGATGGTGTATTTTTGGTAACTGATTTCGGGCCTGGGTGCCTGGAGTCTTATTTTAGTGTTTTTACACTCATTGTTTACATTTACAACAGCCCTCTGTGTGAGGGGGGGATTTCTAAATAATAATATCTTTATGTTATTTCAATCATAACTAGATACATTATTATTGTTCGTAAGTGTTGAATAAATTGTTTAAAATATTTTTAAAATTTTTGTCCACACTTAGGCTTGGGATCCATTGGGGCTCAACGTTACTTTTCAGAAACTTGGGCTGTTCTGAAAAAATATTTTTTCAAAATATTTTGATTTCAATTATTTTTTCTATATTAATGGATCATATTATTATTATGTATTTTGATTGCCAGGGGTTAGTGCGAGTACCAGGACTTGTTTTCTTTTCACATTGAAAGGATATTGATCAATTGTTTTAAGAGGAAGTCTTCCTCTGACCTTATTATCATTCTTTATGTGGTCAGTGTACTCGCATTAACTCCGGTTCTGTATCGTATGATTTCGATGACAATATGGGAAGCGTATGTCACGGTATGTTGTTGGGGATTTGGACACTCCGGTCCTTTCCCCGCAGGGTCACTCTACTTTATCAATTTCTATTTCAGACGATCAAGATTAGGGTGATGTATCTGTGATGTCTTCCAACAGTGTGCCTCCGTCGTCACAATTAATGAAGGGCTAGCGGAAAAGTGCTCAGGTAATACGCCAATTGCCTAAGAGGACCCTAGTAGGTTCGACGGCCTTTGACGTCCGCTAGCTCGCCCGGTGTAGCGTCCATTCACCGAATGGTTCGGCAGCCGGGTTCGTCCGTTGCGGTCTAGAAGGAATTTTGGGGTGATGCGAGCACTATAAAATTAACTTAATGCACACCCAGTGACGGCGGATCGGAGGGAGAACGGAGGAAGCCTTTTAGTCCGATTCATAGCTCGTTCCGGTCCATCCGGACGGCAAGCGAGAGAGGCCCCTCTCTCGTTCAACAACATCTGGCCCCAGATGTTGTGGTACAAATGTGTCGTTAGCGGAGCATACGTCCGTCGCTCGGGACGCTCCGTTGTATAGGCAGTCCGCTGAGACTGCTAAGGCTTCCTCTTCTCGTCAGCGCACACGACCGCACCTTGGCTGCATGACCGCCGATATATTACCAGCTTCGCCGATCAAGGATTCTTCGGCGACCAGGTCACACCATCCGGCAGCCAGGGATTCGAGACCGATGGACTCCGGACGTTCGCATAGGAAAAGTATGCGGGAGCCATCTGATGCGGAGCTGCCCTCGGCGAAGCAGCGATAGACTGCGCCTCCGCAGGTCTCGACGCCGGACATTCTTGTGCACATAGCACAGCTTATCGCAGCATCCCAGCAGCCGACAGAAACGGTGTCGGATCGAGAATTATCCGACAGCGCTGGGTCAGTAGCCGGGGACTCGAGGCCTGCAGACTTCGGACGTTCGCATAGGAAGTATGCGGGAGTCAACGTACACGGAGCTTCCAGCGGCAATGCATCGTAAGTCCGCTACTGCACAGGCCTCGGGAACGGACGTGCTTTCCTTAATAGCACAGTTTATCGCAGCATCCCAGCATCAACTGAATCTGTCGCATATATTTTATCCGACGATGCTGGGTCGGGACGCTCCGCGGAAGCGGGTACGGACGTCCGAAAGTTTCATCCGGTCCGACGGGATACCGAAAGGGATTCGGTGGATTTCAAGCTTTCCCTTTCGGAACAACATATGCTGCGATGCCGGATAAGAAACTGATAGCGTCGGTGGACTTAGAAATTTTTGGTTCGGTTCAGGGACATCGTCCCTCAGTTCCGACATAGTCCAATAATGTCACACAAACTTTCGAATTATTGAACGACGCTATATATATTATTATTTTATGCTTGCTATCCAAGCATTTCTGGTTTCTTGTTCGAAGAGTTATGGAGATGTCTTTCAAAAGTGTGCCTCTGTCGTCATAGTTAATGAAGAGTTAGCGGCAATAAGTGCTCATGGAATATGTCTATCGCTTACGGAGTGACATTCGCTAGCTCACCCGGTGTAGCGTACATTCATCGAATGGTTCGGCTGCCGGGTTCGTCCGTTGCGGTCTAGGAAGGAGATTTGGGTGATGCGAGCACTTTAATTACTTTAGTACTCACCCAGTGACGGCAGATTGAGGACAGATCGGAGGAAGCCAACAACATAGGGGACCGCATGTTGTGGTTCAGATATTTTACATTCGGAGCATATGTCCGTTGCTCGGGACGCTCCGTTATATTGACAGTCCGAGAGACTGTCTTTAATGCTTCCTCATCCTCTCAGCAGGGCACACGACCGCACATTGGCTACGTGACCTCGAGTATCCGATCAGTTTCGGCATTCAGTGATTCCACAGCGAATAGGTCGCGCCATCCGGTAGCCAAGGGACACGAGGCCTATACACTCCGTTCGCTCGCATATTGGAAGTATGCACGGGGTAACGATCTCGGAGCTTCCTGCGGCAATGCATCGTAAGACCGCTGCTCCTCAGGCCTCAGTGACGGACGTGCTATCCGAGTTAGCACAGTTGTTTCGCAGCACCCAGCAATTGACGATTTCTCGGTCGAATCAGGAATTATCCGACGGCGCTGGGTCGGTGCGGTCCGCGGTTGCATCAAGCTACGGACGACCGAACGCTTTATAGGGTCCGACAGGATGGCGAAAGGGATTCGAAAGATTTCGAGTTTTCCCTTTAGTAGTATCGGATGATGCCTTTCATATCTTCTGGCATTTCTTCCAGTGATTATTTTTCGGACTTCATTGCTGCGATCTTGGATAAGAGACTTATAGCGTCATTGGACTCGGATTTTTCGATCGGTACAGGGACTTTGTCCCTGACTTACCGACGCAGTCCAATATTGTCATTACAACATGTGTTTTATTTTTCGACGCTATATATTTATATATATATACAAGACGGCTACTAAGCATGATAGTTTAGTTTCTTGTCCGCGTGGCTCATTTCTGCCATTTTATCTTTTTTTACATATAGTTTATTTTGGCAGAGCAGGGCATACCGAGAGTTCATATGCGTCTAGACGGTGTGATTAAAGACTGCATATATTCTTTTTCACCGTTTATGTCTTTTCCAATTTCAATGTTGGGAACGACATTATGTATATTAGACTTAACTTAGACGCTTTATTATACGTAATCCGCCTTACTGAGGCGTTATCATTACGTCTTCAAGAAAAGATTTACGGGATATTATTCTCAATGTAATTTCTTTTGAGGGCAGTAGTTTGTTCACGTATAACTCCGCCCTTCAGTGGCTGATTGGAGTTGGTTAGACGTGAGGCAGCCCTAGCTACATCCACGCGTGGATAGTAGGTTAAGAACTCTCTCAGAGTCGCTTCGTTCTCGGAGGAGCTTCTCTTCGACGGCAACTTTCCGGCAATCCATGAATTGCTTGATTTATACATTCTCTTGTCTATCTAGTGTTACAAGAGATTCAGACTGGGGCAAACATTCGGTGGTTGACTCAGAGAGTGCCGCCGCAGTTGCCGGACCCGAGTGTGGCTGTTATGACGGTTGCCAGTCAAACAGATTGGGATATATACTGATCCCTACGGATTCGAAGTGCCAGGGTCTTTGGGTTCCGCAGTCTTTTAGCTATCAGTTAACTTCCGCGGAATAATGTTTTTTTTAGGCTTGCTTTATGTCATTGCATGAACATTATTCAGAAACGCATGCCCAAATTCCTGTCCTTTAATTCGACAGTAGTGGCGTATCTCCGGAACCAGGGAGGCACTCTTTCGTTTCTGTTATTCAATTTAATGGAAAGAATCCGTCTGTTGGTTATAGTACACCAAGTTCAGTTTTGGTCCGTCATATTCTGGGTCGTCTGATTGTTTTATCGCACTCCCGTTCTCTTACGGGTCGCTTGTTGCTGTCAGAATGGACTCTCAACAAACAAGTATTCAATCAGATTTGCTATCTATGGGAGCGCCCAATGATGTTTTATTTATGACACAGCTGGCTAATCAATTGCAGACGTATGTGTTGGCTTGTCCAGATCTCTGAGCTAATACTGTTAACGCTCTATTGATCTATAGGACAGAATGATAGGATACGCGTATCCTCCGGCGCTGTTGTTTTTAGCAGGTATTGCTAAGATAAACAACCACAATACATTTCTGTTGATAGCATCTCTATCTTCACAGAGATCATGAGTAATTTACTCTCTTGTCTACTGTGGATCTTAACGTGAAATCTTCCTCTATGTAAGGATCTTTTTTCACTGGGTAAATCGTGTCATCTTTATCACAACCAGCAAGGTCGCAACCTTCATGTATTCCGTTGTGTGGTCCGTATTGCATTGTAAGCACTGTACTGGACGAGCTTTGGACGCGATTTCTTACTATAGGAGATCCTCTTCTTCGCTATTCTATGCGACTAAAGTGGAGGCTCTTCCGTCGTGGTGTAGGGATCATTATGTTCATATGGTTGATCCCTCCATACTACTCATTGCTATTTTTTAGTATACTTGTTTCACAAGATCTACTGCAGCCTGTTGTTATTTAGGTTATAGGTTTATATTACCTCATACCTATGCACTCTACGATAGTTTACAATTGAGTCTTTTGTCTCTTTATCTAAGTCAGTTAATAACTTTTTGATAAATAGACTTAGAATCTTTAGATTAAATTCCTATACGGATTTTAACTTCAGGTTCTTATTTAGCTAAGTAATCATTTGAGCCTCTGGAAACAGTAGTTTTCAAATTCTGACCTTTTAGACAGTAATTCTGTTGGTTTCTCTTTTACTGTAGAGTCAGTGAGTTTCATGCACTATCGATGGATGATTTTCACTTTCATAGTTTCGGAATCAATACTTCCGTTACTATTTAGGTTGGATTGTTGCATAAGAGTTAGGCTCCTATTATCCGGAACCTATTATTTTAAGGTCCTTCCGTCTTCGTATGGGCATAGGCCTTTACTCTTTCCGGGTACAGTTTATGTATTTATAAACAGATATCTGTTTATTACAAGGGCGTAAGCTTCTTCTGTCTTTGATGTCTAGTAGAAGGACGTTACGCTCCATTTTATTGTTAATGGATTCTATTAACTAGCGTACTGCTTATGGTATATCATTGGCTTAGCAGTTGTGCTTAAGATTTCGGCTCATGAAGTAAGAGTTCTTCTACTTCTTGGGCTTACATTAATAGTGTTCTATTATAGATTTTTGAAGGCTGCTCATTGCGCTCAGCCATCCATTCATGAATTTTATCTCAGAAATATCGAGTCCATTTCTGGAGGCCTCTATTGTTAGGTCTATTATCTACTGCTCAGAATGTCATTCACTTAACAGTTGCTACTATAGCTAGGTAGGCTGTCTGTTTCGGCAGTGTCTCCGTTCGGCTGCCCTCTTCGCTCTGGGCTATTTGACCCAGGGCAAGAAAAAGGGGGGGGGAGGGTGTTCCCTTGGGTCACCTGTTTTTACTATGAAAACAAGGGGATACCTCCTCCGGAGTTAGTAATTCTGAGCTGTTATTGGGATGGTTGTTTAGTGAGAAGTTTAAGTTTATAAAATTCATTCAAGTCTTAGTTTTTAAAGTATAGCTTTTGAATATTGCATATGTCAACAGACATGATTATGCAATTCTCACACACTTTTAGGAGTATAAGAGTCTCTATTCTCTAGACTTACTTTATTATTGGCTTACTTTAAAAATTATTAGTATAGGATTATTGGATATTAATAGAGTACATGGATGTATGAAGCTCAATTTTTGGAAGGTGTTGTATCTTTCTAATTTATCATAAATAAGAAAGATACATGTAAGGCCTATTACTTCTTTTCCCTACAGGGGATGACTCTATTTTATTTTATTGAGCGTATTCCATTTTGCTCTATGTCCTTGGCCCTCCAGCCTTTTTACTATTCAGCTATGTCTGGGTCATTGGTACAGTATAAAAATGTTAAAAAATTTATAGTAATTTATATATTTTTTATACTTACCAATGACCCAGACGGGGATGGCCCTCCCAGGAGTTGGGAACTCTTGCCTCCCCGCTGAGTACATAGCGCTTACCAGGCACTGGTTATTAGAATGATAAATGGCGCCAATTTCGGAACGTCCTTGACACTGCGCATGCGCAGTAGGGGCGAAGTGTGGAGGGCCTCTCAGGACATGTTTTCTTTAGTTTTAGATGCAAATTTTGGGGATTGGGGGGCAAAATTTGTGTTTGGCCCTATATTTTAAGAGTTAGCACCAGCTATGTCTGGGTCATTGGTAAGTATAAAAAATATATAAATTACTATAAATTTTTTAACTTTCGGAACCGATGGTCCGGTGTGAACCAAATTTGGTTTGTGGTAGTATTGGGTCATAAGTACTTGACCCATGCAAAAAAAAAAATTCCCGCATCCCCATGGGAACCCTGGGAGCTAAAAATAGAAATATTTTCAAACGCCCATATTTCCCAAACCCCACGGAACAGAGAGCTTTTATTTGGTATGAAGTATCCTTATGACCAGTAGAATTGAATGGTAAAAAAAAAATGCCATCGGTTATGTTAGGGTGTTCTGTAATGGGCATCGAAAAAATGCTGAGTCAGCATATTTGCAAAAATTTTAAAAAATCTTTTCTCCAGAACCAATCATCAGAATCTTTTGATATTTGGTATACAGCATTCATAGGGGGGGGGGGGGGGGGGGGGGGGGGCAGATAAAGTTTGTTGAAATAAAGCTCATTGGTTCATATTTGGGCTCTCTACAGGAGCCCGAAGTTTTAACATAGGGTAATATGGGGAATATTCTTTAAAAATCTTCTTCTTCAGAACCACCAGTCAGAATCTTTTAATATTTGGTATACATCATTGTTATGAGGGTCAGATTCTAGATTGTTCAAACCAAGTCCCTAGGGTAATATTTGGGCTTTCTATGGAAGCCCAAATTTTATCTTTGTTCAATTTGGAGGGTAATTTAAAAAAATCTTCTTCTTCAGATCCATCAGTCAGAATGCTTTGATATTTGGTATGCAACATCTCTATGGGGGTCAGATTCAAGTTTGTTCAAATCAGATCCCTAGGTATATATTTGGGCTCACTATGGTAGCCCAAATTTTTACTTAGTGCAATATGAGAAAATTTCTTTAAAAATCTTCTTTATCAGATCCACCAGTCGGAATGCTTTTATATTTGGTATACAACATCTCTAGGGGGGTCAGATTCCAGGTTGTACAATTCGAGTGCCTAGGTAAATATTTGGGCTCCATATGGGAACATGAAATTTAACTTAGTACAATATGAGGGAATTTCTTCAAAAATCTTCTTCTTCAGATTCACTTGTCAGAATGCTTTCACATTTTGTATACAACATCTCTAGGGGGGTCAGATTCAAGTTTGTTCAAATCGGATCCATAGGTCAATATTTGGGCTCGCTATGGTAGCCCAAATTTGAACTTAGTGCAATTCGAAGAAATTTCTTTACAATTTCTCTTCTTCAGATCCAACGGTCAGAATGCTTTCATATTCGGTACACAACATCTCTAGGGAAGTCAGATTTAACTGTGTTCAAATCAAGAGCCTGGGTTAATATTTGGGCTCTCTATGGGAGCCGGAATTGGCCATTTTGCTGAAGAATTAAAAATTTTGTATTCAGTACCCTCTAGAGGTACTAAGATTAATCCACATAGGTTGTATCAAGGGGCTTCATAGGGGAGCTCTACATTTTACTTATGATCAACTGAAGAAAAGGCATGATGCCTAGATTATTTTTGTCACTCCTGAGGGACTCCAGGATTGACAGTGTAGCCTATGGAGATGGCTTGCTTTATGTAGACTCATTCTTGGACTCTGTTTAAATTGTGTTCTGTACAAGATGATCGCTTCAGGCCCCGTGGGGCTTCTTGTTTTTAATATCTCTTGAAATTGAAACTTTCTTTATAAATAGCTGAGCATTCCGAATTCGCAATTCACTCGCAACACTTCCATTACACTGCCAGTTCAGCATTCTGTGGAGAATATTCTTTGTTTCCAACCACTCTTGCCTCTCCCTTTGTTCCTCCATAAGTATGGTTGCGATTGATAGTAGTAAAATTCTCGAAATGAAAACATCATTACTTCTGCCTAGAGCTGTTGGTTAACCGAAACTGAACCAAGGTTTTTAGGGGGTTTTTTAAAACCGAAACCGTCGACATCCCGTGATCTAAGGTTTTTTGTTTTTTATTAAATACTCTTGCTGCAGAAATTCACAGAATGTAACCATCCCAGAGGAGTGAGAGTACCCAGACACTGCCAATGGCAGTGTCTGGGTACTTTCACTACTCTGGGAAGGCTACATTCTGTGAATTTCCGACATTTCAGTTTAGTTGTGTTTGCAGCTTTCCTCAAGTTGTGTGTAGGTATCAGACCTCGAAAAATGGCCAAGCACAATAAAAATTCTTTATATTTAAGTAATTATTATATTGGCCTTCCTGATTCTTCATGTATTATAACTTATTTCGGGCATTCATTGAGTTTCACTCAATTTCACTGCCATTCAGTTATGTCTCTGGACATAAGAATGAGTTTTATTGAATTTTATTTGGCCTCATGAACAAACCGAAAACCGAACCGAGGTTTTACTCCACCTGAAAAACCGAAACCGAACAAGAAATTTAAAAACCTACAGCTCTACTTCTGCCTTCTCAGTGTTTAGCAGTTTCGAATCAATCTGCATGATCTTCTCATGAATCTTCAAAAACGAAAATCACGCAATACGCATTTTGAAATACTTCTTGTATTGTCGCGAAATGAATTGATAAAAGGTGGAAAAACAGATGAATTAATATCATCTCGTCCTCTGAGTATCTGCATTCTAATATTTAATTGCCACCTTATGTCAGTAGAAGGTGCATCTTAATTACTGTTGCGTGCCTGTTACATGTACTGAATATCAATCATCTGTCACATGTTTCAATTCTGCAGAAATCATGATGCACTACCATGCATCAGATGTGATTCTCTGGTGATTTTCTGCGCTAACCTAACATGCTATTATTTCACTAATTTTAACTGTAGGTATAAACGATTGCTAAATTTGACTTCATCCCTATGTTGTGATCATGATATTGCCAAAGATGCAGAAAGTGACTTGAAACACCAATAAATAAGGCCTAAAAAGTTGAAAATCTGTTTCTCATGGCCTCCCACATGGACCATTTGGCTTCCACATGCTGTCTTTTTATAACCAATGTAAACTTAAAAAAATAAAAATTAAATGGCTTAGGTCTGATATTTCACACAAGTTAATAAAATTGATAAATTTGTCCCTTGTGTGCAAAGCTGCCTTTCACTCAAGAGACGAAATATACCACCACCCATGCTATTCTGTAGATTATGATGCCTAAAACATAAACCAAGAACATGAACTTTTGATGGCAAATAAATAGTTACAAAAATAAAAAAACAAAGTAAAAATTCATCCACCCACATGCAATTTTATGCAAAATGGCCTGAGAAACAGATGATCTACTTTGTGGGGGCCTAAATATAAATAATTCCACATGAAATCCCTGGAAGTGCTTGTTTACTGTGGTAGACAAGTTCTTCACTGGTATAATAGGACCTGGTAACCAGTGCCAGGAGCTGAAGGTTTTCAAAGTTGACAACATAAATTACTGTAAACGCTTGGCTGACATGAGGTGACCATGGCTGTCGAAAGTGTTGTTAAAACCCAATAAATAAATAGTAAATGATTGGCTAAACTTGACTTTATGCTTGTGTTGCGACTATGATTGTAGCTACAGATGCAGACAGTGACATTAACCCTTGAAAAACAAAGAACCACTTAACCAACACAAGTTAACCCTTTACCTAACGTAACAGCCAAAACCGGCCAGCGCTTTTCTCAAAAATCGCAAATTAATATTTTTATACTGTACCAATGACCCAGACTTAGCTGGTGCTAACTCTAACAAAACCAGGGCCAAACACAAATTTTGCCCCCCAATCCCCAAAATTTGCATCCAAAACAAAAAGAAATCATGTCCTAAAGGACCTCCATACTACGCCTCTACTGCGCATGCGCAGTGACGCAGACGTCCCGAAATTGGCGCCAATTATCATTCTCTGTTTGGCCCTTCATCAGTCAACATCTCACTGATCTTTGTGCTTGTAAATCTCAGTTTAAAGGATGCCAGACACGTAATTTTTGGAGAAAATGTGATTCTAAGGAGGATAGAAGGAGGAGAGGAAAAAGAAGTGACAAAAAATAATCAGGGCTGTACTTAAAATTTTTTGATGAAATTATGTTAAGTTGCCTATTTTCGAGACATGGGCCTCTTGTTGTCATTCTTGCTAAATGTTGCACTGCTTATTCAGTGTTTCCTCTCCCCTAGCCTTCTAAAGTCCCCCCTTGCAATTCTCCCATGCTTTTGGCATATTTTTGAGAAATTTCATTTCTAAAATTTTCCTGGAAGAGTTGCTTGGTTACAGAATTTTTTCTGTTATTTTCCCCATAGTTATGTTTTCACCCATGGGTGTATAACGTTTGTGTTCTGCATCTTCCATCTGATGTTCTGCAGATTCTCCCCTGGGAGTCTCTGTTTTGCATCAGGTAGAGTGTAATTTGATGACTGATTCCGGGCCAGTTTTTTCAGTGCCTGGAGTCATGTTTTCTGGTGTTTTTACACTGTTTGTTTACATTGGCAACAGCCTTTTTTGAGGGGGTCTGTTTGCCTTTGCTGTAGTTTATCTCACTATAAGATACATTTATATTATCCGTAAGTGTCTCATTAATTATTTAATATAAATTTAAAATTTTTGACCACACTTTGCCATCGGATCCATCGGGGCTCAACGTTACTTTTCAGCAACTTGGGCTTCGCTGAAAAAATATTTTTTCAAAATTATTTTGATTTGCAATTGTTTTTTCATTTATTAATGGATCATGTTATTATGTATCTTTGTGTCAGGGGTTTTTGCGAGTAACTAGGACTTATTGTTGTTCTTTCACAATGAAGGGACATTGTTCAAATTGTAATAGGAAGAAATCTTCCTTTGACTTTCATGATCATTGTATTAATTGTAGTCAGTGTTCTCGCATTAATCCCTGTCCTATATGTGAATATTGGGATGAGAAACATTGGAAACGTGTGTCACGATATGTTGTTTCTGGAGAAAGGGCTATGCCGGCTCTTTCTCCGCAAGGTCACTCTACTCTCTCAGTTTCTATTTCAGAGGAACCAGAACAGGGTGATGTTTCCATGTTATCTTCTACAAGTGTGCGTCCGTCGTCACAAATGAATTCAGAGCTAGCGGCAAAAGTGCTCATGGAGATTAGACAAATGTTGTCCGCTAGCTCGCCCGGTGTAGCGTCCATTCACCGAATGGTTCGGCAGCCGGGTACATCCGATGCGGTCCAGGAGGAAATTTTGGGTGATGCGAGCACTATAAACATAATAGATGCACACCCAGTGACGGCGGATAGTGAGCGAGAACGGAGGAAGCCTTTGAGTCCGGTTCCTAGCTCGTCCAGGTCCAGCCGGGCCGCGAGCGAGAGAGGCCCCTCTCTCGTACAACAACATCTGGGACCAGATGTTGTGGTACAAAATGTGTCTTTAGCGGAGCATACGTCCGTCGCTCGGGACGCTCCGTTGTATAAGCAGTCCACGGAGACTGTTAAGGCTTCCTCTTCTCGTCAGCGCACACGACCGCACCTTGGCTGCGTGACCGCCGATATATTACCAGCTTCGCCGATCAAGGGTTCTTCGGCGACCAGGTCACACCATCCGGCAGCCAGGGATTCGAGACCGATGGACTCCGGACGTTCGCATAGGAAAAGTATGCGGGAGCCATCTGATGCGGAGCTGCCCTCGGCGAAGCAGCGAAAGACTGCGCCTCCGCAGGTCTCGACGCCGGACATTCTTGTGCAGATAGCACAGCTTATCCCAGCAGCCGACAGAAACGGTGTCGGATCGAGAATTATCCGACGGCGCTGGGTCGGTACGCTCCGCCGAAGCATCGGGGGCGGACGACCGGGAACATCATGAGGTCCGACCGGATGGTGAAAGGGATACGGATGACTTGGAGCTATCCCTTTCGGAACAACATAAAGCTGCCATGGACTTTATCCGGCACTTTCTCCCTCAAGTTGTTCCGTCGGGCCAGACTGCTGCAGTTCCGGACAAGAGAATTATAGCGTCATTGGACTCTGAATTTTTTGAGCGGTTCAGGGACATCGCTCCCGAGTTTCCGTCGCAGTCCAATAATGTTGCAAGAACATTTGAATTATTGAACGACGTTATATTTAAACTTGCTTCCAGGACGGGGAAAGCAGGTTTCTTGTCCGCTAATACTCTCAACCTGCCTTTCATTAATGCAAGGAATAAATTCGATACGGCAGGACAGGGTATACCGAGAGTTCCTCTGCGTATGGACGATGAGGCGGAAGACTTAGAGCTATCATTACCGTCGTCGGCTTCTATTCCAACCGCGGTGTTGGAAACAGCTATTGCGTCTAACAGAGCAAATTTAGATGCCTTATCTTACGCAGATCACCTTACTAAGGCGTTATCACTGCGCCTTCAGGGGAAAGAGTTTCAGGATATACAATCCTCTTTAAGACTTCTTTCAAGGGCAGTAGCTTATTCCATGTGTAACTCTGCCCTTTCAGTGGCAAATCTGGAGTTGGTTAGACGTGACGCAGCCCTAGCTACATCCACACTAGTGGATACTAAGGTGAAGAACTCTCTTAGAGTCGCTTCGGTCTCAGGAGAACTTCTCTTTGACGGCAAGCTTTCTGCTATTTATGATAAAATTACAAAGAAAGCTAAGGATTCTCTGTTGTTCAAATCTGCTCCTAAGAAGTCGGATACAGCAGACACGAATAAGACAGGCACTTCTGGGTCTAATGCGCCCAAGAGAGGTTCCTATAGAGGTTCCGGTGCGTCCTCTTGGTCTTATTCGAGAGACCGTCAGGGTAGCGACTCTCGTTCGGGACGTCCTTCAGGCCGGGACAATCGGTCGGACGCCCCGAGGTCGACGGGGCGAGGTGCGGGCCGTGGAGGACGTGGTTTCTCCTACCGCAGGCCTCGCAGGTCCAGGAGGTGATGGCTTAAACCTCTATCGCGTACCGGTTGGGGGAAGGTTGTCGAGCTTTTCACAAGAATGGGCGTCGATTACGGACGACCCTTGGGTGAGAGGAGTGACTTCGGAAGGTCTAAAGATATCCTTCAAACGAAAGCCTCCATTAACTCGAAGTCCAAAGTGGACTCATCTTCCGTCAAATCCGCAGAAAAGAGACGCTCTGTTATCAGAGGTGCAGTCTCTTTTAATGAAGAACGCGGTAGAGGTCGTAGAAAACCAGGAATCTCCGGGATTCTACAGCCATCTGTTTCTGGTTCCGAAACCAGATGGCTCGTTCCGTCCAGTCATAGATTTGAGCTGGATAAACAAGCTGATCGTCGCTCCGAAGTTTTATATGGAGACGATTCGATCGGTCAGAGCGAGTATTCGGGTGAACGATTATGCAACGAGCATAGATCTCAAAGATGCGTACTTTCACGTCATGGTACATCCGACATTCCGAAAGTACCTACGCTTCGCAGTCCTAGGAGTGGTGTATCAATTCCGGGCGATGTGCTTCGGATTGAATCTAGCACCCTGGGCTTTCACTCGGGTAATGAACTCGGTAATGATCTATTTCCGAGCTCATTCGTCTGCGGTAACGTCGGCCTACCTGGACGACATTCTTCAGAGGTACGGCAACGAGTTAACGCTTCAGAACGATGTTCAGAATCTTCTTCTATTGCTCCGACGTCTCGGTTTTATAGTAAACGAGGAGAAGTCGGATCTGGTGCCGTCCAAGTCATTCACTCATCTGGGAATGAGCTTCGAGACGCACAACAATCTCGTTCGTCTGCCAGAGCGAAATTAGTCAGTTGTTACGCTCGCTATTGTCTGCACGCAGACAAAGTCACGGCGAGAGAATTTATGAGACTGATAGGTCTGTGCGGAGCCGCCGCGGATCTCATTCCGATGGGGCGGTTACGCACACGTCCTCTTCAAATTTTCTTGACTCAGAATTGGAGTGTGAAAATTCATTCGCTCGATGTAGACGTTCTCTTGTCAGATCAAGTGAAACAAGAGATTCAGACTTGGGCAAACATTCAGTGGTTAACTCAGGGAGTTCCGCTGCAGTTGCCGGATCCGAGTTTTACCATTATGACGGATGCCAGTCAAACAGGTTGGGGTGCATCATTAATCCCAACGGATTCGAGATGCCAGGGTCTTTGGGATCCGCAATTCCTGTGCAAGCACATAAACATCAAGGAAATGATGTCAATTTGGCTTGCGTTACGTCACTGGATGGACATTATTCACAATGCTCATGTCCAAATCCTATCCGACAATACGACAGTAGTGGCGTATATACGGAATCAGGGAGGCACTCATTCAGTTCCGTTGTTCAATCTAACGGAAAGAATCCTTCTGTTTGCGCTAGAACATCACGTTCTTCTTTCGGTCCGTCACATACCGGGTCGTCTGAATGTGCTAGCAGACTCCCTTTCACGAAAGGGTCGCTTGTTGCCGTCGGAGTGGACTCTCAACAAACAAGTATTCAATCAGATTTGCTACCAATGGGAACGGCCAATGATAGACTTATTTGCGACACATCTCAACAATCAGTTGCAGACGTATGTGTCTCCGTGTCCGGATCCAAAAGCATTTGCAGTAGACGCTCTGTCGATCCCTTGGGACGGAATGATAGGATATGCGTATCCTCCAGCGCCGTTAATTCAACAAGTATTGCTAAAGATAAAACAATCTCAATGCAAGATTCTGTTGGTAGCATCTCTGTCGCCACAGAGACCGTGGATAAATCTACTCAGGTGTCTGTTGTGGGACCTACCGTGAAAGCTTCCTCCACGGGAGGATCTTCTTTCGCAGGGGAAATTGCGCCAACTCCATCACAACCCGCAAGGTCTCAACCTTCACGTTTTTCCGTTGTGCGGTCCTTCTTGCATGGCAAACACTTTACAGGACGAGCAGTGGAAGCGATTTCTAACTGTAGGAGGACCTCCTCTTCGCTAAACTATGCGGCTAAGTGGAAGGTTTTTCATCGTTGGTGTAGGGATCATTCTGTAGATATATTCGATACCTCTATACCAGACATTGCAAACTTTCTAGTATACTTGTTTGACGAAATCAAACTGCAGCCTGTTACTATAAAGGGTTATAGATCTATGTTATCTGATACCTATGCACATCATGATAGTTTACAAATTGGATCTAATGTCTCTTTATCTAAGTTGGTTAGAAACTTTTCGATAAATAGACCCAGAACTCTTAGATTAATTCCTAAGTGGAATTTAGCTTGGGTTCTTCTTAAATTGAAGGAAAAGCCATTTGAACCTCTTGGGACAGTAGATTTCAAATTCTTATCTTATAAGACAGCTTTTCTCTTAGCTTTCTCTTCTGCTAGAAGAGTCAGTGAGCTTCATGCACTGTCGGTGGATGATTCTCACTATCGTAGTGTTGGGAACACTATCACCTTCACTACTAATGTGGGTTTTTTTAGCTAAGAATCAGGCTCCTAATAAATATCCGGAACCTATTGTTATTAAGGCTCTTCCGTCTTCAGACGGGCGTAGGCCTTTACTCTGTCCTGTTAGAGCGTTACGTATCTATAAACAGAGATCTCAGTTTATCAGAAAGGGACGGAAACGTTTCTTTCTGTCTTTGATGCCTAATAGAAAGGACATTTCGGTCCATTCTATTGCTAGGTGGATTCAATTAACTATCCGTACTGCTTATGAAGATTTATCTTCTTCTCAGCAGTCTGTGCTTAAGATTTCTGCTCATGAAGTAAGAGCTCTTTCTACTTCCTGGGCTTATGCTAATAGTGTTGCTATTACAGATTTAATGATGGCTGCTTATTGGTCTCAGCCATCCACATTTACGAATTTTTATCTCAGAAATATTGAGTCCATTTCTGGAGACCTGCATTGTTTAGGTCCGTTATCTGTTGCTCAGAATGTCGTCCACTAAACAGTTGCAACTATAGTTATGCAGGCTTTCTGTTCCGGCAGTGACTCCGTCCGGCTGCCCTCTTCGCTCTGGGCTATTTGACCCAGGGCAAGGGGAAGGGTGGGGGGGGGTGGGGGTGGGGGGGGGGGGGGTTCCCTTAGGTCACCTGCTTTATAGTGAAAAGCAAGGGAATGCCTCCTCCAAGTCAGTATTTCTGAGTCGCTTCCGGGATGGTTTTAAAGTGTAATATTAATGTTAAAATTCATTCATGTCTTATTTTTAAAGTGTAGCTCGGTGTGAAGCATTTGTATATGTCAAGTGTCAAACGGGCTTTAATATACAATACTCGGACACTTTTAAATGACTATAAAGAGTCTCAATTCTCTGGACTACTTTATTTATTGGCTTGCTTTAAAAATAATTAGTATAAGGGATATACTGGATGTTAATAGAGAACATGAATGTTATTGTGCTCAATTATTAAGGGTAGTGTATCTTTCTAATTTATTATTAAATAAGAAAGATACATGTAAAGCCTAATACTCCTTTTCTCCTTAAGGGGTTACCTCTTTACTATATAGTTGACCTTATTGGATTTTCCTCTATGTCCTAGGCCCTCCAGCCTGTTTACTATTCAGCTAAGTCTGGGTCATTGGTACAGTATAAAAATGTTAAAAAATTTATAGTAATTTATATATTTTTTATACTTACCAATGACCCAGATGGGGATGGCCCTCCCTGGAGTTGGGAACTCTTGCCTCCCCGCTGAATACATAGCGCTGACCAGGCACTGCCAGTAAGAATGATAATTGGCGCCAATTTCGGGACGTCTGCATCACTGCACATGCGCAGTAGAGGCGTAGTATGGAGGTCCTTTAGGACATGATTTCTTTTTGTTTTGGATGCAAATTTTGGGGATTGGGGGGCAAAATTTGTGTTTGGCCCTGGTTTTGTTAGAGTTAGCACCAGCTAAGTCTGGGTCATTGGTAAGTATAAAAAATATATAAATTACTATAAATTTTTTAACTTTCATTATTTTTTTTCATTTTTTGTCTCAAAAACATAGGTTATGACCCCTCATTGGAACGAGCTCGTCGAGCTCGTTCCAATGAGGGGTCATAACCTATGTTTTTGAAACAAAAAATGAAAAAATTAGCTATTCAAGAATTTTTTTTGCAAGTGTCGTCTGCTTTTCATGTTAGGTAAAGGGTTAAAGAATGAGAACAGATGTTTCTAAGTAACCAAAGAATCTTTTTATTTTAACCCTTGTGGGACTGAAGATATTCTGCATTTTTTATACACTTTGACGGTCTAGACCCAGTGGCCTTACAGTTAAAACTAGAAGTCCTGTCACGAATAGTGCGCTTATCTAGGCTTAATTGCGCGTTGGAATAGCGCGCAATTGCCATATCGAATGGCATCCAAAGCACGGCAGGTTCTCTTGGTTGCTCATAGCTAACACATGCAATGTTTCTGCCAATGGACCTCCGGGTTACCCGGAGGTCCATTGGCTGAAACATTGCTTGTGCACAGGCCATATGTACAGAATTTGATAGCTTTACATGGGCCATAACGCGCACATTAACGCGCATATCAACGTGCTATTTGTGCGCATTTCATGACAGGACTTCTAGTTTTAACTGTATAGTTATTTGTAGGCAGGTCTTGGCTACCTTCATAGGCAGCAAGTCTTGGCTAGAAACAACTGCCAAGGTACTTAAAATGAAATTTGTAAATTTACTCATTGATTCCTTATTGGAGACCCCCGGGGACTGCGGTGGCTCAGTGGTAGACTGTTAGACTAATATGCTAGAGGTTCCGAGTTCGATCCCCGTCCAAGACGACCCATGTTGTGTCCTTGAGCAAGGCACTTTATCCCGGTTGCCTACATGGGGGCACTATGGTGCTGTGTACTAAGGCTTTCTGCACATCGATGGTGCACATGTCTTCAACTGCTGTAACCCTGCTTGAACGGAGCTTGAACAGAGTTAGAATGTTGAGGAGCTGACAATTGCTCATCGATGCTCTGTGGTTCTCTCCGGGTACTCAGTCTTCCTCCACCTGTAAAACTGTCATGGTCACTGTGCATAAGTTTGTGACCTTTAACACCAATAAATAATTAAATTGCAGCCCCTGTTCTGTTGCAGTAAAAAGTGATCAAAGTCAGATTTAGTCCATGGAGGGGTAAAAATGTAAATGTATAGAACTGAACAGATTTGGTCTAGTACTGAAATGGTTAACAGGATAATCGGTTTGAAACCGGTTTGCTACCTAACCGATTGGAAAAACCATCAACCGGTTATCCGAAATATCGACAGTGATTGTCATTCCACTTTTAAAACTAGGGACCTGCGAGCCAGGGATAAAACTTCGAGCCGAATCATCCCTCTGGTATCGAGTCGAGTTGAATCTCGAACCTTGAAACCGGCGCGACGGCGACATTCGTGCTTCCATAGTCTGCAATACCGGTACTCTGCATGCTGGATGAGTTCAGAATCAATTGGTCTGGAATCGAGTATTCTCGCACTGCGAGAATACTCGATTCCAGACCAATTGATTCTGAACTCATAGTCTCGCAGTTTTATTCTACCCACTTGGTGGTCATGGCTCGTGCTCAGCCTCATGACGTCCTCCTTCAGAGATGGGATCGGGAAGATTCGTCCCCGAGAATATTTGTCCCCGAGAATATTCGTCCCTGGGAATATTCGTCCCCGGGAATATTCGTCCCCGCTCAGTGGGAATATTCGTCCCCTTCAGGTGGGAACATTCGTCCCCTACAGGGGACGAATATTCCCGGGGGCGAATATTCTCAAAAACCGGGGACGAATATTCCCGGGGACGAATATTCCCGGGGACGAATCTTCCCTGACCCTCAGAGATCGTACGGTAGCCCGGGGGTTTAATAATCAACAAAATTGGAGAGCTAATACGTTCAGAGAGCGCTTTATTACACTATCGTTAGCGTATGATGGCGTGTTCTTGATGCGAGCGAGTGCACATATAATTCGCCGTTTGAACAGAGGTCGTTTCGAAAAATACGAATCGGACGGTGAGGTATCGAGTCGAATCGAATCTCGGCGATGGTTTTGAGTCGAGCCGAATCTCGAACGGTTCGCAGGTCCCTATTTAAAACGTAGTGAATCTGCCGCTTCTCCTTTATGAAAGATTACACATCAAAGCCACGTTGTGTATATTGAAAATAATCGACTTTGGCATTCAAGACTTCATTATTGATCGGCAGTTTCCGTGAGTAATGAGTAATCACAGAAACTATTGCGTAGTGTGTAGGGCTGTCGCGATTATTCGATTAGTCGACTAACCTTCGACTATTGAAGTAGTCGACGTTTTTTATTTTTAGTCGATCGTCGTTCATTTTCAAGGTGGTACACGTCTACTACACGTCGGGGCTAAATTACAATGTTTTGTGAGGTGAATGATCAATGAAGGTGAATAACTTTAAATATCTAACCATAGTTAACATTCATATCCGGAAGACTGTACGACTGTCACTGACTGTGTAAGAAAGAACACTCACAGTTACTCGAGAAGAATAGATTCTTCTGAATGTCTCCAGTCTTGTACACACGAATGCACCCATTGGAAAACCCAAAGCGCGGAAGTGACAAAATTATGACGAACGTCAGAACGTCAGATCACTTCTCATAGTTCGGAACTTCAGACTAAGATCCAATTTTAACAACTGACGAGGGAATGCATAGATCTCAATGTTCAAAATTTCGAGAAACTTATTGCAGAAAGGAAACATATGCAGGAACGTTCTTTGGTAAATTAATTTTAATTCATCGGCTTCAATCTGGTTCAAACTTGGACCCGCAGTCAGTAATATTATTTTTGGGGTTGGTACGTCCTACAGGACGTACCAACCCCAAAAATTATATTACGGACTGTGGGTCCAAGATTGGACTACATGTAGCTTCAGCCGGGACCAATTTGTTGTTCCCACAACCCCACTTCGTCTGAACACACTGGTGCCATTATCATTTTCAGAGTTATACGAACAGAAGAATGATTTGCTAAAAAATCATGGGAAGCGACTATTAATCGACTAACCGTCGATTACTGGTCACGATTAGTCAATTACAAAAAATGATAGTCGCGACAGCCCTAGTAGTGTGTATACAAACGAATACACACTACGGAATAGTTTGAGAATACCTCTTTCCAATTCCTATAGTTTTGATCCCATATTCGGTGAAATAATGGCCACGGATAACCGGATATTATCTAGTTATAGCTCTCGGTTAGTCGGTTATGAAAATGAGCCAACCGTTTCAGCCCTAATTTGGTCGATATGTTAGTCAAGTGGTTAAGTTATTTTTTTTTTCTTTTTCAGTGTGGTAACCGATTTCTTCAACTCTACATTGACCTGTGTGTTTATGCTATCAACTTAGATAAAGGAGCGTCAGAAGAAGCCGGCAGGAGTAATGAAGGAGAAATTGTAATTCAAAGAAAAAAGGATATGTCAAGGACCTGTGAGAGGTTAACAGTTCTTCTATGGGGTGTAAATGCCAAAGTTATGAAATTCAGTGCACTCACTGCATATTCTCTAGATCCATCAATGCAAAGGATGGAATTTGCTCAAGCTGCTTTTTCAAAGGAAATCAAAGAACCACCTTGCCTTTGTCAATCAGCCTCGAAAAGAGAGAGTATACTGTTTACCACACCACAGTCGGCTGTTTCTTCTGTGTGTACAGTGTGTGAGTTAAAAACAACTGTCAAAACTGCTAATGCTGATCTAGCAAAGCAAGTTAACATGGCTACATTGTATGAAGTGGAAAGGTTACTGAATATGTTAAGGCCAAATTTCTTGAATCCAGATGCAGACTGGACAAGTTTGGAACCTGTTAGTACTCTGTATTTAATAATGACAGCAAAGCCGAGGTTCCCTTCAGGACTTTTGAATGCTCTAATTTCTACATCAGGACAGATGAACCTTTCTGGTTTCATTCAGTCAACCAATCTGCTTCTTAATAAATCTGATATGAAACTTATTGACTTCATTCGGAGAATAATCTGTAATCCATCCATATCTGGAAACTTAAAGAAAACTGTTATTGCAGTTTTGAAGAAACATTTAGTGGAGCAAGAAGGAGAAGTGAAAGTGCAGCAGCCACAGAAATTGCCTGAAGGAGCAGTTAACTTCACGCATGTAAAGATAAGCTCTGCACAAGATCGTCAAGGTGTAATGTCTGGAAAGAATATTTATACAGCTCATCATTCAAGTAATAAACTATCAAGTGGTATATTTTCAAGGAATCATTCTCTTGCTGTTACGAGCAGCCCTGTTAGTAGAACTCTTGTATCTAGTGTACATTCTATGAATCAGATTGGTACACCACGTGTGGCATTTACAAATCCTGTTTTATCTTCCTCTCATGCTTGTAAAGGAGGATCTAATATATCTGGATCATCTGTTGGTCAGATCCCAAGACAGGAATGGTCAATCAATACTTTACCAAGATCTGATGTTACAACATCTGTGTCGAAAGTTACAACACCTGCCAGTAGCTCTTCTGGACAATACAGATTTGTTCCCTACTTACCTAATGCTATGCAGACATCAATTCGTAATGTCACAAGTAGCATAGCTTCTGAAAAAATTAAATCATGTGATTCCAAAACATCTATGATCCAGAAAGTCTTATCATCTAATA
This sequence comes from Pictodentalium vernedei, assembly GCA_031216915.1. Classification (NCBI taxonomy): domain Eukaryota; kingdom Metazoa; phylum Mollusca; class Scaphopoda; order Dentaliida; family Dentaliidae; genus Pictodentalium; species Pictodentalium vernedei. The sequence goes on from CM062290.1 coordinate 35,928,274, forward strand.
TCTCTGCAAAGCATGTAAAAAAATCACCACAGGTGAATTCAGATGGAATTGCCTCCATTTCTCAGTTAAGAGAGTATTTGAAAGGACCGCCTTCTAATGTTTCTCAGATATCAACAAATTTAAAGAACAAACTTGCAAATCGTCCACATCGGCCTGCAGTCACCAACACATCTTATGTTGTAACAAGTCAGCTTCAATCTTATGGCAATCCATTCTTCTCTATGTCCACTGCAAAAAGTGCTCCTGTTCAAGCTCCAAATGCTCATTTAGTATCTTCTGCTAGCCATGGATCACAGATCATTTCACCAGCTTCCAATAAGCAGAACACACTGTCTTCAAATAATTCATGTGTTATGCAGACTACAGCTCTTAACATGGCTCAGAATGTTTCCCAGCCTGTTGTCAGCCGAGTGCCTATAACGTACTTAAGTTCAAATGTGAATTTTGTACCCAGTGTCACTAGTGTTGGATCTATGATCAGTAGGATTAGACAAGAACTGACAAGTAATCAAAATCACACATCTGTTCCTCCAGTAAATGTTCAACAAGGTGCTACTGTTCTTATAGTAAGTTTACCTCAAACAAGTAGCAATTTGCAACATAGTGGCTTAACAGCAACTGCAAGTAATATTCAGACATTTTCTCCTGCTTTCTATTCATCAGCAAGCGAGATTCCCAAAACCAGGCTTGTTCAACAACCAAAGAAAAGGAAGACTAGAAAACCAAAAACTCAGCAAGAACTTGAACAAGAAAGACTTGTCAGTTTGAAATTGGTTGAATCCATCAAGAAGGCAGCCAACCAAGCTAATGTGTGCAGGGCAAATTCTAATTTACATTCTGGTGCTAACAATTCCACTTCTCCACTGAACTATAGTGGTGGAGGAATAATGAATCTATCAACAGAAACCAAACTTTTTTCTGCCGCTTCCATGACTGCCACAACCCAAAGTGACTTACATAATCAAAACATTTGTAGATTGTCATTTAGCAGTGTTTCTACAAATATGAACAAAACATCTGCTGTCATTTCTCCGAGCAACAACTCATTGTTTCAATCTAATGTTATGTTCAGCCCATCATCTGTGAGCAGTAAAACACATAATCTCCCATTATTTCAGAATTTTGAAATGAAAAATATTCCATCCAGTGTGAGTACTGCTTTGGCAGATGGAAGTATAAATTCTACAAAGCAACTCATCAGCTTAGACATCGATGAAGTATTCAGCAATTCTAATAAGATCAGGGATGTAGTAGCTGTTGACTTGATGAAACAGAGTACTTCCCAAACTGCTACAACAGATAGTAGTCAACATAAAATAGAGACAAATAGAGGACAGTATGTACATCCATTTGCTTCAGATGATAAGAACATAACCATTATCTTAGATACCCAGAAAACAGATGTTTCCACAAACAGTGTCAATGTTTTAACTGCAACAGATCTGAGCAAATCAAAAAATACAGATAAAAGTAAAGTTGGACACCACCAAATCGATTTCTCTGACTTGCAGTCTGAAAATCCATTTGAACTTGATGTCACTGAAATCAGTCAAGAACCTTCCACCACTGGACTGCCTGATTGTAAAAATTTGCCAGAATCTCAAACTGTATCTGTAAATGATGTTCCCACAGAAACAGGAATAAATTCTGAAGATTCAGTTGAAGAACATACACCTCTCAAGCAAGATCTAACACTTGATAATGAATTTTCACCAGAAGACTCCAAGATCCTGTCAAGTGTAATTCAGAATCAAGATGAACTTCTTGCAGATTCTGTAGCATATAAAATGGCAAACCAGACAAATTTGACATTTAATGATGCCAGTGACAGAAGAGTTGAACCACATACTAATTTTGGAGAGAGCCTAACATCAAATTGCGAAGTTGATAACGCACTTTCACATGAGTCTGACTCAACAGTTGGAAAATTTGATGGAGATAAGCAAGGTGATATTGATCAAATTCCATTTAAAGAGGCAGATGAAAAGTGTGCTTCTGAAAATCTGAATATATTCGATCTCATTCAAAATGAACAGGAAAGAAATCTGGACACAGATGCAACTGTAACAAATTCAACATTTCAACAAGCAGATGATACTGAAAATAGTGCATCTCCAGACAAAAACATCCAGGCTTCAACCTCTGATAGTGAAAATATTTCTAATATAACAATGATTGATGAAACGAATGAAGAGCCTTCCATTAAAGTGTCCACAACTATAGCCACAAATGCAGATCATGAAAACAGGAATATTTTTCACATCATGGAAGATGAATTCCCATTAGGAGATAAATCCTGTGACTGTGATATTCCAGGTTGTGCTTGTGAACATGCCAAATTAAATACAACAGGAACAAATGATAAAGAAATGTGTTCTGAAGAAAATATGTTCATACCTCCTACCTGTATCGATGCAGAGCAAACTGAAATTTTACATAGAATGATTGAAAGTTTGAATGAGTTCTGTGAAAAACTTGAAGGTGGTAAATTTGATAATGTTAGTTTTTTGGCAACACAGTCTGACATTAGCTCTGAAAATTCCCCAGTATCAGCTGAAATGGAAATGTCAAATGTAGAGGAATCAGGTGTTTGTATGCCTGACAATAAAACTTGTGAACTGAATTTAATCAGAAATGTAAATACAGATATTCAGCAAAAGGAGATCACAAACAAAGACTGCTTTCGAAGGAATTATGTAACTTTATATAGATGTATACTTTGTCTGCAGCTCTTTGAAACAGAAAAACAGCTAAAGGAACATGTAATGTCTGGTTGCAAACCATCGTTAGGCTTCATAAGCTACTATCACAAGCTCGGCTTGAGAAAAAATGCAACTGGTAATATTTCACAAGAAATTGTGCTGTTCAAATGTTCTGAGTGTGGACATATCTTCAAAACTAAACAGTCAATACTGAATCATTTTGATGCAGCAATAAATAGATTAGCAAAACAACATTTGAAAGAACAAATTGAAAGTGAAGTTGGAGTTGGAGAAAAACCATCACTAAAAGATAGTACTGTGTTCAAATCTCAAGGTAATAATCCGTTTGAATGTAAAATATGTGGTGTAACCTATCTATCATCAGGTCCATATAAAACTCATTTAGGTCGATATCATGGCATTGAAAATGTTGATGAATATCAAAAAACTTATAATCCTACTACCTTGGAAGTAATTAAAGCCAGTATAGAAAATACACACATCATCACTCCTTCTCATCATAAAATTGTATCAACAGTGACAGCTGCTTATGAAGATGATCAGGAGACCATTATAGAAGATGAAAATCAATTTAAAAGATGTGAAGAAAGCACTGAGAAGATTCTCTTAGATGTTGCAAATGCTGTTGATACTAAAAAATCTGAATACAGTAGTCCAAGTAAAACAAATGATGAAGATTATACAGCTAAAGATAGCCCTTGTCAGCAGAGTAGTCATTCTGAAGTGAGTATTAAAAGTAACAAGAAAGCATGCTCAAACAAGACTTCCATCAATAGGAAAGGTGTGAAAGCTGACAAAACTCAAAAGAACACTAAGGAATCAGTTAAACAACCCAAATCTAAAAAGAACAATTTTCATGGTGTTAAAGAAAAAATACAAAAAGCCAAATCTGTGATGAATAAGAAGATAAAAAATTCATTAAAAAAGAGCAAAATAGAAAAATCACAAGAAAACGAAGATGAAAGTCATAAAGAGTCGGCAGCTGTTTGTGATAAAAGTGTGAAGTTAACAACAAAGTTGCAAGTAGATCCTTCTCAGAAACGTAAAAGAAAGAAAAAGGATCCTAAATATGTGCGTTGTAATACGGTAGATTTACTCATTACAGGCTCGTACTTTTATTGTAAACGTTGTCAAGATAGATTTAGTAGAACATTTAACCTGTTAAAACATTATGTGATGAAACACCTGAAATATTTTGAAATAATTAAAAAGGTTGATAGCAGTGGAAATACAAAAAATATAGCAGTAAAATGCTTATTTTGTTATAAGAAATTTCCATCACAAACATTTTTCATGAATCATGTTGATAAGCACTATGAAAAAGTATTGAGGTTATCTTGTGTAGGTGATAAAAGTTTTACCAATGAGTCTGATTCACCAAAAAACACAAATCATAAATATTCTGTTGCATATTTACCACAAAATATTCAGCGAAGTTCTAATTCTGTTTTAAAAAAGTCACAACAGAAGCATCTGTCAAGCAATTTATCTGAGAAAGCAAATTCCAAAATACAGCACAAAAAAGCGAAGTCTCCTCGACGTTCTTCCAGACTGAAAGATCCTGGAAATGTACATTTCTATGGTGAAGCAGTTAAACAGGTGGATTTTGATGGAACAACAGATGGAGAAAAATCACAAAGTTCAGAAGATAGTCAGAAAGAGTACAATAATATGGAAACTTCAGAATTCGAAGAAACAAGTCAGGAAGGAAATATGTCCACTTCTGATATCAATGAATCACGTGACAATATACATAAAATAGACCAAAAGAGATCTAAAACAGATAGCTCATTGAATTTAAATTCTGTTTCACATAGTTCTGAGGATGAAATATCAGATGGTATCAATAGGAATTTACAGGCAGTAAAACATCCATCTGATAAATATTGTACTTCAAATGATAATTTGTTACCATCAAAAGTCATTAATTTGAAGAGTGGAGGATGTACTAATGATTCTACTGTACAAGTTAAGAAGAGAGGAAGAGGAAGACCTCGAAAAATAGTAAAACCAACATCACAAAATATATTACCAGAATGTAATGAATTTAAAATTACTGCAAACAGTTCTGAACATCAGGAAATAATTCATGAAGAAAATATTTTTCAAACAAATGATAAATCTGAAGTTCCAAATGATCTCAATTCCAGAAAGAAAAACACTTTGAAGTCAGTACATAAAAACAGCACAACAAATTTAGGTAGTAATGAAGATTCAGTTGAACAAAATTTTGCTGTCAGTTCAGGCATAGAATCTAATTCTACTTGGCAACCAGGTACAACTGCAGAACCTGCTGGAAAGAAGGATAAGTCTTCAAAACCGAAGAAAGAGCAGTCTCAACAGCTGCTACAAGGCAATCATAAAAATATGAATGCCATAAACAATGTTTCATTGAAAAACAAGACAGTTTGTGATGAGAGTGCTATCAGTTCTAATTTAGTTGATAAATGTGATATTAAACATGGAATGACCCCAAACAGTAAGTCATTGGCAGGCACTGCAGTTGAAAAGGAGTTCATGTCTGTGTCTGATTCTAATGTAGAAAGGCTGACCCGTCAAGAGGATAAGAAATCACAAAATGTCCCTCACAAGGAACATGAATATGGAAATAAGAATGTTAAAAACAGTTCTTTGCTTGTAGAAGCATTCAAAGAGGAAAGTACTTCCTCTGCTAATACAAAGAATAAATATGACACTAAATGTAGAGTCGATCAACGTAAAAGTAAAGCTCTAGCCAAGAGTTTAATGAAATGGAAAGCTTCATATTTATCAGATTCGGAATCTGAAGTGTCATCTGAAGGGCCAAAGGGGTCTAAAGCTACTAAAAAGAAAGGAAAATATTACTCCGATTCTGACTGGGAAACCCCTTCAGAGTCTGATGGCACTGATTCAGAAATTGAGGCTGAAGTTAACAAAACCTATCGAACTAGAGCCGTTTCAAAGCCTGAAGATCTTGAAGAAATGGAAAACCTCCAGGTCCTACAAGACCTAAAAGACCTACAACAAGACCTGCAAGATGTATCTCAGACCTCGGAGAAACATAGTGAAGAAGAGTTTGTTGCACCTGATATCATTGAGTATTCTGAAGACTCCAACTGCATAATATCATCAACAAACTATGACCTTTCTGATATGATATCCTCAGTTGTTGCTGAAAACAGATTTGAGGATACATCACCTCATAATGCTGATTCCTTGGAGCAAAAGCAGTCTGGAATTAATAACAGTCACAGTTTTCACAATGACAATATAACGGATAAAAGCGGAATGAATGCTTGTCAGTCTTCTAAAAATAAGGCACATAACACAAGCACTTTATGTGATGTAGAGCCTACCGATGATAGTGAAGTTATGGCGAAGAGCAAACATAAACAAACATCACTTTCAGTGCCAAATGAGAAAAAACAGTCTGATTCTGATGAAAATAATAGAGAGGAGATTCTCGCTCTTACAGATGTTATTATTAAACAAGAACCAGATAACTCAGACACAAGTAATGAGATAAACTTTCACAGAGCTCAAGAACAGACTCTCCATCAGGAAGAAACAGATGAAGAAAAAATGAATGTACATTGTGATGAGAATAGTGCTAAGGTAAATCCGCATATAGAATCACCAAATGTAGAAAATGCTGTCACGATAAGTTGTGTAGATTTGAATTCTGGTGATGGCAACAGTACCAAGATAAACAATCAAGATCAATCTAGAAGCCACATAATGTCGTCGCAAATTCAAAGTACTTCTCACAAATCATTCACAAAACAAAGTAAACTTAATGGTTCAGCTCAAAGTACAAATTGTACAAGCAGTGAAGAGCCTTGTACTAAGAATATAAATTCTGATGATGAAATGGAAGCTGATGAAGACATACCAGAATCCAGCAATCAAGAACATCAATCTGCACTGAATGATCAGGAAAAAAATGCAAATGACACTTCTAGATTAACCTCTCATTGTTCTACTTCTAACGATAGGGAGGCTGACATTCAATATAAACAGTTGAATGATGAAAGCAAGAATAGTGAAATTTTGGAAAAAACGTCTGAGCCACGTAATAATATTGCTAATAACACTACTGATGTCCATTCTGATGAAAATCAAAATGTGAAGGAAATCATCCTTTACGAAGAAAATGCAGCAGGAACAGATATCGCTGAATATGCCATAAATAAATCAAGTATTCAGTCTAATAACTCAGAAACAAATGAATCGTGTGATGGTGGATCAGTTTGTTCAGATGATAATGTGAATGATTGCTCAGGCATAAATTCAGAAACATACTTTACAAGAACTAACAGTAATGAATTTAATAATGCATTTATTGATTTTGCAAAGAATTTTGATAACCCCCCTCCAGTTACTCTGAATGACCAGTTTCATAAAGTTTTTATTGACTTTGCAGAAAAATCAAAAAAATCAGTTACAAACAATAGCACTGACCAGTTTAACAAAGCATTCATTAATTTTGCTTTTAAAGAATGTGAAGGTGAGACAGTAAATAAAGAGAAAAAGGAAACGGGCAAACAGTTGGCAGTTCAATCTACCGACTTACCACAAGATGAGATTTGTGCAGTGAAGACTGGGAATGAAGATCATTCCACAGAAAATGTGTCAAAGACATTTGACGAGAAGAAAGGTGATGATATCAAAAGCATGGGTCAAAAAATTATTCCAAAAGAATGTGATGAACGTTCTCAGTTACAGAAAAATTTATCACAAGATGCTAGACATTTTGAACAAAGTGCTGTCAGTTGGTGTTATAAAAATCCAAACTACCTGGATGCTTTCAAGGGTTTTCTAGAAGAGAAGACTACATCAAGAAAGCCCAGATCAGGTTCTGCTGATCAAGCTGCCAAGTACCGTATGAAGCAGAATGAGAAGCAGAGTGAACTAAAGGATATTAATCACAAAGTTGGAGATAATCCAAAAGCAATTGCCCAGACAGAACAGAAAGGAAAAGAGGCTACTGAATCAGTAGACAGTCCTAAAGACAACTCAAAACAGAAGGAAATCCATGAAACTCTGACAGAAACGTTTGAACCAATGGACTTTCTGAAAAATACATCAAAATTGAAGCAAGACTGTCTGTCAAAACGAAAACTTTGCAGAGTAGTTATAGAGAAGTTACCAGATGCAGTTTCATCATCATACTCAGAAATTTCAAAGGAAATTTCAGCTGATAAAACCAATACGCACAATGAGATTTGTATTTCTGAGAAAAATGATCATTCATGCAACCAGATTGTTAAAAACAAGTCAGATGTGATGAAAAACACGGCAGTAAAAATAAATCCAATTACAATTTCACATTTGGACTCTGATCATAACCATTCTTCAAGTGCACCAAACTTAAGTGATGGCATAGGAAACACGAATACAGGTCGAAAAGGAGGTGCAGAAACAGATTCAGTATGCAAAACTACTGATCAAGATTCAGATGAGAAATCTAACTCCCCTCAAGTGTTACAAGAAGAAAAAAATGTTAACACTGCATTACATTCGAATAGCAAACCTGTCAACTCATCAGATTGTGAACGAAGTTTGGATAATGTTGGAGATAATAGAAGACACATGTTGGATTTAGAGAATAATGCTTCCCATGATTCAAATCATAACAGTCACAACCATGTCACAAATCAACTTCTATCTTCTGAGGAGGAGACGGATTCTAGTGTAAGTATCATTCATAAATCAGATGAAAAGGTTTCCTCTTCCTTTAATGGTCAAGGTAACAATTTGAATGTTGACAGTGGGATAAAGATTAGTGAGAACCTTGCTATTGACATGGCCATAGAGCAAGTCGAATCTGTTGAAGATTTGCATTCAGAACAACCCATTTGTAAAAAAGTGAATGAATTGCCTGAAATCAAGCAATTTTCTCATCAACACTCCTCAAGTACTGACAGTATCTCTCAGAAAGTGACACATGAATCCTCTGAGGTTGATGCATGCTTTCAAACTTCAGATAGATTTGACAATTCAGGATGTAACAACAATAAAACTCAATCTACAGACAAAGACACACATAATGTGAATGAGAAAAAGGAGTCATCAAACAACGATTTGACATTAGAAAAGAAATGTAATAATCAAAATACAAATTGTACTAGTCAATGTGATAGGGTTAAATTGTGTGGAACTGGAAATAAACTTGAAGAAAATGAAAATGGCAATATGCTGTATGAATGTAACAAACCTGCCGAAATTGAATTTTCCAAGGAACAATGGGGTGATGAATTTAAAGCATTTAATGAAGACAGTACTGAAACACAAATATTAACTGATAGAAGCATGCAGTTAGCAAATACGAAAGAAGATTCTGTATGCTATGGGAAAATTCAAGAGTCAGATGCTGAACAAAATGATGTAAGATATTCACCTGAATTAGAAACTGAAGAAAAAACACTTCCCAAATCTCCAGTTTGTCAAACTGATATGGCAGTTTGTGATTCCCCTACAATTGATGAAACACTGAATTTGAAGCAGTCAGTAATATCTTCATCTGATGCTAGTACTACATCCTTTAATGAGAATGAATCACCATGTCTTATAGCAGCTAAAGATAACACTATAATTATTGAAGATTCGTTGGATTCTGGTAATTTTTTGCCAGAAACTACATCAGAACAAGAAGAATCTGTTAGTGAATCACCAGAACAACAACAGATTTCTGAAAAAGTGAATGAACTCACTGAAATAGAAGTGAATGAACTCCCTGAAATAAACAAATTTAGTTCAAAAATGTCCTTGAGAAATGAAAAAGTAAAAGATATTATTAACAACAGAAACATTTCTTCTGAAAACGATGAAGAGAGTGTTGCTGTGCAGTCAGGAAGCTTGCATTTAGAATCAGATAAAGTGGAGGAAGGCATTAATTTATTTTCATATGAAGAAGATAATAGTACAGTAACAGAGAGTACACCAGTTGATAATAATAGTACAGTAACAGAGAGTACACCAGTTGATGATAATAGTACAGTAACGGAGAGTACACCAGTTGATAATAATAGTACAGTAACGGAGAGTACATCAGTTGAAAATAATAGTACAGTAACAGAGAGTACACCAGTTGATGATAATAGTACAGTAACGGAGAGTACACCAGTTGATAATAATAGTACAGTAACGGAGAGTACACCAGTTGATAATAATAGTACAGTAACAGAGAGTACACCAGTTGATAATAATAGTACAGTAACGGAGAGTACAACAGTTGATAATAATAGTACAGTAACGGAGAGTACACCAGTTGATAATAATAGTACAGTAACAGAGAGTACACCAGTTGATAATAATAGTACAGTAACAGAGAGTACACCAGTTGATGATAATAGTACAGTAACGGAGAGTACACCAGTTGATAATAATAGTACAGTAACAGAGAGTACACCAGTTGATAATAATAGTACAGTAACGGAGAGTACAACAGTTGATAATAATAGTACAGTAATGGAGAGTACACCAGTTGATAATAATAGTACAGTAACGGAGAGTACAACAGTTGATAATAATAGTACAGTAATGGAGAGTACGCCAGTTGATAATAATAGTACAGTAACGGAGAGTACAACAGTTGATAATAATAGTACAGTAACAGAGATTGCTCCAGTTGATAATAATAGTACAGTAACGGACAGTACACCAGTTGATAATAATAGTACATTAATGGAGAGTACAACAGTTGATAATAATAGTACAGTAACGGAGATTGCTCCAGTTGATAATAATAGTACAGTAACGGAGAGTACACCAGTTGATAATAATAGTACAGTAACGGAGAGTACAACAGTTGAAGAGAACTTACAGTCTTTTATAATTGTAGATAAATCACCAAATGAAGGGAAAAAATTTACATTTGAGCGTAGAAAGCGATTACAGTCTTCCAATGTAAACTGTTTAGAAAATATAAAAAGACGAAAACTTGATCCTGGGTCTAGAGACACAGTGAAAGACAATCTCAAGAATAAGGCAAAGAAATACTTGAAAAAGAGTTCTAGAATAATGATTATGAAAAATAAAAGATCTCCAGTGAAAACAGAAAGAACACTTCGGCTGAGGACCAGAACAGTTTCTGTGGATAAGAGGACTGGTGAAAGTAAACAGAAATTAATCAAAACATCTCAAGAACTTGAGGCAGACAATGGGACACTTCCTGATGAAACTGTGAAATCAAAGCTAGATCGGAAGGAAAATCAGTTAATGGCAGATTGTAAAAGGAACCTAGAATGTTCACAATTTAGAGATTTGGATTCATCAGGATTGGTAGTTCATGAAGACATTTCATTCAAACAGAAATCAGTTTTGTCTGTTGAAAGTGTTAAACAGTCCATTGTTAATGATGCAAAAATGACTTCATTAGGTGACAGTGCTTCAACAAAAAAAGTCTTCAAAGTGAAAAAGAAAGATGATCATAACTCAAAAACATCTGCAAGTCGAAAAATAAAAAGCAGGAATTCAAAGACAAAAGCAATGTCATTAGTTCATTCTTGGATTTTTAATGATAAGAAAAGTACATTTCACATTGAACAGTCAAATGTAGTACCACAGAAATCTAATCTTACAGAACTCCACAAAATGCCATCACCTCACATTAGTGAGACTCAATCATACGGCCAGTTGAAAAAGTCACGACTTACTAATGGTAAGTCAGATATCGGTGACAAATTAAAGACGACGGTTGATAAATTAAGATCAAGAGGAAAGTCTGCCCCATGTTCAGAAGTGAATTGTAAGGAAACCCTGTATGGTACTGAATGTGGTAACATGAAAACAAGAGACAATGTGAAAGATAGGCTTAGGGCACGATCTAAAGACTCTTCTGAAATGTGTAACACCTCTGCAAATAATACAAATGCTTCGCAAAAAAATGAGGGCTCAGGAAAACCAACAAGCTGTGTAGCTCAATCAAATTTCAGAAAGGTGAAAACAGGCATTGGACAGTTCTCAGTACATAATGTTAAAAAGACTGAATGTATCAAAAGTTGTGAACAGAGCAACACATCTTTATCTCGGGCAACAAAAAGACAGAAACTGGAACATTCAGCAGAAAGTCACCAGCAAAATGAATTGGAAAAATCATGTCCAGGAGATTCTGAAAATTTTATGAAAACAAAAGAATTTGTTAGAAGCAATTCAAAAAGATTATCTGATGTTGGAAGTCCTAATACTTGTAGAAATACCTCTATTGATAAAAAACATAAATCCAGTTCTATGAATGAGGTGACAAAAACAACTTCACTTTCAGGTGAAAGGAGATGTGCTAGCAGTGTTCAAAGTAAATCAACAACTCACAATGCTAAAGTTGCAGAAAAAAATGTTAGTCAGGAAACAGGCTCCAATAATTTATTTTTGAAAGAGACTAGAAGTGTTATTCTTAAAAAGAATCTTCCAAACGAATCATCACAATTGTTGGCAATGAAATCAGCTTCTACTTTGCGGAAAAATATTCAAACAGGAAAAAGAAACACTTTATTCCTCAGTTCGAAAAAGAACATTAAACAACAGAAGTGTATGATGCAGGTACAGTCAAGAATGAAATGTATGAAAAATCAGAAAGACAGTGGTCATTGTATATCTTCAATCATTAATCAGAAATTTGGAGGTAGAACATCTGGTAGACTTAAGTCTAGATTAAGCTCTATTAACAAACAAAGTACTGATGATGTTGAATGTAATCCCAATCAACTGAATTTGGCAAAAAACTGTTCAGATAAAAAAAGGGTCAATGAGGGATTGAAAAATTGTAAAAATGCTCAGCCTGACAGAAAACATTTACATTCTATATGCTGTCCACCCAGAAAAGCCAGCATGAAAAGGAATTCTAATATATCTGCAGTTTCTAACCAATTTCAGGACAAACACAGGGCACTCCGCTCTTCTGACAGTAATCCTAAAGATAATAAATTGGAAACAAAAACCCATACCAAGGCCCATGATATTATTCACTCCAAAATTGATGATGTTGAGGGAAAAGATAACTTGCATTCTATTGAAGTTAGTAAAGATGAGATGAAAGCACTCCGTTCATACGAACATACATCAAAGGATATGGAAACAGAAACTATATCAAGTTCCAGCTCAACAATTAACAAAGACAACATCCCATCTTCTGATAAACTACACTCTGTCAAAGTTTATAATGTACAAACATCAGATGAAACACATTCTACTTACACTGAGGTTAATTGCCTTGCTGCAAAGCTCCCTAAAACAGAAAAGACAACTGCTTCTGTTAAGGTCTATTCAGAAGAAAAACGGAGGAGTCTCAGATCATCTAATATCAATAAAGTTAAAATACTCTCAGAGGATACTCCAGTGAAATCGAATGCTGGTATTCTTCATGACACAATTAATACTGTAGACTTTAGTGAATCCAGACAGTCAATGTCAAGAGAGTCGAATGTTTCTGTTACAAACCATTTTGAAGGTAGAGAGAGAAATTGTAGCTCATCAGATAGTATTAAAACTGACAAATCATCAGAGAACACAAATACATTAACATCAAATTGCAGCACAAGACCTCCAGTAGTTTCTCATGACTCTGATCATATGATGGACGCGTGTGAATCAAGATCTTTGAGGTCATCTTCTAAAGACTCGAGTGTTTCTTCTACAACAGATTCTGATGATAGGCATAGAAACCTTAGGTCAAATGACAGCAGTAAGATGAATAAAACTTGTACAAATGACATGAAAATGAAAGCAGCACATACAACACCTTCAAAGCTTTCTAATAACATTCATGAAAAATCATGTGCACCTGAATCAAATCAGTCAAGCTCACTCGCAGCTCAATTAGTTGTTACTGAGACAGTGCATTCAGATCATAAACGAAGATCACTCAGGTCATCTGTGAATGATTCAGATAAATCTGTCTTGAATAATTCTAAAATGGAAAGTTTAATATCAAGTTCTTCCTCAACACTTTGTGAGAATACTTTCACCCACAGCACTAAGAAATTGTCTTCTGAAGTCAGAGCCACTGGTCAGCTGGAAGATGAGCTTCAAAACCTTCAGTCAGTTGAGACTTGTAAATCATGTTTAACAAATAGTGAAGACATTATTAGATTGCCAAAAAAGAAAGCAAATAACATTTCTTCAACTGGTACTCCTGATACTAATAAGACAGAACATCTTTGTAGAACAAGACGTTCAAGATCATGTTCAGAGGAGAAAAAGCATGAAAGAAAGCAACTGAAACTAAAATATAGAGAAAGATCAACATCAGGCAACAAGTGTGATGATAATTCGAAAAAAAATGAAGACTCTACGATCATAACAGAAAAATCTACTATTGTTCATTCTGAAAAGCCTCATAGAATGCTACGCTCATCCGTCAGCAACAGCTCACTTTTGAATAAAACAGACATAGAAGTGGCTGAAATACATACAAAAACTTCTGAAATTGCACAAGAGACCAATGAAACAACGAAAAATCATAATACTAATCGATTAAGGTCATCTTCAGAAAATTCAGATCATCACAGAAACTCAAAAAAGCACAACGAAGGAAGCCTTACAACAGTCTCTAAAATGCCTTCATTGAAATTGGGTACTAGATCATCTAACTGTTCTGATCGTAGAAACTCTGTGAATAGCTGTGAATTAAATGCATTGGAGGTATGTACTGGTGACTCAAATGCATCTAATACTGTAGACAATGAACCGAAACACAGAATCCTCAGATCACATGATAGTAATATAGATGAAACAGGAGATAAAACATTTCAAAAAGATTGTAAAATCAACACGTTGAATTCAAATACCCATCCTTTATCGATTTTAGAGAATGATAACTATACAAAAGAGACAAGTGAATTGAAAGACACAAGCTCTACTTCACAGGATTCCAATATTAATGGGACAGATCATGCAAATAAAAATAGAAATCACAGGTTAATTGACAGCAAAAAGGCAAATAAAAGACTTTCAATAGATGACAAAATAGAAACATTAAAATCAAATAATAATACAGCTGACACATGTAAATCCAAGACTTCTACTTTAGTTGACTCAAATGTTTCTTCTGCATCAAATTCACAATATGGCCAAAGATCTCTGAGGTCCTCTGATGGCATTGTTACTGTTAAAACGCTTCAGACAGACATTCAGATGGAAACATTGAAAGGAGACCAAAAGTCTTCAGCAATTTCATGTGATACCTCCAAGACACAGGACATTTGTGAATCAACTAAACGTTTTAGGTCTCAATCAAAAATATCAAAGGATGCATCCATGAAAAATTCAGAAGTTAAACGAAGGTCAGGTTTATCGGACACAAGTATTTCAACTACAGTTCATGCACATACTGAAAATGATGTAACACTAACTCAATGCCCAAAAGCAGATAACATGGATTTGAAACGGGAAGTATCAAAACACAATTTGACTTCTTCAGGTGTTTTTGTTCAACCTAATAACACTTCAGACATTTGTAAAACAAGACGCTCCAGATCTTCTTCTGGTAACTCAAATGTTTCAGCTACGAGCAATTCAGATAAGCAACTGAGAACCCTGAGGTCTTCTGACAATAGTGAAAACAATAGAGCAATTTTAAAAAGTGCCAGAATAGAAGCACTGAAATCACATGTCAGTGGTTCTACAGCTTGTGATACTAATAAAACCGATATGTCTGAATCCACAGAAAAACTTAAGTCGTGCGCAGCTTTATCAAGTGGTGAAACAAAAATAGCTAAAAAGAAAAATAAAGCTGTTTCTAGGGACACAAGAAGAAAAACCTTAAAATTAAGTACTAGTTCTTCAAAGATTTCTTGTAATATCACAAAGAAAGTCGGTTCCCGTAAATCCCAAAGATCAAGATCGCGTTCACATGAACTGAATGATGATGAAAATGCTTCACATCAGACAAATAAAAAAATCATTTCAAAGGATAAAAAAATGAATAAATTAAAAACAAACATTAGTCATTCATCAGTATTGTGTAAGTCCAAGAGTGCAAAAAATATGTGTAAATTGAAAAAAACAGGATCAAGTTCAAGGTGTTCATATGTTAGAAATGTACAAAAACGGAAAAAAACATTGAAGTCATCAACACCAGCAAATACATTGGAAATAAATGTAGGAATGTCTAAAGTAGAAAAGGTTGATGATAAAAATAAATCTTCACATGACTGTAAGAAAGATGATATTTGTGAATTAGAATGTTCAAAATTATTGTCAGGAGATGTAAATGCTTCTGGAAAGCTTATAGAAGAAAAAGTTGATCGTAAAAAAGGAGACATTGAAAATGAAATTAAAATCACTGAGACTAGTTCAGCAGAAAATGTAATTTGTGAAGTAGAAAATTGCAATAGCACTTGTGATGAACAGAGTTTATTATCTATTGAGAACAAATCACCTTCCTTCCATTCACCCTTCGGAAGGAGGATGGTCTCAACTTGTCCCAAGCAGACACCAAATAGATTCAGTACAAAATATGATATGTCAAAATTAGTTACTGTGTCATCCTCAAACCTCTCTTCAGGAAATGTGTTTAAACGTAAACAGATTCATAGTCCTTGTAGTAAAAATAAACAAAAATCTCCTAAAAGGCCCTTTCTGTTTTCTAATAAAACAACTATTGAAACTTGTAAATCACCAACTCAGTCTCCAAGCCATGTAGATACAGATCATCAGGTACTCCCCACAAAAAATAATCACATCGGGGAGAGTGCGTTAAGTAAATTACGTGAGAAAACCAACCTCGAACCATTTACTTGGGATGTGTCTAGTTTTGACAATGAAACCAAAAGAAGTGCTTTGAAAAAACTGAGGGAAAGTGTGCAAACTGAACCCTTCAAGTGGGACACAAGCTGCTCAGAATCTGAAAGTATTCCTTTCCATTCACCACCTCAATGTTCCAATATTTCAAAAGCTAGAACGTTTCCATCTAATCATTTTGTAAGTAATGGTGATTCATCCTGTTTCAGCGATTCAGAATCAATCTCAAGTTTTGCAAGTAACTATAGTGCTGAATTTGATTGTGGTCATGAGGATGGCAATGAAAGTCTTGACTGTTCAGTATGTAGGCGGAAACATCTGGACAAACTTTATAGCTCGTACATAAAAGCTGCTAAATCGGAGTCTTCTGATGAACCCGAGTCTGATGGTGCTAGTAAAACTGTTAAACCATGTGATGTAAGTTGTGCCAAGCTAGATCAACCTAAAATCACTAATTCAACTCCTTCAAAAGACAGCTTATCTGCAGGTTCACCTAAAGTGCTTGTTCGTTTAAAAGAAGTGTCCTCTCCAGACCAGAAAATTATTGCTGCTATAAAGCAAATGGAGGGAGAAAAGGGGAAAATACTTCCTCGTACACAAACTTCTAACATAAAAATATTTCGGGTTGAAACTGGTTCAAGTGAGAAATTCAAAACTGGGCAAGATATTAAAGGTTCCCCATTTGGAAACAGGACCTTTTCACCTCCATTGAAATCACCATTGTCTAATGCATCAAAGAATTATCTGAAGTGGAAAATGCAGAAGCGACAATCTTCAGAAAGTGCATATCCATTCATTGTCAAGAAAACTCACCGTTGACCTTTTAATAGTGTCAAGCCTAGGGTGCCAATTAACCCTTTACCCAATGCAGGCGATTCCAAAATTTAGTATTTTAAATATCATTTTTTAAATTTTTTCAAAAAATTTCAACAAAACCATATCATGTGACCCCTCTTTGGAACGGGCCCGACAAGCTCGTTCCAATGAGGGGTCACATGATATGGTTTTGTTGAAATTTTTCGAAAAATAATATTTTTTCTGCTGCTGAATTTGCATATTACGCGGGCGGATGCAGGTGATTTGTTGGGTAAAGGGTTAACCCTTTACCTAACAATTCGAATACATCCACCTGTATACTTTACAAATTAACTAGCTGAAAAAATGTTATTTTTCCAAAAATTTGAACAAAACCATATCATGTACTTGGGCTGCACGGTATATCGATAAACCGATATATAACGGTATTCAAACCAATATCGATTGAATACCGGTGTAATTACAAAAATATCGGTTTATCGTCATTATTTATACACCCACAATTTAATTTCCAAGATGTCTCTTGCTTTTTATCTGTAGCTCCGAATGAATAATATTATCGCTTCACCCAAATAATTGTCCACATGTGCTCACGTAATATACAAATTCTCCAGTTGGAAAAAAATTTTTTTTAAAAAATGTCTACAAAACAATATCGTGTGACCCTTTATTGGAACGAGCTCATTGTGCTTATTCCAGTGAGGGGTCACATGATATTGTTTTGAAGAAACTTCGGGAAAAATTTGATAAATTAATATTTAAAATAACAAATATTGTTATCGTATAAGGTAGATAAAGGTTTTTCGAACCGCATGACCAAGGCATGCTGATTCGTCTCGACTGTAATGCCTCAAGTCTCGATTGTGGTACTTATGTTCAAATATCTGAACAGTTTTCGATATACCGGTATACCGCGGTATTTTTTTGAATACCGATACCGGTATTCTGTTTTGAATATCGTGCAGCCCTATCAGGTTCCCACCTCATTTGAACGAGCTCCTTTCAATAAGTGGGTCACATATGTTTTTTTTTTAATTTTGAAAATTTTTTAAAAACAATAATTAAAATAATAAATTTTGATTACCTCTGTGTCTGGGTAAAGGGTTAACTGGTCAATTGCTAGAAGCTCCTATCATGACTACTGAAAGGTGCTGAAAGCCATATCTACACTGCACACATTAGCATGTTGTTCACTCAGCAGTAGATATAAAAATGTTTGAAATTGTTGGAGAGTGCTAGTAAATTGTAACAAATTTTCATAAAATACACACTTTTCTGCAAAAACCGAAGCGAACAATAGGCCCCCCACAAAGTAGATCTTCTGTTTCTCAGGCCATTATTTGTAAAATTGCATGCAGGCAAGCGTTTTTTTACTTTAATTTTTATTTCAGTAATTACTTCTTTGCCATAAAAAGTTCATGTTCTTGGTTCAAGTTTTAGGCCTCATAATCTACAGAATAGCATGGGTGGTGGTATATTTCATCCCTTGAGTGCAAGAAGGCTTTGCAATGCTAAAGCATTGCAAAGCCTTCTTGCACTCAAGGGACAAATTCATCAATTTTTTTTACTTAGGTAAAATATCAGACATAAATCATTTAATTTTTATTTTTTTTAAGTTTACATTGGTTATAAAAAGAGAGCATGCGGCAGCCAAAAGGACCATGCAGGAGGGCCTGAGAAACAGATTTTTTATTTTTTTAGGCCATAAGTTCTTTTTTTATATTGTCCTTGAACAATACGGATCACTTGCGCAGACTATTTAACTATTTCTTTTTTTACGTTTGGGTTATTTTTTGCAATAATTTGTGTTTTTAGTATTTTTTTTAGTATACTACAGGCATGCAATAAGTATAACAATAACATGATTTTGGAGGGCATTATGGTTCATTAGCGGCCCTGCAGCAATGATGAACAGCCCGAGGGTTTATTAAAGGCCCAAGACGAAGTCTCGGACCGTTAATAAATACAAGGGCTGTTCATCATTGCTAATGAATCATGATGCCTGACAACAATCATGTTATTACTATTATTACCAGGCCGTTGTAATGAAAGAACGATGAATTTATCAGTATACTTACAGTGCGACCGATTCACAGTGCAATGAAACTTGTTTCCATCTGATAGTGCTTCATTTCAATACAGAAATAATCACTAAAGTCGGTTTAATATTTATGTTTCAATCGTGCGTTCGACTTCAGTTCAGAAATACAAAGGGACATCATCCAAATGGGAGTAATTCATTAGACCATGGAATCTAAAAATAGCCGGGCTGCCGGCCGCTAATGGCTATTTACGCTATTATCGCCCACAGCCCGGCTCCGTCGAATGACGTCACTGAAATTGTGGAGTTTTAACGGGCATCCAAATTTATGTCAATCGACTAGTAACTTATGGATTGAGTGGTAATAATACAGAACAGCACACATGTTCGAACTATCATTTTTTACCGCACTCAGTTGATTTTGGCTGAGGGGTAATATTCAACAAGAAGCCGAAGGCTTTGAGTTCAATATTATCCCTCTGCCAAAATCGCTTGATAATTTTTCAGTAAGCTGTAGGTTTGCAATAAATACAGAACAGCATACACGTTCAAACTATAATTTTTTATCGCACTCGATCGATTTTGGCGGAGGGATTTTTTTATTGAGGTTTAATGACACTTTTACTCCAAGGTCATATTATGTCGCTGACAGTTTTACGGGTGGAAGAAGCCGGAATAACCAGCGAGAACCACCGAGCAACAATTAGCAGCTGCCAGCTCCCCAACATCGAAACTCCTCACTGCAGCACAGACAGGGTTAGATTGGTTGAAGACATGTGCACCTTCGATGTGCAGTATGCCTTAGTAAACGGCATCATCGTGCCCCCATGTGGACAATCTGGGTGAAGTGCCTTGCCAAAGGACACAACATGGGAGTCCAAATCGATCGCTCAGTTGGTCACCCATCCAAGGACTAACCGAGCTCGAAGTTGCTTTATTTCGGTTATCTTATTGAAACCGGTTACCGCAGTGCCACCGTGCCCCCTTGGCAGAGGGATAATATTGGAACTCGAAGCCTTCTCGTTCAATATTATTCCTCCACCCAAATCAATATTGTGCGATAAAAAATGACATTTGGAACGGGAATGCCATTCTGTTTTTATCTTGCTAAAGTAAGGCTCTATTTCCTGGTGGAAGGGTTTTTTTTTAAAAATACAGTTAAAACTAGAAGTCCTGTCACGAATAGTGCGCTTATCTAGGCTTAATTGCGCATTGGAATTGTGCACAATTGACATATCGAATGACATCCAAAGCACGGCAGGTTCTCCTGGTTACTCATAGCAAACACATGCAATGTTTCTGCCAATGGACCTCCGGGTTACCCGGATGTCCATTGGCTGAAACATTGCTTGTGCCCAGGCCATATGTACAGAATTTGATAGCTTTACTTGGGCCACAACGCGTACATTAACGCGCATATCAACGTGCTATTAGTGCGCATTTCATGACAGGACTTCTAGTTTTAACTGTATGTTACAAATCATCTTTAAAAAATAATTTGGTACGGACGAGTTAACGAAATTAGTGGTGTGCCTTTGTCTACCAGTTAAATCACTGTGGGGGAACTGACCCTGGATTATGCAATCTTTGCCAGAAAATTAACCAGAATAAGCCTACCACCGCCTAAAATATCTCGGAAGTTTCTCAATAAAACCATACAATTTCCAAGATAGTGTATTGAAGTCAAGACCTTGTCTCTGGGTCATATATCCACTCACATGAGTCAATATATGAACCTGAGATGAAGTCTCAGCTTCAATACACAATCGCGGAACTCCCTGGGGGTAACAACCTATATTATTGATGTTTTCACAGTCCTTTCCTTGCATATGGGGTTACCCTATTGGGAGGTGTTGGGACAAAACATTTGTTTGTAAAAATGAATGTTTACCCAACGTAATGGCCAAAATTGGACCAGCGCTATTCACAAAAATCGCCAATTCATTTTTATTATTTTTTTCATTTTTTGTCTCGAAAACATAGGTTATGACCCCTCTTTGGAACGAGCTCGTCGAACTCGTTCCATTGAGGGGTCATAACCCATGTTTTGAGACAAAAAATATCATCTATTCAAGAATTTTGTTTGCAAGTGTCGTCTGCTTTTCATGTTAACCCTTTACCTAACGCAGACGATATCAAAATTTATTATTTTAAATATAATTTTTTGAAATTTTTCAAAAAATTTCAACAAAACCATATCATGTGACCCCTCGTTGGAACGAGCTCGACAAGCTCGTTCCAACGAGGGGTCACATGATATGGTTTTGTTGAAATGTTTTGAAAAATAATATTTTTTCAACTACTGAATTTGCATATTACGCGGGCGGATGCGGGCGATTCATTGGGTAAAGGGTTAAGTAAAGGGTTATGATTACAATATGATACCATGGTTTATTGAAGAAAAACATAGGCAGAAGTTTTGATTATGACCACAAGTATGCCTGGTTGCCAGGATCACCAAACCTGAATCTGCCACAGGTATAATCACAGGCAAATTTCCTTCATATTTTCTTAACGTGTGATACCAGCCTGTTGTGACGTCGGGGAAAAAAACTGGGGGAGAGGTGATCCCAGTCGCTCTCCTATACAGGAGTATTGCTGGAGGGTTGGGGGAGGGGTAGGGGTTCATCTGGATCGGAGTTGTAGATGTTGATTCATTCTGGCTAGTAACCCCGTACCTTCTTACAAGACTAGATTTAATGCTTGGCCTTATGTCACACCCGCTGTCCTTAAAACAAATAGAGGTCTCTACAGTACAGTTGCTGTGGACTGATCACTTTCCATGCGTAGACAATATTTCCACGGATGCAATAACATTAGATTCCATACACAAATTGTAGAAATAATCATCAAAAAATTAATTAATGAAGAATCTGGTGCTTCTTTAATTATACCCCCACTTTCAAAGAAATTGGGGGTATACTGGATTACATGCGTCCGTCTGCCCGTCCGTGTGTGAGTCCGTCCAAGAATATTCATAACTTTCATAACTTAATTCATTTATGCTTCATCAGTCCAGCACTGCAGTGGGAGTATGAATTGCCTTCAGCAATAACTCTTGTTAAAATTTTGCTGATGATGATTTTTATTACATGGTAAACGCATATGTGGACATCACTGTCCACACGTGGATTATGACCAGTCTACGGTGGCTGTACTGTACATAGTTCCCAGTTTGGCCCTTTGGGGGGCCACCATTGATCAATTTGGAGTGCCGGTATGAGGGTACATGTTAATTAAATATGAATTTGCACCACGTCGACTGCTTATAGATTTTACTTATCTGCAAATAAATTTCCCAGAAGTCTTGAGTTGTTTAACTATAATCTCTGAGTGACCACTACTTATCAGCCTGGACTATTATAATCCCCAATGGGTACGGGTGTGGGATGGGGAAATCTCACCCGAGGGCAAGATATTTGGGCCAGACACGAGGTTTGCCGAGGATGAGATTTTCCCATCCCACACCTGTACCCATCAGGGATTATTTTTCTCCCCCCACCATACAGCGGTTACGTTAGCCTGAGGTAATCGGCGGTCACGTGCTGATATAATCAACTCATTTGGTATTCGTTGTTTTGAAAAACTAAAGACACCATCGGAAAGAGCATGCAAAAGTTATGTATATACCAAAGGTATATACCACGAAATCAATTAGGAATGGTGGCATCTTGGGGTTTAAAGAGTTTTAGAGCATCAAACTTTGATCACACGGCATTCTGATGACGTCAGTATGAATTAGTTGGTAGCAAGAAACTGATACGATATGCATAACGTCATAATAACATTATACATGTATAACGTCACGTGGGTATGTTACACATGCAGTGGGGGGAGAAATATCACGTTTACACTCCCAAATTGGTCACCTTCAGGACACCCCTGCTCCTGTAGAGAATTCCAAGAGCTTTGTCAGTGGCTGGTATTATCACTGAGGGAATAAAAAGGAGAAAATACTGTCGTGTTATCCTACAGGCTTTTAACCCCTTAAGGGCCTAAAGATTTTTACATATTTTTACTACACTTTGATAGGCGACATCCTGTGACTTTGCTGCTGTTTTTCACGGATTCTCATCGAAGTATAGGCCCTGCATGCATGAAGACTCATTGGTATAGAAACACTATCATCTGGCATTAAAATTTGTCCAGATCCGTGAGAATAAGTTTTGATTCTTGCCAACTCATGCTGCGTGTACCAATTTTCAGTGCAACCAGTATATGTTCCACAGTTAACCCTTTACCTAACACGAAAAGCAGACGACACTTGTAAACAAAATTCTTGAATAACTAATTTTTAGCTCACCTGACTGAAAGTCAGGGTGAGCTATTCTGATCACTTTTCGTCCGTCGTCCGGCGTCCGTCGTGAAGGTGGTGTTTGGGCTTTTTCTCCCAAACCACTGGCCGCATATTAATGAAATTTCATGTGAGAAGGGGTTGTGTCTGCGGACACCGATTTTTTGTCAAATTAGGTTTCGGCTCACATTGAGCAGAGGGATGGGGCAGAAATGCTGCAATTCTTAAAAAATCTTCTTCTCAAGAACCAGCAATAGCAGAGACTTGATATTTGGTATGCAGCTTCCTTTTGAGGTGTAGACTCAAGTTTGTTCAAGAGAAGTTGGAGGGGCTATATTTGACGATGTTAAAGGAGGGGCAAAAATTTTGGCCCCGCCCCAAATTTCTATTTTCCAAACCGCGAGGCCGATTTGAACCAAATTTTACATGAGTGCTTATTGGGTCATAAGTACCTAATTTATGCTGAAATTTTTTTCCCCATAGCCCCGTGGGAACCACAGGAGCTAAAAATAGAAAAAAATGGAAACGCTCATATCTCCAAAACTACACGGCACTGAGAATTCTTATTTGTTGTGAAGCTTCCTTAGGACCAACAGAATGGAATGATCCAAAAAAATTGCCATCGGTTTTATCATGGGGTACTTTTTGGGGAGTTTGAAAAAGTGCTGAGTCAGCATTTTTTAACACTGTGGGTAATGGGAAAAACATAAGACTACTTTTCTCCGAAAGCACTGCTCGAAAAGCTTTAAAATTTCACATATAACATCTTTGGAAGATTGTTTCACATGTTTATTGAAATGAATTGCCTGGGTGGATATTTGGGCTCTCTATGGGAGCCCAAATGTTTAAATTAGTGCAGTATGAGGAGTATTTTTGAAAAATCTTCTTCTTCAGATCTTATTTATTATTTATTTTATTGGTGTTTAAGGTCACATACTTATGCACAATGGCTAATCGTGACCGTGACAGTTTTACGGGTGGAGGAAGCCGGAGTACCCGGAGAGAACCACCGAGCAACGACGAGCAACTGTCAGCTCCCCAACATCGTAACTCTGAACTCTGCACCGCAGCACAGGCAGGGTAAGATTGGTTGAAGACATGCGCACCATCGACGTGCAGTACGCCTCAGTACACAGCGTCATCGTGCCCCCATGTAGGCAATCGGGGTGAAGTGTCTTGCCCAAGGACACAACGCGGTTGCCGCAGGTGGGATTCGAACCAAGGACCTCTCGGCTTGCAGCCTGCACCTCTACCAACTGAGCCACCGCGCCCCCTTCTTCAGATCTAGCGATAAGAATGTTTTGATATTTGGTATGCAGCATCCTTAGGGGGGGTGAGATTCAAGTTTGTTGAAGCCAAATCCCTGGGTTCATATTTAGGCTGAAAATTTGGGGTCCCGTTGTGGACTTCGAAATTTTGGGCCAAAATCCGAAAAAAAAATTTTTTGTTTTTTATGCGTTTCGGTCAATTTTAAGACAAAAAAAAAATTTTTTTTCCCCCTGAAAATTTGGGGTGCGGGTGGGACTCAGAAAATTTTGGACCAAAATCCAAAAAAAAAATTTTTTTGTTTTTTATGCATTTCTGTCAATTTTAAGACAAAAAAAATTTTTTTTTTTTTTTTCCCCTGAAAATTTGGGGTGCGGGTGGGATTTAGAAAATTTTGGACCAAAATCCGAAAAAAAAATTTTTTTTGTTTTTTAGGCATTTCTGTCAATTTTAAGACAAAAAAATTTTTTTTTTTTTCCCCTGAAAATTTGGGGTGCGGGTGGGACTTAGAAAATTTTGGACCAAAATCCGAAAAAAATTTTTTTTGTTTTTTATGCATTTCTGTCAATTTTAAGACAAAAAAAATTTTTTTTTTTTTTCCCCTGAAAATTTTGGGTCCGGGTGGGACTTAAAAAATTTTGGCCCAAAATCCGAAAAAAATTTTTTTTTTTTTTTCTGCGTTTTGGTCAATTTTAAGACGAAAATTTTTTTTTTTTTTTCACCCTGCTTTTCTTGGGATGGGGCGTATGCAGCTTATTCAAGTCAAGTCCCTGGTTTGATATTTAGACTACCGTGTCAGGTGAGCGCCCTCAGGCCCCCTGGGGCCTCTTGTCAAATTTTTTTCTCAAAAACATAGGTTAAGACCCCTCATTGGAACGAGCTCGTTCCAAAGAGGGGTCATAACCTATGTTTTTGAGACAAAATATTAAAAAATAATGAAAATTAATTGGCGATTTTAGTGAATAGCGCTGGCCGGTTTTGGCCATTATCTTGGGTAAAGGGTTAAAAACAACTTATATATTTACTAGTGTTTAACCCTTAAGGGCGTAGTTCCAATTTTGACGAGTTTCTTGTTTTCTTTTTTACTATTGTAAAATGTCTGGCTTTTATTGGAATTTCGCCATTCACCTGACACAAGATGCCAACAACTTCATTAACCCTTCACTTAACAAATCGGCATTTAACCCTTTACCTAACATGAAAAGCAGACGACACTTGCAAAAAAAATTCTTGAATAACTAATTTTTTTCATTTTTTGTCTCAAAAACATAGGTTATGACCCCTCTTTGGAACGAGCTCGATGAGCTCGTTCCAACGAGGGGTCATAACCTATGTTTTTGAGACAAAAAATGAAAATATTTTGAAAATTAATTGACGATTTTTGAGAATAGCGCTGGCCGGTTTTGGCCATTACGTTGGGTAAAGGGTTAACCAATCAGAATTTACAAATTGAGCAGGATGAAAAAAAAAAAATTTCAAATTATTTCAACAAAACCATATCATGTGACCCCTAATTGGAATGAGCTCATTCCAGTTAGGTTACACTGACATAGTTTTGTTGTAATTTTGTGAAAAATTTGAAAGAAAATAATTAAAATAGAAAATATTGATATTGTGTGCATTGGGTACACAGTTAATCTCTGTCCCCCCAAAATTTATTTATTGGGGTTTAACGACACTTTCAAAAGCCAGCATCCCCTCATAACGGACAGGTTAGTGGGTGGAGGAAGCTGGAGTACCTGGAGAGAACCACCAAGCAATGGCAAACAACTGTCAGACTCCCCAACATACTAACTCCACACAAGCAGGGTTAGCATTGGTTGAAGACAGGTGCACCATCGATGTGCATTATGCCTTAGAACACAGTGCCCCCATGTGAGCAATCAGGATTAAGTGCCTTCGTAGGGACATTACAGTTACCCCTGGCAGGGATCGAACCGTGGACCTCTCAGTTTGAAGTTGATTGCCATAACCACTGAGCCACCACACTCCCTGTCCCCAAATAATTAAGATTTCTGCAGCAGTACTTATTT
This sequence comes from Pictodentalium vernedei, assembly GCA_031216915.1. Taxonomy (NCBI): domain Eukaryota; kingdom Metazoa; phylum Mollusca; class Scaphopoda; order Dentaliida; family Dentaliidae; genus Pictodentalium; species Pictodentalium vernedei. The sequence continues at coordinate 35,955,166 of CM062290.1, forward strand.
CCTGTGATAGATAGCTCTTTACTTTTATAATAGAACCTGTTAATTAGTGCCAGGGGCGTACTCTGAAGTGAGCAACATAGGTACAGTACAAGTCAAAATAAGTTTTAGCATAACCGCAATAAACTAAGTATACTGCTGCTCCTGCGCTGATAAGATCAGAATCTGACATCATTTTTAGGAAGCTCTGTGAGAGCTTTCCAGAAAATGATGTCAACTTCTGGTCTTATCAGTGTAGGAAGAGAAAGATATATAGTTTATAGTGGTTATCCTACAACTTATTTTGACTTGTACTATATAAACAATTAGCTAAACTGGACTTTGTGTTGTGGTCATGACAGAGTCTTAGATGCTGAAAGTGTCTTGAATCCCAATAAACAATGTAACAAGTTCCCCCATGGGAAGTGAAGCGGTGCATTTGTTCACTGCGGTAAACAAGTTCTGTTTTACTGGTAAAATCGGACCCACTCACCAATGCTTGGGGAGGCGTCCTCTAAAATGGGCAACATGGGTATAAACGATTGACTAAACTTGACTTGATCGCAATGTTGCCATCAAAATTAGCTTTTGTGCAGAAATATATAGAGAGTAATTGTTTGACTGGACTGGTTACGTGAAATAATTCATGAAAGGTGAGGGACGTTGTAAAAACACGAGTGCGCGGATGCGCACAAGTGTTTTACAATAGAGTCCCTCGACTCGAATGAATTATTTCCTATAACCAGTCCAGTCAAGCGATTACTCCGTTTATTACTTTTCATTATTAACGATAATTATATTATTTAACCCTTTACCTAACATAACGGCCAAAGCCGGCCAGCATTATTCTCAAAAATTGCCAATTAATTTTCATTATATTTTCATTTTTGGTCTCTAAAACATAGGTTATGACCCCCTCATTGGAACAAGCTCGTCGAGCTCATTCCAATGATGGGTCATAACCTATGTTTTTGAGACAAAAATTGAAAATAATAGCTATTCAAGAATTTTTTTTGCAAGTGTCGTCAGCTTTTCATATTAGGTAATGGATTAAAAAAACAAGAAACAATGAAGAACCCCATTACACTCACGGCAAAGCATCATCGTTTGCACGCATGGTTTCATGACGCAATTGTTGATTGCATAATTCACTTGTGAAGTTATCGTTTATAATCAAACCCAGAAATCCCAGTAAATCACACTTTGGAAAATAATAAGTGATCTTGAACACCACTAAATAAAGTACAAGTATGATTATGACTTTCCTCAACAAAAATGAAGTTAAATACATCAGTCTTTTTATTAAAACTGGATAAAATCAAATTTTGAGTGGCTTTTGTGGAAACCATGATTTTATTCATTTATTGGTGTTTATGGTCATATATTTTTGCACAATGGAAAATCGTGGCAGGCAGGTTTTATGCCGTTGTGTTAGGTAAAGGGTTAAACCTTTACCTAACATAACAAGATGCCTGAGAGAGCTACACAAGTATTAGTGTTTGTGTGGGTATTATTGGATTGGTACCTCAATAAGAATAGTTAGCCGGTAAGTGTACAGACATCAGAAACGAGTAAATAAATTTAGACCAATGTCTTGGAAAGTGCTAAAAAATTACCAAGGATAAGGAAGTTCCATTAACGTTATAAAAATTTTCTTCCACTGAAATATGCATGAACTCAGAATTCTGTTTACAAGGAAAATGAGCTTCAGCAATATGAACATTAATTTTATTGATTGTTGCGTCTTGAAGTTCTTTATCACAAAATACACCATTTGTCACTTTCTAGAAGTCATAGATAAGATTCACAGTTTTGAGATGGGCGGTATTGGAGTTTTGAGTTTGGCATCGTTTCCAGTATTTCTGTGGGGGAAGGAGGGGGGGGGGGGGGTGGATACACCCCGGTATTGGTTCGTATTCAGTATCTGACTTGACTGAGATTTGCTGTTAGTACCAGACGGAATTCACATCAGGAAAAGCAGAATAAGTTGTTGTATCATTCTACCACAACACTATAAATGACACTGCAAATGAGCTCAACAGTGGCATTCTTTTTCAGCCGCAAATCATATCGACAGTAATTTTGTGACTTGTTCTAAACACACCTTAATGTTTAAAGACCTATTTCAGGCTTTTGCGATCTCAGAACATGTGCCCTGACCATGCCATCTTCAGGAGGTGCTGCTGACCATAGACAGAACACCTGGTCATTGATTTAGGCAGCCAAGACTTGACTAGGAATCACTGCTAATCAGTTGGACATGTACAGGTTGTAGTCTAGTGGGAATTCAGGACAGTTGACCAGTGCTTTGAGGGTTAACAAAAGTGAAAAAAAATCGCTCATTTCTTTCATGAAAATGAACCTTTCAACTGTTATCAAGGCTCAACAGGAACTTATAAATAGCGAATGTTGGAAAATTTTAAAATTCAGATGGTATCAGTATTTAACGATTGGTTCGGTTCGTTTTTTTTCGGTATGAAAATTCAGATGGTATCAAAATTTAATGTTAGCACGGTGGCTCAGTGGTAGACTGTTGGACTTCTATGCTAGAGGTCCCGAGTTTGATCCCCATCCGGGACGACCCGCATTATGTCCTTGGGCAAGGCACTTTATCCCGGTTGCCTACATGGGGGCACGATAATGCCGTGTACTAAGACGAACTGCACGCTGATGGTGCGCTTGTCTTCAACCGCTGTAAACCTGCTTGAGTGTAGCTTGAACTGAGTTAGAATGTTGAGGAGCTGACGGGTGCTCGTCGATGCGCAGTGGTTCTCTCTGGGTACTCCAGCTTCCTCCACCTGTAAAACTGTCACGGTCATGATTAGCCAAAGTGCATAACTATATGACCTTAAACACCAATAAATAAATAAATCAATGTATAACGATTTTTTCGGTTTTTCGGTAGCCTCATGATATTGATATCGGTTCAGGTTTTTTTTCGTATATTGCTCATCTCTTGCTTAGTTCGGATTGTAAGCAAGGAATTCAGGTTGTTTCTCTGTTGGGAACCAGGAAGTGTTGCAGTGCTTGTTTGCTGTTGTAAAGAAGTTCTTTTTTACTGGAAAATAAAACCCAGTAGCTAATGTCTGTCCACTAAAGTTAGCAGCGTATGTAAAAACATTTGGAGAAACGTGACTTCATATTTGTTTTGGTGGTCATGATATTACTATAGATATTAATCCTGGCCCAAATGACATTACTGTTTGGTGAAGTGATAATTTTTCAAAGTATAAATACCTGAAATTTATGACAAAAATGTGTGTCTCAACAACATTTGAGCATGCCATAGGATTGAATGAACAAGAGAAATAAAATATAGGTGGGAGGGAGGAAGATATTACGGGTAGGGAAAGATATCCTAGGATATCTCTCACCCAGAAAGGGATGGGGGAGATCTGTTACACACTGGATCAAGAAAAACAAATGAAACTAGCAGGACCATCGTTCTTGCCTTTTATTTTCGACGGGAGAGATTCTCCAATGATGAGGGTGAGAAAAGTGGAAAGATAATTTATACCAAATCACTACCCTTTCGAAATTTGCTTTTGTGATCGTAATACAGTGGAGTCCACTTAATTGGATATCTCTTAACTCAATAAGCCTGTTAATTAATATAATTTCCCAACACAAAACAATTTACCATATCTCCAGTACAAATTTGATCTGTTAATTGAATATAGGTTAGAGTAAACTCCTGTTAAATGAATAAAAAATCTTGTAACCTGTCAAGAAAATACCCTGACTCTCCCCAGTTTTCCTTTGTTTACAGACCTATTTGGCCTCAGTACATCCAATACAGGCATTTAATCTATTATATCTTGTTTGAAAGAGCTTGTGGAGCTCTGTCAAACAAGATATACAGTTAAAACTAGAAGTCTTGTCATGAAATGTGCGCAAATAGCACATTGATATGCGCGTTAATGTACACGTTATGGCCCAAGTAAAGCTATCAAATTCTGTACATATGGCCTGTGCACAAGCAACGTTTCCGCCAATGGACCTCCGGTTACCCAGAGGTCCATTGGCAGAAACATTGCATGTGTTTGCTATGAGTAACCAAGAGAACCTGTCGTGCTTTGGATGTCATTCGATATGGCAATTGCGCGCAATTCCAACGCGCAATTAAGCCTAGATAAGCACACTATTCGTGACAGGACTTCTAGTTTTAACTGTAATAGACTAAATGCTATGTTTAGCTCTAGAATACAGGAAAGTGAGACAATCCCTGTTAGTTGAATATTCCTTTTAAATGAATAATTTTCATTGGCAAAGTGGCTATTCAATTAGCAGGGTTCCACTATATTTTATATTACACCTCATGTATTGCATTTCAAATTATAATTTCTGTGGGTGATAGTTTACTATGTCAAAGGACAATGGGTCAAACATATTATAAGTGAGATGCATTTCACTAGTTTCAGTGATATTGTGACTTACATTGTTAGAATAATTTTCAGGACAATATTATTATTATTATTTATTGGTGTTGAAGGTCACATACTTATGCACAATGGCTAATCATGACCATGACAGTTTTACGGGTGGAGGAAGCCAGAGTACCCAGAGAAAACCACCGAGCAATGACGAGCAGCTGCCAGCTCCCCATCATCATAACTCTGCAATGTAGCACAGGCAGGGTTAAATTGGTTGAAGACATGCGCACCATCGACGCGCAGTATGCTTTAGTACACAGCATCATCGTGCCCCATGTGGACAATCGGGGTTAAGTGCCTTACCCAAGGACACAACGTGGGAGTCCGAATTTCAGGGCATTATAAGAGATACTGCAAGATAAGTTGCGAGCCGCCAGAATAATATAGTAGATACTGCATAAAGTTGCGACATGCTTTCTCAAGTTCTGATAGTTTATGAACCAGCCAAACAAGCCTCGAAATAAGCAGTCTGTCATTTGCAGAATGAGGTTCCCAGAGGGTGAATTTGCTGAAGCGTTTGCTGAAAGGAAAGTTGTTATGCTGTGACTATTGTTACAGCCGAACAGCTTTCACATTATCAAACATCAGCGATTGGAAGAGTTTACCAACAAGCCAGAAAATAAGCAGACTGTCACCTGCAAAATGAGGTCCCCAGAGGGTGTATTTAGTGATGCTACCCTGCACAGCAGGGTAGCATCACTAAATTTACCCTCTGTGAACCTCACTCTGAATCAGGGTCTCAGAACTAAACAGAAAGAGGTACCCAGACGATAAATTGGCAAACTGTATGGGATAGCATCATCAAATTCACCCACTGGGGACCTCATTCTGCAAATGTCAGACTGCTTATTTTCAGGCCTGTTTACCAAGCTGATTGACCTGACATTATCTTGAAGGGGACAAATTGAGTTGCGACATTCATCGTTACTGTACCAGCAAACCACTTGTATAAAGATCAGTGGGTGCACCTATTAATCGCTTACCCAAGGCAGATGATATCAACATTTGCTATTTAAAAAAAAAATTGTTATGCCCCCCCGACTTAGGTCGGGTGGCATATAGTGATTGTGTCCGTCCGTCCGTGTGTGTGTGTGTCCGAGTCAATAACTCGAAAACGATTAGGGCCACAGTCATCAGCCTTTACACAATTATAAAGGACCATGGAAGGATGTGTCACACACCATAGCCGGGTTCGTACTTTCAAGGTCAAGGTCACATTTCAAGGTCACACTAAAAATTGGTCAATATTCGTGTCTCAGCCATAACTCAGAAACGAATCATAGTACAATTGTTAAACTTTTTACAAATGTTAAGGACAGTCCGAAGGTGTGTCGTGTATAATAGTTTCTACCCCATCTGTAAGGTGAAGGTCACAAGGGTGGGGGGGGGGGGGGGGGGGGGTATGTGTTACCTTAGTAACATTCTTCTTGTTTAAAAAACTTTCACTAAAAGCGTATCATGTGACCCCTCATTGGAACACGCTCAATCAGCTCATTCCATTGAAGGTATCACATGATATGGTTTAGTTGATTTTTTTTGCAAAAATAATTCTTTTTCAACTGCTCCATAGTCAAATATGCAGGCAGATGGGGCTGATTTGTTAGGTAAAGGGTTAAATAGACGGGCACTAAAAGACCATGTGTATCTTGCAATTCTTCACTAAAACTGGTGTGCAGCTATCTGAGGTGGAAGGTTGAGGTATAAATGATTGGTTAAATTTTGCTGTTAAAATAAGACTTAGTAAGGCCTGAAAAAATAAAAAATCTGTTTCTCAGGCCCTCCCACATGCTATTTTTGGCTGCCGCATGCTCTCTTTTTATAACCAATGTAAACTTAAAAAAAATAAAAATTAAATTGTTCAGTCTGATATTTTACCCAAGTTAATAAAATTGATAAATTTGCCCCTTGAATGCAAGAAGGCTTTTAGCATTGCAAAGCCTTCTATCTCTCAAGGGACGAAATACACCACCACCATGCTATTCTGTAGATCATGAGGCCGAAAACATAAACCAAGAACATGAACTTTTGATGGCAAAGAAATAATTACAAAAGTAAAATAAACAAAAGTATTGAATAAAAAAATGTTGTAATCTGCTGGAGAATTATTCTAAGGTGAAAAACCTTGAAAAGAAAATGATACGGATGTGAGGAAGGAAAATACAGTGGCGCCTACTTAATTGGATATCTCTTAACTGAATAACCCTGTTAACTGAATATAATTGCCCAACACAAAACCATTTACCATACCTCCAGTACAAATTTGACCTGTTAATTGAATATAGGTTATAGAGTAAACTCCTGTTAATTGAATAAAAAAATTTGTAACCTGTGAAGAAATTACCCTGACTCTCCCCAGTTTTACTTTGTTTATAGCCCTATTTGGCCTCAGTACATCTAATACAGGAATTTAATCTATTATATCTTGTTTGACAGAGCTCATGGAGCTCTGTCAAACAAGATATAATAGAATAAATGCTAAGTGTATCACTAGAATATAGGAAAATGGCACAATCCCTGTTAATTGAATACTCCTGTTAATTGAATCATTTTTCATTGGTAAAGTGGTTATTCAATTATCAGGATTCCACTGTATAACCATGCTTTTTTCTCCCACCAGGCCACAATTATTAATATGGTGGATCCGTATTTGCTGTTGTGCTGAAATTAGACTAATGTATTAACCCTTTACCTAACGTAACAGCCAAAACCGGCCAGCGCTATTCTGAAAAATCGCCAATTAATTTTCAGTATTTTTTTCATTTTTTGTCTCAAAAACATAGGTTATGACCCCTCATTGGAACGAGCTCGTTCAAACGAGGGGTCATAACCTATGTTTTTGAGACAAAAAATGAAAAAAAATTAGTTATTCAAGAATTATTTTTGCAAGTGTCGTCTGCTTTTCAGGTTAGGTAAAGGGTTAAAAGGCCTGATATTGAGACCCTTCTACAAATCAAAATATAAAATCACGGATTTTAATACTGAAGGAAGAAACTGTTGCATTGAATTATATCCAGTGATTACCTATTTCTCCCCGTGGGGGACCCTGAGATGTGGGACAGTGTTTGTTTACTGCGGTAAACAATTTGCTTTACTGGTAAAATAGTACTGGAACTATAATGCCTGGGATGAAAGTCCTCAAAAGTGGGTATCATAGTTATAAATGATTGGCTAATTTGACTTCATACCTACAGTACAAGTCAAAGTTAATTGTAGCATAACTGCAATAGACGAAGTATATTGCTGCTCCTGCACTGATAAGATCGGAATCTGACAACATTTTCTGGAAAGCTCTCAGTGTGAGCTTTCCAGAAAATGATGTCAGTTTCTGGTCATATTCGTGTAGGAAGGGAAAGGTACATAGTTTATAGTGGTTATCCTACAACTTATTTTGACTTGTTCTGTATGTTGTGGTCTTGAAAGAGCAAGAGATGCAGAAAATGACCTTCAACACCAATAAATAAATAGATTGCATATTTCACTTTGGACATTGCAAATTCTCTCAAACCAGTAACGAGTATCCCCATATATCAGTATGGTTCTCAAAATTGAAGGGCATAACCGATGCTTTGGACTGGGTTTTTTTTTTCATGCTTTTTTGTCCAATTTCTTATGAAGTGATGTAATCCTTGAAGCCCTGGAGATTGTTTTAAAATTTAGTTTTCCTCTATACATTGACATTTCACCTCGTGTGGAATGGGACTTGTTTCACGGCAAGTCTTGACTGTCTACAGTTAAAACTAGAAGTCCTGTCATGAAAGGCGCACAAATAGCATGTCGATCTGTGCGTTAACCTGTGCATTATGACCATAGAAAGGATATCAAATTCTGTACATATGGCCTGTGCACAAGCAATGTTTCAGCCAATGGACCTCCGGGTAACCCGGAGGTCCATTGGCAGAAACATTGTCTGTGTTTTTGCCTGTGTTTGCTATGAGTAACCAGGAGAACCTGCCATGCTTTGGATGCCATTCGATATGGCAATTGCATGCAATTCCTATGTGCAATTAAGCCTAGATAAGTGCACAGTTCGTGACAGGACTTCTAGTTTTAACTGTATATAGGCTTCCAGGACCAGTCTAGAAACAGACAAGGAACTAATGATGTTACTTTGGGTTTAATCAGAAGTTACATTTGAAGTCACCTCAGTTGTAAGAATAAAAAGTTAGCAAAGTTGGAATTAGGCCTGCACCATATATCAATAAACCGATATTCAAACCAATATTGATTGAATACTGCTGTAATTACAAAAATATTGGTTTATTGTCATTTATTTACCCACAATTTAATTTTCAAGATGTCTTGAGTGTTTTAACTGTAGCTCTGAATGTATTGTTTTATAGCTTTACCCAGGGAATTGTCTGCATGTGCCCACATAATATACCAATTCAGCAGTTGAAAAAATAATTTTCCAAAATTTTGACAAAACTATATCATGTGACTCCTCATTGGAATGAGCTCGTTCCAGCGAGGGGGTCACATGATTTAGTTTTGTAGGAATTTTTGGAAAAATTCGATAAACTAATATTTAGAATAATAAATTTTGATATCGTCTGTGTTGGGTAAAGTTTTTTTCAAACCATACCATCAAGGCATGCTGATTCGTTCCGACTGTGATGCCTCAAGGCTCGATTGTGGTACTTATGTTCAGATATGTGAACAGTTTTCAATATACTGGTATGTGGAATTTTTTGGAATACCATCACCTGTATTCTCTTTTTGAATATTGTGCAGCCCAAGTTGGAATTGGGACTCAATTATTAAAAATGGCATTTCAGGTATTATAAATATTTTCTTAACTGGTAGAGTGCTAAATCATTTTTGATAATCAAAGTTTGTTCACAAGTTTTTGCCTTGTCGCAAGTTATGAGAGAGTGCCATCATGCACTTTCTCATAAATTGCAACAAAGAAATTCCCCACAGACTGAATACCATATTTACTCTATGTATTGAGACAGCTAAAAATAATTATTTTCACAGGTGTCCCAATTCTTAGAAAATCGGGAAAGAACACAGCCTGGTCTTGATTTGACGCTGAATAAAGTTGTGTGTGATTCATTTTCCATCACTATATACGAAAATTGCCATCCAATTTTTTTTTATATTTTCATTTTTGGCTTCCAAAACATAGCTTATGATCCCTCATTGGAACGGGCGCAATGCGCTCGTTCCAATGAGGGATCATAAGCTACTTTTTGGAAGCAAAAAATGAAAATTTTTAGTTACTCAAAAACTTTTTTATGAGTGTCGTCTGCTACTAGCGACGGGCCAACTGGAAGCAAATCTCCTGAATGTCCCAAACTTTAGAGCATAAAAAAATATAGTTTTCTGGAAAAAATGTGTGTCCCAAATTATAGAGTGTCCCAATACATAGAGTAAATACGGTAATTTCTTTTCAAAGATAATATGAAACACATCCACTGAGTATGAAGCCTTCAAGTTGTGACACCTGCACTTCAGAATAAAGCCCAAATATGCACTCGACCAGTTAATGGGTCTGAAAAGTAAATAACCTGATGATTCTGTGATGTCCCCGAACTAGACTTATATAAAGGCATGTATTGGAATTGCATGTTGTCTTTGTTAAAGAGTGACCGGTAGTAGCAGATTAAGATGCTTTGGGGTTCCTAATTGTTGTTGTAGTGAAGTTCAACCAGTTTGTCCCTATATCCTGATAAATTCTGTCTTCTGATTGATCAGAATGCCTAGGGCAAATAGTCATGGCAAAGAACACACCTAACATCCAAGGTATATGAGAGCATGCAACATCTAGGGTATAAGGACACGCGAAACATCGGGGGTATATGGTTTAAATTAAAGCTTTCCGCTTTTGCTCGCCTCGATATAAAAAAAATATTGTGCTGTAATTACAACAGTGGACAGAGAATTCTGACTGGATCAGAACTTGGTCACAATCTGGTCGAAATTCGCTGTTCACTCCATTCCAGAACCCCCTCACCCACAATACTGTAGAATTTCCAAGAGGAATTCATCAACAGATGCTATTTTTGTTTGTCTCCCTTCCCAAACTTGAATTTGCAATATTTTATTGCATGCCTATTCTATGCAATCCCCATCTGCTGCAACAATAAACCATGCTGAAAATGAAAATCTGTTCTGCACACATGTGCACAACGGATATCGTTGATGGACAATTTTTATATTGAAGTGAAATTTCAAAGGAATTTTCTACAAATCGTGCAACCACAATTTGAGTTGCTTTTGATAGCTAGAATTCGTTCCCTGATTTCCAATTGAGTTCCAATGTGTTTTACAGGGCTCAAAATAAGTGGTTTCGCATCGCTATTTGCTATGCAAAACATGATAAAAGCTACACAATTTTCAATTATGTATAGCATTTTGCGATACAATATATTCAACTGTAGCCTAATAGGCTGCAGTTGAATATCTTGTATTGCAAAATGTAAAAATGAAAATTTGCAACAAACTTTGCAAGCTAGTTCACTGATGCTTTACTCCTGATATAAGATTAACTCTCCGTCTCGCATTAGCAACTTCATATGTAACGTGAATTTGATTAGTTTAAATTCATCCTGCATTTTGCATGAAATACGCAGACAAAATAACTTTAAGCTCATCAAATTAAGAGATGTTACGCATTTGGAAATATCTAAGTCCATGCAGTTGTTAAAGGCAGTTCAGATGACAAAACATTGCTAGTCCTTCATGTGTTGCAGCTCATTTGAAAAAGCACAGAAATGGATGGACATTATTCTATCTGCTCAGAAGAGTTCAGTACAAGACAATATGGCATAACTCCGGTATACAACAACTGCTGTGCAATTTAAACAAAATGCTATTCATTTTTCGGTAATGTGTAGCATTTTGCTTCGCATAGAAAAAAGGTATTTTGAGCCCTGGTGTTCTATGTGCCATTAGACACAAAGAATGCATTGGAACTCAGGGAATGAAATAGTAACATGGGTTCCCCTCACAAATTTGGTTGCGATAAAATGTGTTCTTTGTGTTGATAGTTGTCAAATGAATTGATTGCTGAGTGTCCCTCTAATAATTGTTTTTATAGATGTTAAGCATGTAATAAACACACAATGACACGCGTGTGTGAATGGTTTAATCGATATGGAACTTGCACCCTTGCGTTCTATCATTGCAGAAGGATAAAACTTGAGGCCTGTGGCTTCTCATTCTAGCCTTCCACTCTGACACTCGTGCCATATCAATTAACCCATTCACATTGTCGTTCTGTGTATATCTTCCACTCTGACACTCATGCCATATCAATTAACTCATTCACAGGCGTTTGTCGTTCTGTGTATATCTTCCACTCTGACACTCATGCCATATCAATTACCCATTCACATGCATTTGTCGTTCTGTGTATATCTTCCACTCTGACACTCATGCCATATCAATTAACTCATTCACAGGCGTTTGTCGTTCTGTGTATATCTTCCACTCTGACACTCATGCCATATCAATTAACTAATTCACACACACGTGTCGTTCTGTGTTTTTATGTAAGAAATCTCGATTTATGTGTGTCATGACTGTATCCCCCATCTGATCAATAAAGAGATCACTTTTCTGATTACTGTTGTATAAACTTATCTGTATACTTTTCTTGCAGTCATGATATTTAAAGGTTATTACCATGGGAACAGTGGGAAGTGAAGCAGTGCATGTTCACTGTATGTAGTAAGGCCTAAAAAAGTGAAAAATCTGTTTCTCAGGCCCTCCCACATGGTCCTTTTAGCTACCGCATGCTCTCTTTTTATGACCAATGCAAAAATAAAAAAAATAAAAATTAAATGGTTTATGTCTGATATTTTAGCCAAGTTAATAAAATTGATCAATTTTTCCCTTGAGTGCCACAAGGCTTTGCAGTGCTTTAGCATTGCAAAGCATTCTTGCACTCAAGGGATGTAATACACCACCAGCCATGCTATTTTGCAGATTATAACGTCTAAATCATAAAACAAACCAAGAACATGAACCTTTGATGGCAAAGAAATAATTACAAAAATAAAAAATAAAATAAACCGCCCGCCCACATGCAGTTTTACAAAAAGTGGCCTGAGAAACAGAAGATCTACTTTGTGGGGCCTAAACAAGTCCTGGTTTACTGGTAAAATAGAACACCATAACCAATGCCAGAGATGGAAGTCCTCTAAAATGGGCTATATGGGTTTTAAACGATTGGCTGCACTTGACTTTGTATCAGCCAGTATTAGACAGTGTGCAGACATATGTGATATTAATAACAAATAAACGAAGTTAAGCAATGCCCAGCCCGGTTAATCCTCGGATGGGTGACCGTCTGAGCGATCGATTAGGATTCCTGCATAGTGTCCTTGGGCAAGGCACTTAACCCCAATTGTCCACATGGGGGCACGATGACGCCGTGTACTAATGCATACTGCACGTCGATGGTGCACATGTCTTCAACCAATCTAACCCTGCCTGTGCTGCAGTGCGGAGTTACGATGTTGGGGAGCTGGCAGCTGCTCGTCATTGCTTGGTTATTCTCTCAGGGTACTCCGGCTTCCTCCACCCTGTCATGATTAGCCATTGTGCATAAGTATGTGTCCTCAAACACCAATAAATAAATAACAACAAATAAATTAAACAAATTACTTGGTTAGTTTCATATTATCCGAGATTTCCCCCCTCGGTAACTTCATATCAATCTGAGACCGAAAGTCAGTGGCTGATGTGAGCTTACTGCAGGCTGATATCTTGGCTGATATGAAACTAACCAAGTAATAACCTCTTTATTTATTAACCCTTTACCTAACACAGACGATATCAAAATTTATTATTTTAAATATCATGTTTTAAAATTTTTCAAAAAATTTCAACAAAACCATATCATGTGACCCCTCATTGGAACGAGCTCGATGAGCTCGTTGCAACAAGGGGGCACATGATATGTTTTTTTAATTTTTAAAAAAATAATATTTTTTCAACTGCTGAATTTGCATATTACGGTGGATTGCTGATGCTGCCGATTCGTTGGATAAAGGGTTAAACCAAAACAATTAATTACAAATTTCACATTCCTCCTGAGAGTGTTATAGATTCTCATTCTTTTCACAAAATCTGAAGATTCCTCTTCTCCACGTTCAGCCATACGAACGTCTTAGCTTCCCCACTACGGAATCTGTTACATTTAACCCTTTACCTAACCTGAAAAGCAGACAACACTTGCAAAAATAATTCCTGAATAACTAATTTTTTTCATTTTTTGTCTCAAAAACATAGGTTATGACCCCTCGTTGGAACGAGCTCGTTCCAACGAGGGGTCATAACCTATGTTTTTGAGACAAAAAATTAAAAAAATAATGAAAATTAATTGGCAATTTTTGAGAATAGCGCTGGCCGGTTTGGGCCGTTATGTTAGGTAAAGGGTTAACCCTTGAAGGCCTATTTCCGACTTTTACAACCTCGGAGCTGGTGCCCATAACATTTTTGAGAATAGCGCTGGCCAGTTTGGGCCGTTATGTTAGGTAAAGGGTTAACCCTTGAAGGCCTATTTCCGACTTTTACAACCTCGGAGCTGGTGCCCTTAACATACCACAATGAGGAGGACCTGTTGACAACAGACATATTAGGTAAGCAGGGGTTTCCAGTTAAGTCTTGGCTGTCGGTTAAGGCAGCCAAGACTTGACTAGAAAATGATTGCTAAATCACTGGGCGTATAGAGGCTGTGAACTTGTGGGAATTCAGGGCACTTGTCCAGGCCCTTAGGGGTTAAAGAGATGAACTATCAAGATTGAATTGGTTAAATTGCCAGTTTCATGATGGAAAACATTTGTTCCTTGAAATTTAGTTATGTTGACATCAGAGTGCAGAGCGTTAAAACATGGAAATACACCTATGCTAATGACGCGAGTATTGCTGTCATTGGGAATATCTTTCAGTGCCCCCAACTGGAACCCCAACCAATGCCTGAGGTGGAAGTCTTAAGTTGCAGCACAGGGATAATAAGAGATTGGGTTACCTTGACTTTACACCTATATTATGGTCATGATATAGCCATGTTTGCTGCAAGTTACCTTAAACACCAATAAATAATCTACCAGCATAATGTAATTCAGCACTGGACCTTCCTTCCCCGTGGGAACCCCGGGAAGTAAACAGCACTTGTTTACTGTGGTAAACCAGTTCCGCTTTACTAGTAAAATAGGACCCAGTCACCAATGCTTGGGGTGAAAGTCCTCTAAAATGGGCAACATGTTGATCAACGATTGACTAAACTTGACTTCATCTCCATGTTGTGTCACGATTAGCCATGGTGCATAAATATGTGACGTTAACCACCAACAAACAAACAAACTGGACCTTCCCTATGAGAATTCCAGGAATTTTACTCGTAAAATAGGACCCGGTTGCCAAAATGGGCAACATGGGTGGGTATATAATACTATATATCCAAATTTACGACTTTACGTTATACTTTTGTTGCAATGGTGAAATAGCTATAGATGCTGAAACACAAAATGGATGAGTAATCTACCAGCGGAATGTAAGGGGGGTAAGCACAAGACCTCCCCTGTGGGAACCCCAGGAAGTTGAGCAGTTCTTGTTTATTGTGGTAAGCTAGTTCTGTTCCACTTGTAAAATAGGACCCAGTAACCAATACCTGGGGTGGAAGTCCTTTAAAATAGGCAACATGTGTATAAACAATTGGCTGGACTTGACTTTATACTTGTGTTGCAATGGTGAAATAGCAAAAGATGCTGAAAGAGGCCTTAAACACCAATAAGGCCTAAAAAAGTTGAAAATCTGTTTCTCAGGCCCTCCAAAATGGTCCTTTTGGCTGCTACATGCTCTCTCTTTTATAACTTTAAAAAATGAAAATTAAATGGTTTACAACTGATATTTTACCCAAGTTAATAAAATTGCTAAACATGTCCCGTGGGTGCATGAAGGCTTTGCAATGCTTTAGCATTGCAAAGCCTTCTTGCACTCAAGATATGAAACACACCACCACCCATGCTATTCTGTACATCATGAGGCCTAAAACATAAACCAAGAACATGAACTTTTGATGGCAAAGAAACAATTACAAAAGTAAAATAAAAAAAAATACCCCCCCCCCCCCCCACCCCCCACATGCAGTTTTACAAAAATGGCCTGAGAAACAGATCTATTTTGTTGGGCCTAAATAATGATAGTAATGAAAGCTTTAGACCGTAGTGTGAATGTAGTGAAGAATATAGCGGAGATGAGTTTTCGACTAGACAACCAATGCAAATGTACAAAGTGGTGTAAATATTTGTAGCAATATTTTTGTACAGTGTATATAATCCCATAAAACATGAGAACATTGTGAATATTTTTCATTTGTTTGTTATTTTAAATCTTAGTAATTCCATTGTTAGATTCATTTGCATAGGAACCAGTGTTTCTATATTCAAATGATGGTTCAGCCAAGCTTGTTCAAATAAAAAACAAAAATCTTTGTTCTTACTTCCTTTTGTTTGCTTTATTTATAGCTTAATTTACTCAGTCCCCAGTGTGAACCCCCCTCCCCCCTCCCCCCAAGAGAAGCAGTGCTTGTTTGCTGTGGTAAACAAGCCCTATTTTACTGGTAACATTGGACTAATCAATGCCTGGGGTGGAAATCTCCTAAAATGGGCAACATGGGTCTAAATGATGGGCTGGGTTCTCGTCAGATCACTGAAGTTAAGCAACGTCGAGCCCGGTTAGTCCTCGGATGGGTGCCCGTCTGAGCGATCAATTCGGACCCCCGCATTGTGTCCTTGGGCAAGGCACTTAACCCTGATTGTCCACACGGGGGCATGATGAAGCCGTGTACTAAGGCCTACTGCACGTTGATGGTGCGCATGTATTCAACCAATCTAACCCTGCCCGAGATGCAATGCGGAGTTTCGATGTTGGGGAGCTGGCAACTGCTTGTCGTTGCTCGGTGGTTCTCTAGGTACTCCGGCTTCCTCCACCCGTAAAACTGTCACGGTCATGATTAGCCATTGTGCATAAGTATATGACCTTAAACACCAATAAATAAATAATAATTGTTTGGACCTAAAAAGTTAAAAATTGTTTCTCAGGCACTCCAGCATGGTCCTTTTGGCTGCCGCTTGCTAACTTTTTATAACCAATCGAAACTTTAAAAAAAAGTTAAATGGTTTATGTCTGATACTTATCCAAGTTAATAAAATTTATAAATTTGTCCCTTGAGTGCAGCAAGGCTTTGCAATGCTTTAGCATTGCAAAGACTTCTTGCACTCAAGGGATGAAATACACCACTACCCATGCTATTTTTTGAGTCCTAAAACATAAAACAAACGAAGAACTTGAACTTTTGATGGCAAAGAAATAATTTCAAAAATAAAAAAAACACCCGTCTGGGTGCATCTTGCACATCGCTCAAGGATAATAACAACCGTTGATAATATTTTCAAAACAGCTTCCTATCCCTCTATACAAGCTTAACCATTAAGGGCCTGGACAATTGTCATGAATTCACACCTGACCACAACCTGTACAGATCCAGCCAAAACTTGACTAGAAACCACTGCCTGTGTAATTTGTCTACTTTCAGCAGGACCACTCAGAATGGAATGTTAAGGACACGTTTTTTAATGTCGTAAAAGTCGGAAATGGGCCTTTAAGGATTAACTGGTGTCAAAATACCAAAATTTCATGAAGCAAATTTTTCCCATATTTGTATCATTGATCTCTGTGAAAACAAGATTGAATTGATTAAATTCGTCGTTGTATTTTGAGAAATATACTGTTAAAAAAAGAAATGCAAAACGGGTTTTCTGTGATGAGGTACGTTCCCGCGTTATGGGATTCTGAGATTGAGAACGAAATAAATTCATAACCAAAGTTTTAATGGATGATTGAAGCACAAATGGAGACGTTTCAGACGTTAACGTCACGAGTCGACGTCATCCAAACTCAATACCTAGTGTGGCCGCCATTTGTGTCCAAAACTGCTTGGCACTTTCTATTCATTGAAGCAATCAGATTCTGGATGGAAGGCTGAGGAATGGTGGCCCACTCTCCCTGCAACGCTTGCGCCAACTGCGGTAACGTCTGAGGTTGTGGCTCACGTTCACACGTCGATCCAGTTGATCCCATAGATGTTCGATCGGGTTCAAATCTGGCGATATGGTGGGCCAGGGCAGGACTTAGATGTATTATCCTGTAGATAAGCTGTCGTGAGCCTTGTGTGCGGTCGGGCGTTATCATGCTGGAAAATGGCGTTGGTATTCTGCATAATGGGGAGCACGTGTGGATGCAAAATATTACCTCTGTGTCGTCAAGTTACCCTCAACATGGACGTGGTCCGTTCTAACAGTGTGCGGGATGGCTGCCCACATCATAACGCTATCGCCGTCATATCTGTCCACCTCCCGAACGCAGCTACGCGCAAAACGTTCTCCGCGACGTCAGTACACGTGGCATTGTCCACCAACTCGGTGAAGAAGGAAACGTGACTCGTCACTGAGCCATACCGTTCTTCATCTCTGATGAGGCCATGTCCTTTGCATCTGACACCACTGAAGTCGACGACGCTTCGCCGTCAAAATGACTCCACGAACTGGCCGTCTCGCACGCAGACATGCCTCGCGTAGACGGTTGCGAATGGTCTGATCTGAAATCCTCCGCCGACCTGGTAGCGTTGACGCTTTAGAGGTGTGTTTGTTCTCTCCCGCTAATGACATAACCGGATGTATCGGTCTTGAGCTGAGGTGGTCACTCGGGGTCTCCCGGATCTTGGAAGGTCCTGCGTTGTCCCCTGGATTTGGTAGCGGTTTCACAGACGTGTGATGGTGCTCGGTGAGACACTGAACACTCTCTCTACATTCGAAACTGATTCGCTTGTTTGCAAGCGGCCAATGGCATTATTTCTCTGAGCTTCGGTCAAATGCGGCATTTTGCATGAGCAATATGCCTTTGACGCTGTGCGAATTCCGATCGATTTCCACGTCAATTTATACCCCACACGCTCTATTCGGAACATGCAACTTCATAATCAGGTATTCACTCAGTGGAAACTTTGTCTTGTTAATTTCCAGTATTTGTGGGGTGATGGTGGCCGATATTATGCCCCAGTGTCCAAAATGTTACATAATGTTTAGACCACCACGATATGTCTACAGCCACACTTCACCTTATTCTCCAAAATTTGCCATGTTATCGTGAGTATACCCGTTTTGCGTTTCTTTTTTTTAACAGTATAGTTGCATTGTGAAAAAAATAAAAATTTTGGTTTGTTTGCATCAATTTTTAGGGGGATTCCTCTCAAGCTTAACACTCTGAACAACTTTGTCAAAATACCGAAACTTCATGCACTGAAGTTTTACTATTATCATGCACAATACAATTAAGAATTGAACCAAATTCATCTTGTTTAACACAGAACTCAGTGGGAAATTTCTTGAAAAAAATTTCTTCTTCAGATCCACCTGTCAGAATCCTTTCATATTTGGTATACAACATCTCTGTGTGTGTGTGGTGGGGGGCAGATTCAATTTGTTCAAAATCGAGTCCCTGGCTTAATATTTGAGCCCTGGCTTAATATTCCCTCATACCCAGGGTCAATATTTGAGTCCCTGGGTTAATATTCCCTCATAGGGAGCCTGAATTTTAACTTAATGCACTATGAGGGACTTTCTCCAAAACTATTTTTCTCTAGAACCACCAATCAGAATCTTCATATTTGATATGTAACATCTCTGGGAAGATCAGATTCAGTCTCTGCCTCAAAATTTGGGCTCTTTTGGAGGGGCGGGGGTAGATGTTGAGGGGTGGGGGTGGGGGGGGGGGGGGGGGGGGGGGCGCAAGTTTCTTCAAATCCATTCCTAAGTGGGTTTTTTCCATAAAATTGCATTTCAAACTGCAGTGACATAGTAACCCTTGGAAGTTTGCTGGTTTACGGCTGATGGAATTGGAAGTAGCCAGGAAGACCTATAATGATAATCACCTGACATGGGCACGAGAGTTATGAATAATTTCATGACTTCATTCCACTGTAGTGTTGATGAACCATGACTAACTGAATGTGATCTTTGAACTACTTTATCGGGTGAGCGATTAAGTCCCCTTGGGGCCTCTTGTTTTCCATGTGTTCCGGCAGAGAAAAGGTCCGAGTTTCTTAAGTCGGAACATAACACACAACGTTGCCCTCGCTTTGAGAGAGACGTGTTGCCGAAACGTCAGACTGGCATCAAAGTGCGTACCAATGAGCTTAATTTTATCTGATCTTTCAGTCTGAACCCTGCAAACATCAATTGATTCAGTGACACATTTCGGGAGAAGCTTGTTGCTCCAAACATGATAAACACGGTTTTTGATTCAACCATTTTCAATCTGTTCGACAACATCCAATTTTTCACATCATTTAACCCTTTACCCTCCCCGTGGGAACCCCGGGAAGTAAACAGTACTTGTTTACTGTGGTAAACCAGTTCCGCTTTACTAGTAAAATAGGACCCAGTCACCAATGCTTGGGGTGAAAGTCCTCTAAAATGGGCAACATGTTGATCAACGATTGACTAAACTTGACTTCATCTCCATGTTGTGTCACGATTAGCCATGGTGCATAAATATGTGACGTTAACCACCAACAAACAACAAACATAACCCTTTACCCAACGTAACGGTCAAAACCGGCCAACGCTGTCCTCAAAAATCGCCAATTAATTTTCATTATTTTTTCATTTTTTGCCTCAAAAACATAGGTTATGACCCCTCGTTGGAACGAGCTCGTCGAGCTCGTTCCAACGAGGGGTCATGACCTATGTTTTTGAGACAAAACATGGAAAAAATTAGTTATTCAAGAATTTTGTTTGCAAGTGTCGTCTGCTTTTCAGGTTAGGTAAAGGGTTAAAGTGGGAGAAATTTCATTGATAGTGAGTTTCAGCACCATGTCTCCAGCCCTGAAGGAGTCATAGATGCTATTATTACCACTTTGCAGGGCGTTCCCTAGTGTATTGACGCTGTTATGCCGAGCGTTCAAAGTAAATAATGCATGGCAATCTCCTAAGTTCCGGGCCGCAGGCCGATAATGAAAATAATCGCCCTCTGGCATCATTGTTACATCACGTGATCACCGCTTGTTCTCGATCGGCAAGGAGCTGAATCGAAACGACGATACCAGGGAAATGATTCATAAACGACCGAACTTTTCTTACCAACGGCTAGATTGTTGTTATTAGGTAAGTAATCCAGATTATTTTTATTATGAAGCAATTGTAAGAAGCCGTCATTGCCGAAAAATTACATCACTTTCCTAATTTCGACGTTCATGCACTCAATTTGTGACACGGGAATTCCCCCAAATTGTCGCCCCTGATCTCTCCGATGCGCATTTGTAAACAAACAAATGGTAATAATAGTAATAACATTATTTTTGCGAGCATTATGGTATATTAGCGGCCCTGCAGAAATTATTAACAGCCCTCGGGCCAATTAGCGGCCCTCGACTTCGTCTCGGGCCGCTAATAAGCCCTTGGGCTGTTAATAATTTCTGCAGGGCCGCTAATATACCATAATGCCCTCAAAAATCATGTTATTGTTATATTATCATCTTCGTGTCGAGCAATTTGTTGGTTGTCCTTAACACGAGCTCAAAAGTGCTAGCATAGCATGTGAAGAAAATAGAACTGTTTACACTTTCCTGTGGTACCGAATACTCAATATCGACTGCCTGATTTTGATTTTCAATGTGGTCTTCATACTGACTATCGCTAAGATATGAGGCAATCCACCTAACGAATCGCCTGCATCCACCCGCGAAATATGCAAATTGAGCAGTTGAAAAAATTTAATTTTTAGCTCAACTTTGACGAAGTCAAATTTGAGCTATTGTCATGGCCCGTCGTCCGTCTGTCCGTCTGTCCGTACGTCAACAATTGGCTATGGCTCGGGCTAGAGGTCGTATTTATGAACCGATCTTTACGAAACTTCTTGTGTACCTTTGTTATGACCCTGGGACGGGAACGAGTGTTTTTAGGTGTGGTCCAAAATTCAAGATGGCTGCCAGTGGCCATTTTGTACCGATGATGCAAAAATCAGTTTTTTGTACAGAACTTCTGTATGAAAGTTCTGATTTGAATAAAGTTTTGTATAAATGTTTAGTACCATGGGATACATCACATATAATACGGGTTTTTTTCTCGTGCGTAAATTATGCAAATTAGACTGACTTTGATTTATTTAGTGTTACTTTCAGAGCTGTAAGTGCCAAGCTGCTATGGCTCGGGCTAGAGGCCGTATTTATGAACCGATCTTTACGAAACTTCTTGGGTACCTTTGTTATGACCGTGGGACGAGAACGAGTGTTTTTGGGTGCGGTGCGAAATTCAAGGTGGCTGCCAGCTGCCATTTTGTACCGACGATGCAGAAATCTGTTTTTTGTACAGAACTTCCATATGAAAGCTCTGATTTGAATAATTTTTTGTATGAATGTTTAGTACCATGGGATACATCACATATAATACGGGTTTTTTTTCTCGTACGTAAATTGTGCAAATTAGACTAATTTTGATGTTTTTTGGGGTTACTTTCAGCACTGTAAGTGCAAATGCCAATACGGCTCGGGCTAGAGGCCGTATTTATGAACCGATCTTTACGAAACTTCTTGGGTACCTTTGGTATCACCGTGGGACGAGAACGAGTGTTTTTGGGTCCGGTCCGAAATTCAAGATGGCCGATGGCAGCCATTTTGTACAAAATTAGGTGCAATCAGATTTTTGCACAGAACTTCCATATGAAAGCCCTGATTTGAATAATTTTTTTGTGTGAATGTTTAGTACCATGGGATGCATCACATATAATACGGGTTTTTTTCTCGTGCAGAAATTATGCAAATTAGATGAACTTTGATTTTTTCAGTGCGACTTACACACAGTAAGTACACATGTCAATACGGCTCAGACTAGAGTCTGTATTTATGAACTGATCTTCACGAAATGTCTTGGGTACCTTTGTTATCACCTTGGGACGAGAACGAGTGTTTCTGGGTGCGATCTAAAATTCAAGATGGCTGCCAGTGGCCATTTTGTACCGAAATTAGGTCTAATCAGTTTTGTGTACACAACTTCTATACAGCTCAGACTAGAAGCCATATTTATGAACCAATCTTTACGAAACTTCTTGGGTACCTTTGTTATCACCGTGGGATGAGAGCGAGTGTTTTTGGGTGTGGTCCGAAATTCAAGATGGCCACCAGCAGCCATTTTGTACCAAAATTAGTGCAATCAGTCTTTTGTATAGAACTTCTGTATGAAAGTTCTGATTTTAATAAATTTTTGTATGAATGTTTAGTAACATGGAATACCTCACATATTGTAAGGGGTTTTTTTTCGTGCAGAAATTATGCAAATTAGATGAACTTTGATTTATTCAGTGCAACTTACACAATGTAAGCACACATGTCAATACGGCTCAGGGTAGAGGCTGTATTTATGAACCGATCTTCACAAAACTTCTTGGGTACCTTTGTTATCTCCTTGGGATGAGAATGAGTGTTTCTGGGTACGGTCCAAAATTCAAGATGGCTGCCAGTGGCCATTTTGTACCAAAATTAGGTCCAATCAGTTTTTTGTCACAAGTTCTATACAGCTCGTATTTATGAACTGATCTTCACAAAACTTCTTGAGTACTTTTGTTTTCACCTTGGGACAGGAACGAGTGTGTTTTGGGGTGCCTTTGTTATCACTGTGCTATGAGAACAAATATTTTGGGGTTCAGTCAGACCCACTCTGGGACTCAAAGATTTTTTCTAGTTCAGCATCAGACTGTCACCCACCTTTACAATACTTTACCTATACATTTGTTACAGGCAACGGTCAGTATTTATGTACAGACCGTTACAATACTTTATATGTACCTTTGTTATCAGGTCATTACCTAGATGTTTGTCATTGCTGTGTCACATACTATACATGTACATGTCTTTGTCTTGACAAGTTGAGCTACAGTGTCATTGACACTTTCATTCAAAATATTTCAACAAAACCATATCATGTGACCCCCTCATTGGAACGAGCTCATTTAGCTCATTCCAATGAAGGGTCACATGATATGGTTTTGTAGAAATTTTTTAAAAAATCTGAAAATAATTATATTTTTAATAATAAATTTTGATATCGTCTAGGGTTAAATGGTAGAGTACTGAATTATTAACTCACTTGTCTTCACCTTGTTACAATTTATGGGAGAGTGTCTGGACTTAAGTATTTCACTTCAAAGGTATCATGAAGCATATCCATGGAATGTGAAGCCTTTAAGTTGCAGCAGCTGTACTTCAGAATAAAGCCCAAATATGGGCCTCCAGCCTCTATCAGTTAAGGCTTTCCCTCACACCAAAGATTTCAGACATGATCTGAATAAGCAGTTGGTGGTCAACAGAATCAAAAGCCACACTGAAATTGATTGCAACAGTAGGTTATATCCTCCTACTTTCCATTTGATTAAGTTGGTCATTATACACTTTTAGAAGTATGGTTTCTGTGCCATAACCTGATCCAAGGCGCTCCGATTAGCTTGGTAGTAAGCAATTTGATTCTAAATGCCTTCTGAAACTCAAAGCACTAGCTTTTTCAACAAGTTTCGAAAGAAAAACTAAGGTTGCTGACAGGCCTGTAATTTTTAGCTCAACTTGAAGTCAAGCTGAGCTATTGCCGTCACTTTTCGACTGTCTGCGTAGGTACGTACGTTACATGAGTCCACAATTTCCTTTGGCACACCGCTCAGGTCTCATTTATGATCAGATCGCTTTGAAACTTGGTTTGTTTGTTTGGGGTGACCTCTGGATGGGAGCTGTTGACCTTCTTCCATTTCTGTCCAAAAATGTTGCACTTGGCAACCAACTTTGAACTTAGTTTAGTCAGACATCAATATATTCCTTTGACATGCCCTACAGGGCACATTTATGATCGGATTGCTTTGAAACTTGGTATATTTCTTTGAATCCTGGCATGCTTGTTTGGGGTGACCTCTAGATGGGAGCTATCGATTTTCTTACATTTTCGTCAAAAAATGTGCCGTTGGCAACGACCTTTGACGAATTTGGTGCGGTTGTGCATCAATATTTCCCTTTGGCGCACCTTGCAGGGCACATTTATGATCGGATAGCTTTGAAACTTGGAATGCTTGTTTGGGGTGACCTCTAGATGGGAGCTATTGATTTTCTTCCATTTCCATCAGAAAAACGTTGCCGTTGGAAATGGCCTTTGATAAACTTAGTGCAGTTATGCTTCAATATTTCCCTTTGGCACACCATGCAGGGCACACTTATGATCAGATCGCTTTGAAACCTGGTATGCTTGTTTTGGGTGACCTCTAGATGGGATCTGTTGACTTTCTCCCATTTCCGTCAAAAAACGTTGCTGTTGGCAACGATTTTTGAACTTAGTTTACTTATGCATCAATATATTCCTTTGGCATCCCGACAGGGCACATTTATGATCGGATCGTTTTGAAACTTTGTATGCTTATTTGGGATGACCTCCAGATGAGAGCTTTTGATTTCCTTCCATTTCCATCAAAAACTGTTGCCATTGGCAATGACCTTTGATGACCTTAGTGCAGTTATGCATCAGTATTTCCCTTCGACACAACCTGCAGGGCATATTTATGATCGGATCGCCTTGAAACCTGGTATGCTTGTTTGGGGTGACCTCTAGGTGGGAGCTATCGATTTCTAGCTCACCTTGACAAAGTCAAGCTGAGTTCATCTCATCCCTCTCCGTCCGTTGTCCGTCAAAACTATGTTTTGGTCTTCTCCAAAACCACTGGGCCAAATCAAGTGACAGTTTGCGAGTGATCGTCCCTAAGGGGCATTGCATTTTTGTTCAACTCAGCATGCCCAGCCCCGTGGGGAGGGGGTGGGGGAAAATGCTCCAAAATATTTTTAAAATCTTCTTATGAACCAGTCGGTACAATGACTTGATATTTGTTATGGAGCTTTCTTTGAGGTGCAGAATCAAGTTTGTTGAAACGAAGTTCGTGAAGCAATATTTGGCTTTGTAAATTTTTATTTTCTGAACCGATGGTCCGATTTGAACCAAATTTGGTATGTGGTATTATTGGGTCATAAGTACTCAACTCGTGCAAAAACAAAAATTCCCGCATCCCTAAGAAACCCCAGGAGCTAAAAATATAAATATTTTCAAAAGCCCATATTTCCCAAACCACACGGAACAGAGAGCTGTTATTTGGTATTGAGCATCCTTAGGACCAGTAGAAATGAACGGTAAAATATGCCATCGGTTATGTTAGGGTGTTCTGTAGAGGCCATCGAAAAAATGCTTATTTGATATTCGGTATACAGCATTCATAGCTGGAGTCAGATACAAGTTTGTTAAAATAAAGCCCATTGGTTTATATTTGGGCTCAATACAGGAGCCCGAATTTTTAACTTAGGGCAATTTTAGGGAATATTCTTTAAAAATCTTCTTCAGAACCAACAGTCAGAGTCTTTTAATGTTTGGTATGCATCATTGTTATGAGGGTCAGATTCAAGATTGTTCAAACCAAGCACTCCCTAGGTTAATATTTGGGCTTCCTATGGAAGCCCAAATTTTAACTTTGTTCAATATGGGGATAATGTTTTTAAAATCTTCAGATTCACCAGTCAGAATGCTTTCATATTTGGTATACAACATCTCTAGGAGGGGTGGGGGGCAGATTCAAGTTTGTTCAAATCGGGTTCCTAGGTATATATTTGGGTTCTCTCTATGGTGGCCCAAATTTTAACTTAGTGCATTATGAGGTAATTTCTTTAAAAATCTTCTTCAAATCCACCAGTCGGAATGCTTTCATATTTGGTGTACAACATCTCTAGAGGGGTCAGATTCCAGGTTGTTCAATTCGAGTGCCTAGGTTAATATTTGGGCTCCATATGGGAACCTGAAATTTAACTTAGTACAATATGAGGGAATTTCTTCAAAAATCATATTAAGATTCACCTGTGAGAATCTTTTCATATTTGGTTTACAACATCTCTAGAGGAGTCAGATTCGAGTTTGTTCAAATTGGTTCCCTGGGTTAATATTTGCGCTCCCATGGTAGCCCGAATTTTAACTTAGGGCAATATAAGGAAATTTCTTTAAAAATCTTCTTCAGATCCACTAGTCAGAATGCTTTCATATTTGAGGGGGGGGGGGAGATTCAAGTTTGTCCAAATCGAGTCCGTAGGTTAATATTTGGGCTCGCTATGGTAGCCCAAATTTTAACTTAGTGCAATTTTAGGAAATTTCTTTTAAAATTTTTCTTCTTCAGATCCAACAGTCAGAATGCTTTCATATTTGGTGTACAACATATCTAGGGTGGTCAGATTCAACTTTGTTCAAATAGAGAGCCTGGGTTAATATTTGGGCTCCCTATAGGAGCCGGAATTGGCCAAGTAGATGAAGAATTAGAAATTTTGTATTCAGTACCCTCTGGAGGTGTGCAATTAAGATTAATCCACATAGGTTGTATCAAGAGGCTTCATAGCAGAGCTCTACATTTTACATTATGATCAAGTGATGAAAAAGCATGATGCTCGGACTATTTTTAGCTCAACTTTGAGGTATTGGTATGGCCCGTCGTCTGTCTATCCGTCCGTCGCGCCGTCAACGCGGCTCGGGCTAGAGGCCGTATTTATGAACCTATCTTTACGAAACTTCTTGGGTATCTTTGTTATCACCTTGGGACGAGAACGAGTGTTTTTGGGTGCAGTCCCAAATTCAAGATGGCTGCCGGTGGCCATTTTGTACCGAAATTAGGTACAATCATTTTTTTGTTCAGAACTTCTATATGAAGGTTCTGATTTGAATAAATTTTCGAATGAATGTTCCGTAACATGGAATGCATCACATATAATACGTGTTTTTTTCTCGTGCAAAAAATTATGAAAATTGGATGAACTTTGATTTATTCAGTGCTACTTATACACAGTAAGTACACATGTCAATATGCCTCGGGCTAGGGGCTGTATTTATGAACCGATCTTCACGAAACCTCTTGGGTACCTTTCTTATCACCTTGGGACGAGAACGAGTATTTGTGGGTGCGGTCCAAAATTTCAAGATAGCCGCCGGTGGCCATTAGACAAACTTTGATTTACTTATACACAGTAACTGCACATTTCAATACCGCTCTGGCTAGAGGTATCTAACTGTCACCCACCTTTACAATATTTTACCTGTACATTTGTTACAGACTACGGTCAGTATTTATGTACAGACCTTTACAGTACTTTGCATGTACCTTTGTTATCAGGTCTTTACCTATATATGTGTCCTTGCTGTGTCATACGCTATGCGTGTACATGTCTTACGCAAGTTGAGCTACAGTGTCATTGACACTTTCATTGTCACTCCTGTGGGGCTCAATGACTGACAATGTGTCCTATGGAGATGGATTGCTTAATGTAGACTCATTTTTGGACTCTGTTTATATTGTGTTTTGTTCAAGGTGGGTGCTTCAGGCCCCATGGGGCCTCTTGTTTCCACTTGCGTCAAAAACATTACCGTTGGCAACAACCCTTGAACTTAGTTTACTCAGGCATCAGTATTTCCCTTTGTCACACCCTAGAGGGCACATTAATGATTGGATCACTTTGACACCTGGTATGCTTGTTTGGGGTGATCTCTAAATGGGTGCTATCGATTTTCTTCTATTTCGAAAAAAACGTTGCAGTTGGCAACAACCTTTGAACTTAGTTTAGTTATGCATCAATATATTCCTTTGGCACGCCCTACATGGCACATGTTTGATCGGATTGCTTTGAAACTTATGCTTGTTTGGGATGACCTCCAGATGGGAGCTATCGGTGAACTTATTGCGGTTATGCATCAATATTTGCCTTTGGCACGCCCTACAGGGCACACTTATGATCGGATTGCTTTGAAACTTTGTATGTTTTTTGGGGTGACCTCTAGATAGAAGCTATCGATTTTCTTCCATTTCCGTCAAAAAGCATTGCCGTTGGAAACGACCTTTGAACTTAGTTTAGTTTGGAATCAATATTTCCCTTTGACACACCCTACAGGGAACATTTGTGATTGGATCGCTTTGAAACCTAGTATGCTTGTTTGGGGTCACCTCTAGATGGGAGCTATCGATTTTCTTCCATTTTCGTCAAAAGTCAAAAAATGACTTTTGATGAATTTAGTGCAGTAGTACAGTTATGCTTCAATATTTCCCTTTGGCACATTTATGGGCAGATCCCTTTGAAACTTGGCATGCTTGTTTGGGGTGACCTCTAGATGGTACCTATAGATTTTCTTCCATTTATTTAAAAAAAAAACATTGCCGCTAACAACGACATTTGAACTTAGTGCAGTTGTGCATCAATATATTCCTTTGGCATGCCGCACAGGACACATTTATGGTCAGATCGTTTTGAAACTTGGTATGGTTGTTTGGGGGGGTCCTACTATTTAACGAACACAAACGAACATAAACGAACATAAACGAACAGAAGAGAAAATAATAGGAAATACAAGTTAAAAATGATTGAGGGTGCATATGCAGGTATATGCGGGTATATATTATTCGTTTGTAAAATTTTATTCACTTCTGATGAGTATTTTGATGATTAATAAGGTTTATAAAATGTACGACGGCACGAAATTCTTGTGTTCGTTAAGTAGTAGCCTGCTTGAAGCTGTCGACAAGATGCGACAAAGGTGTGAAATCAATTAGCTGTCTATCTGAGGAAGAATGTCGCTGAGGAAAACAGCGAAATTTAGGTTTAAGAGGATGGCAAGCGCCTATTTTAATCGTGTGTAAAATTGTATCCACGTCTGATGAGTATTTTAGTGATAAATAAAGATTATAGCCATTATTTGGATTGATAAACATGCATCAAACTCTCGCTTTGGATTCCGAGAACGCATCACGGCGAGTCGGGGACAAACCATGATCTACCCTTAGCAAGCGGAGCAAGACTCGGATACATGTAGCATATTGTACATCCACATAATGATAATAATCTAAAGATGTTACAATATCTTGGGGATAAGTCATTAAAGCCCAGTTTAAGCTTTCCTGAACACTTTTCCCGAACAATCTCACCCTCCACCAACGCGGGCTCCCACTAACGAGAGAGGACAACCAGGCGCGTAGCCAGGAAAAAGTTTCCGGGGGGGGGGGGGGGGGTATAGCCATCAGATGCGCGAAAGGCGGGGGTGCTGGGGGTCCTCCAGGAATTTTTTTTCGGGGGGGGGGGGGGGGGGGTTCTCCCCCAAGAAAATTTTTAAATCTAAGTCTACTGGCGGAAAAATTTGGAAGGGGACACAGCTAGATTTTGGGGAGGGGGTAAGTGTCCCCCCAGCCCCATGTGGCTACGACATTGGGGACAACCCTACCCATACTCTCCTAGAAACGCGACCCGAGAAAAAAATCCCGGGCACCCCCCCCCCCCCACCCCACACTGACTCTCTCAAACGAGGGGGACACCCCGGGCTCTTTCCAGGAAGCGGGTTGCATGATACAGTAACCAAGTTCCACTCACACACTGTGCCCACGACATCGCAAGGAAAACCTAATAAAGAGGACAGTAGCCAAAGTGCACTGCCTGCAGTTGCCAACTTGATTCTCTTAAGTCTGCCGGTCCCAAGCCCGGACAAAGGATGAGGGGAGTTTAAAATTTATTGCTAAAAAAAACATTTTGGAAAATCCGACTAACTTGACTCTGTTAAGTCTGTCGGTGGGGGAGGGGGGGGGGGGGAGATTTAAAATTTATTACTAAAAAAAAAAAAATGTAAGAAAACCTCTAAATCCGCCTGCCTTGACTCTGTTAAGTCTGCCGGTCCCAAGCCCGGGCAAAGGATGAGGGGAGTTTAACATTTATCTAGTCCAACACTATTAGCCTTCGCCTGTGCTCCTAATTTATTATTTTTTTTATTTTTTAATGCGACATATTAAAAAAAATAATAATAATAAATTCGGAGCACAGGCGAAGGCTAATATTATTAGGCTAACATTTATCGCAAAGCGGTTAGGCCTACTGTATCACGAAACGTGTTTCCTGGAAAGAACCGGGGGTGGATGGGGCTCGTTGGTGAGAGTCTGTGGGCGGAGGTTGTCC
The DNA here is from genome assembly GCA_031216915.1 of Pictodentalium vernedei. Lineage (NCBI taxonomy): Eukaryota > Metazoa > Mollusca > Scaphopoda > Dentaliida > Dentaliidae > Pictodentalium > Pictodentalium vernedei. Next base: position 35,985,619 of record CM062290.1, read on the forward strand.
CGGGATTTGTCGTTGCCACAGGGGGCAGGTGCCCCCTCCCCAAAATGTAGCTGTACCCCCTTCCAAATGTTTCCCGCCAGTAGTTAGACTTAGATTTTAAAATTTTCCTGGGAAATTTTCCCCATACCCCCCTCCCCCCTCCCAAAAAAGAATCCTGGGGAAGGAGCTCCAGACCCCCCCCCCCCCACCCCGCCTTTCGCGCATCTGATGGCAATAACCATCCCCCACCCCCGCCAGTTATCACCCCTCCCCCCAGTAAAAAAGCTGTGTCCCCTTCCAAATGTTTTCTGCCAGTAGACTTAGATTTTAAAATTTTCCTGGGGGAGAACCCCCCCCCCCCCCCCCCCCCACACCCTCTCCCGAAAAAAAATTCCTGGAGAAGGACCCCCAGCACCCCCGCCTTTCGCGCACCTGATGGCTATACCCCCCCCCCCCCCCTGTTATCGCCTCCACCACCCCCCCCCCCCCCCCCCTGGAAACTTTTTCCTGGTTACGCGCCTGGTTGTCTTCTCTCGTTAGTGGGAGCCCGCGTTGGTAGAGGGTGAGCTTGTTCGGGGAAAGTTTTCAGGAAAGCTTAAACTGGGCTTTAATGACTTATCCCCAAGATATTGTAACATCTTTAGATTATTATCATTATGTGGGTGTACAATATGCTATATGTATCCGAGTCTTGCTCCGCTTTCTAAGGGTAGATCACGGTTTGTCCCCGACTCGCCATGATGCGTCCTCGGAATCCAAAGCGAGAGTTTGATGCATGTTTGTCAATCCAAATAATGGCTATAATCTTTATTTATCACTAAAATACTCATCAGACGTGGATACAATTTTACACACGATTAAAATAGGCGCTTGCCATCCTCTTAAACCTAAATTTCGCTGTTTTCCTCAGCGACATTCTTCCTCAGACAGACAGCTAATTGATTTCACACCTTTGTCGCATCTTGTCGACAGCTTCAAGCAGGCTACTACTTAACGAACACAAGAATTTCGCGCCGTCGTACATTTTATAAACCTTATTAATCATCAAAATACTCATCAGAAGTGAGTAAAATTTTACAAACGAATAATATATACCCACATATACCTGCATATGCACCCTCAACCATTTTTAACTTGTATTTCCTATTATTTTCTCTTCTGTTCGTTTATGTTCGTTTATGTTCGTTTGTGTTCGTTAAATAGTAGGACCGGTTTGGGGCGACCTTTATATGGAAGCTATCGATTTTCTTCCATTTTCATAAAAAAAAACCTTGCTGTTAGTATCGACCTTTGAACTTAGTGCATTTGTGCATCAATATATTCCTTTGGCACACCGCACAGGTCGCATTTATGATCGGATTGCTCTGAAACTCGGTATGCTTGTTTGGAGTGACCTCTAGATGAGATGGGAGCTATCGATTTTTTTCCATTTCCGTCGTTAACAGCGACCTTCAACCTTAGTGCATTTGTGCAGCAGCATTTTCCTTGGGCACGCCTGTTACGACCCGTAATGTAATAAATGCCCATAATGTAATACCTACCCATAATGTAATACAAAAACGACCCATAATGTAATACGAACCCATAATGTAATAAAAAACGACCCATAATGTAATAAATGTAATAACGTGTAATAAATGTTAGGTACCCATAATGTAATAAAATTTTTAAAAAATTAGATACAAATTACACTTTTCCTGGCCCGTAATGTAATAAAATTCTAAGTTTGATTTTTGTTTTTTCTCTTTACTCCAGCAGTGCGTTCGGCTACTTATGACACATCCTACGCCTTCATCAATGCTGCCAATGGCCCCTATGCTGTACACAGCCAACATGTGTGGGTGTGTTGGAATTATGATGGAGAGTATTCCGGGACCTGGGGCGGGTATACTCTGCTCTGAGTGGCAGGCATTATCCCTCTTCTATTTGTACCACACGCGCAAACGTCTTCCTCAATAGCCTCTACTGCCCTGCCACAACCATATAGGTCTACCTTACCAGACATTCAGTAATTTTGATTCCAGGATGGTCATTTATAACTGCAATCATCATATTCGACCGGCTGTTCACTTGCACAAAAGCAATGTGGGTAGCAGGTTCCTACTGTTAATAAATGCAAGTAACTCTGGCCAAAGTTGCTGGGGCAAAGGGTGGAGTGGGTGCCGTGGGATTTGGGTGCACGAGACTGGATAGTGGCGGGGGGGGGGGGGGGGGGTAGTGTGGAATACAAGGAAAAGATGGAACAGAAGCAAGACGTTGAGTCAAGCGGCGCGAAGGAATATCGGGAGGCGATATGGTAGGTGTACTGGTATTGGGATAGGGGATATCCTATAGCTTGTATCCCACACTATACGCCCCCCCCCCCCCCCCACTATCCGGTTATTGTGCACCCAAACCCCACTACACCCCACTACACCCTCTGCCTCAGCAACTTTGGCCAGAATTGCTTGCACTTATTAACAGTATAGGAACCTGCTACCCGCATTGCTTTTATGCAAGTGAACAGCCGGTCGAATATGATGATTGCAGTTATAAATGTCCATCCTGGAATCATAATTATTGAATGTCTTGTAAGGTAGACCTATATGATTGTGGCAGGGCAGTAGATGCTATCGAGGAAGTCGTTTGCGTGGGTGGTACAAATGGAAGAGGGATAATGCCTGTCACTCATAGCAGAGTATACCCGCCCCAGGTCCCGGAATACTCTCTATCGTAATCCCAACATCCACCTAAAACCCCATATGTCTGCCCGATGGCTCCGATCTGTTCGTTTCTTCATCGATCGATGCAATTTTGATATACAGCGCAGAGAAGTTCCTGCAGAAATCGATTTGTTTCGCATTCGATTAGGATTCGAATCTTTTGCAAGATTCGATTGAGTATTCGATTCGAGCCAAAAATGGGGATTCGCAGGGCTCTAGAACAGAGCTTACTTACTTCTAATTCATCGTTTGATTTACTTTCTGGCACATGATTGAATGTCGTTTTACCCATTAGGTTTGAAATAACATCAAACCTTGTTGTCATTTCTACATGCTGGCACAACATTGTTTTATATTTATTTAAGTAGTTCTTATAGCAGTGGCGGCACCACACGGTGTCTTGGTGGGGGGGGGGGGGGGCGTACCCACGCACACAATTTTACTGCGGGCCCCCAAAAAATCAAACTTCAAATTACTATCTGGCCGTGTTTATCCCACCCAATATCACATCCGCAAACGGCACTCAACAATACACATCATGTCCGGTGTTGTAGAAACGCTCAGATATTGCTCCCATGGCATCCAAATATGAACATTTTTCCTATGGAGACCCCCCCCCCCCCGAAAAAAACGGGTGGGGGCACCCTCCTCCCTAGTTCAGCGATCTGAGCGTAGTGGCTACCCCCTTCCAGGGGGGTAGCCACTACGTTCAGATTGCTGAACTACCTCCTCCCCTATCCTCCTCTAGCTCAGACCTGCGGCATTCGGGAGATGCCTTTGGCATCTCGACCTCCCCACCCCCCACCTCCCATATCTTACTTAGGCTTCCTAAATTGAAATCCTGGCACCGCCACTGTCTTATAGTCATTTCTCCTCTCACAGACGATTTATTGAGTCCTGTGTGTGAGCCAGTGCCTCTCACTACTACCAGTCTCATTTTACAGATGCTGAGCCTGTGGTGTAAACTAGGGAACAGGTTTGCTCTGCACCATGAGTTTCATCTTCATAGGCGCATGTTTATCAGATATTCCTGAATCTCACACTGAATCCCATGTATTTTTAGCTCACCTTCACAAAGTCAAATTGAGCGTATCTAATCGCTCTCCGTCCGTCAACACCATGTTTTGGTCCCCCCCCCCCCCAAAAAAAAAAGAAAAACAAACAAAAACAATACAAAACACTGAGCCGATTCAAATTAAAGTTTGTGTGAGTGATGGTCCCGAAGGGGCATTGCATTTTTGTTCAACTCAACATTCCCATCCCCATAAGGAGGGGGTAGGGGAAAATGCTCCAAAATATGTTAAAAATCTTCTTCTCGTGAACCAGTGGGTACAATGACTTGATATTTCGTATGAAGCTTCCTTTCGAGGTGCAGAATCAAGTGGTTTCAAACGAAGTTCGTGAAGCAATATATGCCTTTGTCATGCGAAGGGCAAGATTTTTGGCACCCCCAAAATTTTTGTTTTCTGAATCGATGGTATGTGGTATTATTGGGTCATAAGTTCTTGACTCGGGCAAAAATTAAATTCCCGTGTCCCCATGCGAACCTCAGGAGCTAAAACTATAAATAGTTTTACACGCCCGTATTTCCCAAACCACACGAAACAGAGAACTGTTAGTTGGTATGAAGCATCCTTAGGGCCAGTAGAAAAATGCCATCGGTTATGTCACGGTATTCTTTGGTGGGGTGTGGGTGGGGGGTGTATAATCGAAAACATGCTGAGTCAGCATATTTGCACAAAAAAAAATTCAAAAAGTTTTCTCCAGAACCAATGGTCAGAATCTTTTGATATTCGGAGTACAATCCATACGGGGGTCAGATACAAGTTTGTTAAAGTGAAGCCCTTTGGTTCATATTTGGGCTCAATACAGAAGCCCGTGTTTTTAACTTGGGACAATATGGGGAATAATCTTTAAAAATGTTTTGGTTTTCGTCACTGTTATGAGGGTCAGGTTTAATGTCTGGTATACGTCATTGTTATGAGGGTCAGATTCAAGATTGTTCAAACCAAGTCGCTAGGTTAATATTTGGGCTTCCTATGGAAGCCCAAATTTCAACTTAGTGCAATATGGGGGATATTTTTTTAAAATCTTCTTCAGATCCACCTATGGGAGCCGGAATTGGACATGTAGCTGAGGCCTCAACAACTGACAATGTATCACATGGAGATTGATTGCTTAATGTAGATTCATTCTTGAACTCTGTTTATATCGGATTCTGTTTAAGGTGAGCACTTCAGGCCTCGTGGGGCCTCTTGTATACAAAGGTTCTGAACAATGCTTGAAGTTCCCCAAAAAAGTCCTTAAAAATCTTGTGAAATTTCCTCTCACGAGAGTGTATGAATGTCTTCATGTATGTCAGAATAGGGACACCATCTTTAGGCATCTGGTGATATTCTGTTGGAATGATCTTTTGAATTTCTTTCCAGCAGATATCACCCCCATGGAGTAGTGCTTGTTGCTGTGTGTTGTAAACAAATTGTACTTTACAGGTAAAATAAGACACAGTGATCAATGCCTGAGTGGAAGTCCTTTGTTGTGGGCAACATAGGCAAAAATGATTTGCTAAACTTGAATTCATTCCTAAGTTGCAGTAATGGTATAGCCATAGATTTTGAAAGTGGCCTTAAATACCAATAAATAAATAGCTTGTCAGTTCACGATAAATAATCTTCTCAATAGAAAAGCGTAAAGAAAACAACTTTAAAATGACATTTTTTCTTCAAAAACAGCTTTTGAGGTTTTGTGAACTCTCGTGGTGGATTGGGATTTTGAAGCCCAGTAAAAGCTCAGTGACCATTTGTAGCTCAACTTGACAACGTCAAGTATGAGCTATTGGGATGGGTTGTGATCCGTTGTCCGCCCGTACGTCTGTCCTTCCACAATTCATTTTGCGCACCCTACAGGCCGCAACTCTCGCCCGATGAGTTCCAAATTTCATACATGGCTTTAGGGCAATGTCAAGATGGGAGCTATCAATTTTTTCGAATTTCGTTGAAAAACATGGCCGCCAGTGGCGATCTTGGATTTGGATATAAACTATCCAACAATTGCTTTAGCACGAATATCGGCCGATTTGCACCATTGCCTATTTGGACCGGTCGATTTGCACCATCTCAAAAGTCGATTTGCACCATCGAAAAAGTCGATTTGCACCATCGAAAAGGTCGATTTGCACCATCGAAAAAGTCGATTTGCACCATCGAAAAAGTCGATTTGCACCATCGAAAAAGTCGATATGCACCACCATTTCTAATTTCACCACCATTTCTAATTTTCGGCATCAGAATCGGCCACTTGTGAGCTCAAATAACCGGTAATCGGTCAGCGACCATTTTTGGTAATCGGTTCAACACTAGTTAATTTTGTAGAACTCAATTCCTGCCCAGGCCTCCATGGGCTAGATCCATAATCCTCACAAATGAAAGTATCAATGATACTGCAGCTCAACTTGCCCAAGAAGGGACTGAACGAAATAGAAAGACCCAGTAATACCAAGTCATTCATTCAAGTTTCTACAGAAAAGACATCACACCAAAGCTACATATGAAATCTGAAAAAGATTGGGTGAGAGGTGCAGTCTTTAGAGTGTGCTAATGGAATTGTTGACAATTTATATGCCAAATCCAAGATGGTCATTGTCAGCCATGTTTATCAACGAAATTCAGAAAAAAGCTACACATGAAATTAAAAAAAAAGATGGGGTGATGTGGCCTATATGGGGTGTTAATGGGATTGTTGACAATTTATATGCCAAATCAAAGACGTCCGCCGACGGCCATCTTTTTCAAAAAAAAATCAGAAAAAATTGATAGCTCCTATCTAGACATCACACCAAAGCTACATATGAAATCTGAAAAAAAAATCCGGTGTGAGATGCCGCCTGTAGTGTCTGCTAATGGAATTGCGGACAATTTATATGCCAAATCCAAGATGACCACTGACGGCCATGTTTTTCGACGAAATTCAGAAAAATTTGATAGCTCCCATCTATACATCACACCAATACAAAATTTCGAAAAAAATCAGGTGAGAAATGTAGCATGTAGGATGTGCTAATGGAATTGTTGACAATTTATGTGCCAAATCTAAAATCGCCGTTGACGGCCATGTTTTTCAACGAAATTCGAAAAAGGTCGATAGCCCCCATCAAGACATAACACCAAAGGTAAATATGAAATTTGTGACTGATCGGGTGAGAGCTGTGGCCTATGCGGTGTAGTAATGGGATTGGTGACAATTTATATGACAAATCCAAGACGGCCTCTGACAGCCATGCTTTTCAACGAAATTAGGGAAAATTCGATAGCTCCTATCTAGATATTGCCCCAAAGCCACATATGAAAGTTGGGACTGATCAGATGAGAGCTGCGGCCTGTATGGTGTGGTAAAGGAATTGTTGGATAATTTATATTCAAATCCAAGATGGCTGCTGGTCGCCAAGTTTTTAAACAAAATTCAGAAAAATTCGATAGCTCCCATCTAGACATCACACCAAAGCTACATATGAAATTTAAAAATGATCGAGTTTGAGATGTGGCCAGTGGGGTGTGCTAATGAAATTGTTGACAATTTATACATGTATGCCAAATCTAAGATGGCCACTGGCAGCCATGTTTTTTATCGAAATTCGTAAAAATTTGATAGCTCCCATCTAGACATTGTCCCAAAGCCACAGATAAAATTTGGGACTGATCAGATGAGAGCTGCGGCCTGTATAGGGTATGCTAAAGGGGACCGGTCGATCAGTGAGATCGTCCATCTTCAACTGATGAAGTTGATTGATTGATTGAAGAATGGTTTCGCGCGCCGAAGGCGCGCTGGGACGTTGTGGGGCAAGCCCTTTCGACCCTCAATTACTGTATATTATAGTTTCGTTAATTTTGAGACAGCATCACCCGCATCATGTTCAGTCGGTGTAAAGGAGGAAGAGGTTTGGTGTTGATGATTCTGGTTGTTGTTCTTCAGGCAAGTATAGTCTGCCGCTTGTGATTTGGTGCTGAAGATAGATAGGCCTTCATCGGCAAATATAGTCTGCCTTGGGCTCTTGGCTGGCGTGTATGATTTCGGCGATTGACAATTGAAAGAAACAAAACGGACCTTAACAAGGTGCCACCAACCTGAACATTCCTGGTTCAGGTAACAGGCATGCTTTTATCATTGGGTCGGGTCATGCTGTGCGCTAGAGGAGCGCTTTACAAAAAAGGGGCCAAGAAGTCGGGGCGCAGGACCAACGCTCGCCTCCCTGGGGGTGGATGCCCACCTCCAAGGATGGAGTGAAGGATGTGCTGAAGCCATAACGGTTATTGTGTTGCCATAGCGGTTATTGATATCCAGAGCGGTTATTGTTGTCCATAGCGGCTATTGTTATCCATAGCGGTTATTGTTATCCATAGCGGCTATTGGGGGAAAAGGTAGAGTCTGAAAAATAGTAAAAAAAACTTAGACTAAAAGCGGCAAAAGGTAGAGTACAGTGAAGAAGTGTGTGCATTTGTAAGGTCTTTTCTGGATGTATTTCTGTTGAGTGTGATTTTCAGGCAAGTATAGTCTGCCGCTTAAATGAGTGTTGGAGCTATCACTAGCAAGTATACTCTGCCTCAAGCTCTTCTGTTGTTGTTTGTTTTGGCTGCAGTGGATGTTGCTTGGTTGGCTGTCGGGGAGTCTTTCTTTCAGCGGTGTCTGGTCTTGGTGCGTTTATGGTGCTAAGTTCTGTATCTCTGTCGTGGCTGAAATAAAAAAGGTACGGGGTGGTTGGAGTCCCCAATGTCTTCTGTTCTCCTTCTCGTGTCGCGTGGCTTGGCTTTTTGGCTGTGTTGTCGGGTGTTTTCATGGTAGATTATTTCTTGTGTCTTGTGTCTTTCTTCGGGCAAGTATTGTTTTGCCACTGGATAAGTGTTGGAGCTATCATTGGCAAGTATACTCTGCCCCAAGCTCTTCTGTTGTTGTTTGTTCTGTCTGTTGTGATGTTGCTTTGTTGGCTTGTCGTGGAGTCTTTCTTTCAGTGGTGTCTGGTCTGGTGCGTTTATGGTGCTATGTTCTATGTGTCTGCCGTGGCTGAAATTGAGAATTATAGGATGATTAGAGCCCCCCCCCCCCCCCCCCCCCCATTGTCTTCTGTTCTCGTGTCGCGTGGCTTGGTTGTTGGCTGTGTTACTGTTCTGTCGGATGTTTTCGTGGTTGATCATCTCTTGTGTCTTGTGTGTTTCTTCGGGCAAGTATAGTCTGCCACTGAATCATTGTTGGAGCTATCATTGGCAAGTATAGTCTGCCTCAAGCTCTTCTGTTGATGGTCGATGGGTGGATCCGAGTGGTGCTTGTTTGTCGGATGTCTGACTTGGTTGGAGATATTGGTTTTCGTTGGGATGCCTATGCTCTGTCTTCGGGTGTTGCTGAAATTAGAAATGGTGGTGCATATCGACTTTTTCGATGGTGCAAATCGACTTTTTCGATGGTGCAAATCGACTTTTTCGATGGTGCAAATCGACTTTTTCGATGGTGCAAATCGACTTTTTCGATGGTGCAAATCGACTTTTGAGATGGTGCAAATCGACCGGTCCAAATAGGCAATGGTGCAAATCGGCCGATATTCGTGGTATTTTTTGTCTCAAAAACACAGGTTATGGCCCCCATTGGAACGAGCTCGTCGAGCTCGTTCCAATGAGGGGTCGTAACCTATGTTTTTGAGACAAAAAATGAAAAAATTAGTCAAGAATTTTTTTTGCAAGTGACGTCTGCTTTTCATTGTCTTGGACAAGTTGAGCTGCAGGGTCATGACACTTTCATAATAGATGCAGTTTACAAAATGAATAAACTGCTGTCTGCTGGAATGAGAGCAAATCTGTTTATATTGTGTCTGTGGTTGTGGGAATATAACAATAACATGATTTTGGAGGGCATTATGGTTCATTAGGAAGCCCTGCAGCAATGATGAACAGCCCGAGGGTTTATTAAAGGCCCGAGACGAAGTGGAGGGCCGTTAATAAGCCCAAGGGCTGTTCATCATTGCTGCAGGGCCACTAATGAATCATGATGCCTGACAACAACCATGTTATTACTATTATTACCACTCCCTGTTACACCTAACCGCACGAGGGAATTGCTGAAAGAAATAATCACTAAAGTCGGTTCGATATTTCTGTTTCGATCGTGCGTTCGACTTCAGTTCAGAAATACAAAGGGACGTCATCAGAATGGGAGTAATTCATTAGACCATGGAATCTAAAAATAGCCGGGCCGCGGGCCGCTAATTTCTATTTATACCATTATCGCCCGCGGCCCGGCTCCGTCGAATGACGTCACTGGAATTATGGCGTTCGTTTTAACTTATTATAATCGACTAGTAACTTATAGATTGAGTGGAAATAATCTAACAATAACATGATTTTAGGGGGCATTATGGTTCATTAGCGGCCCTGAAGCAATGATGAACAGCCCGAGGGTTTATTAAAGGCCCGAGACGAAGTGGAGGGCCGTTAATAAGCCCAAGGGCTGTTCATCATTTCTGCAGGGCCGCTAATGAATCATGATGCCTGATAACAATCATGTTCTTACTATTATTACCACTCCCTGTTACAGCTAACCGCACGAGGGTATTGCTGGAAGAAATAATCACTAAAGTCGGTTCGATATTTCTGTTTCGATCGTGCGTTCGACTTCAGTTCAGAAATATAAAGGGACGTCATCCGAATGGGAGTAATTCATTAGGCCATGGAATCTAAAAATAGCCGGGCCGCGGGCCGCTAATGGCTATTTATACCATTATCGCCCGCGGCCCGGCTCCGTCGAATGACGTCACTGAAATTATGGAGTTTTAACGGCCCTCCAAAATCATGTTAATCGACTAGTAACTTATGGTCTGAGTGGTAATAATATAACAATAACATGACTTTGGAGGGCATTGTGGTTTATTAACGGCCCAACAGGTGTAAATAACAGCTCGACAGCTTATAAAAGGCCCGAGACGAAATCGAGGGCCGTTAATAAGCTGAAGGGCTGTTATTCACACCTGTTGGGCCGTTAATAAACCACAAGGCCCGACAAAGTCATGTTATTACTATTATTACCACTGCGATTCTGAGAAAGTTTTGACTCTGTATCTTAAATGGCAGCTACAACCAGTCAATTGGTCTTCATTCAATTCGATGGATTGAGACGTGTTTAACCCTTTACCTAACGAATCGCCCGTATCCTCCCGCGTAATATGCAAATTCAGGAGTTGAAAAAATATTATTTTTCAAAACATTTAAACAAAACCATATCATGTGACCCCTCGTTGGAACGAGCTCGTCGAGCTCGTTCCAACGAGGGGTCACATGATATGGTTTTGTTGAAATTTTTGAAAATTTAAAAAAAATGTTATTTAAAATAATAAATTTTGATATCGTCTACGTTGGGTAAAGGGTTAACGCTTTCAATTTTGCAAATGATATTATCGTCTGTTCTCAAACAAACTGGTGTCACATGATTATCACGTGATCGGCACCGGTACTCTTTCAATTGCAACGAAGTTTAAAAACTTAAAAACAGACCCGATTTTTACCGCTTTTAAGTCAGGAATAAAGGCTTAACATTTCTGCAAACTTACTTACTATATATATACAGCTGCTTGTTCTTATGGGACTAACTTTACTGGACAGTGACATTTTACATATTTAATAATTTAAATAAAAATCACATTGTTTACTAGTTGAAACCATTTCTGGAAACTGTTTTTCATTTCTGGATGTACGATAGTGAGGAACAAAAGTCTCTTGACGTGTCGGGCTGTTAATGCGATGTTCGACTCATTAACGGCCCGACACATCACGCGGCATTGTAAGTTGAACGTTACGTTCTTGTAATGCACTGTTAAACTGTGTTAATGTACTAGGGAACGCCCTATAAATTGGTAATAATGTTGTTTGGTGACACAATGTTGGAAATGGCTTTCTGTGTCCTTTCCAATAGTGTTTCAGCAAACAGAAAATATTCAACTGGATAGAAATTCAGAAAAAAACACGTTTGAATGATTTTAGCTCAACTTCTCATCCGTCGACGTCGTCGGCGTTCGTAAGTACGTCTGTACATCCACAATTTACTTTGGCGCGCCCTACAGGGCACATTTATGGTTGGATCGCTTTGAAACTTGGTCTGCTTGTTTGGGGTGACCTCCAGATGGGAGCTATCGATTAGCTCTTAGAAAACGCTCACACTGTGGATAGAGCCATAGAATGTTAGCAGCCATAAGCACTTGCATTACACCAGAGCCCCTTTAGGAGAGCAGTAGAAAGTTATTGTCACAGAGTGTTAGCAGCCACAAGCATTTACATTACACCTGAATCCCTTTAAGAGAACAGTGGAAAGTTATTCGAACAATTAGTTTAGTGAAATAATACTATCATGATCTCAATGGCCAGGTAAAAGTGGTTTCCCACGAAGTTGAAAGATTAGAAAGGTAAAAACATTTCCAAAAGCCATTGTTTAAGAGAAGGTATAACTAATTATCTCATTACTCTCGAGAAGTATTGGAGATTAATGTCATAAAACAATTCTAATCTGACTGTTTTAGAGAGGTTTGTGACAATATTGAAATTAAAGGTATAAGACATATCTAAAACCAATCACAATAAATGGCTTTCCACTTACCAGAGGTATAGGTACGTGATATTAAATGTAATAAGGATATAAAACCTATCTAAAGCCAATTATAAGCTAGAATATATCGGAGTTGAGAACTTAACAAGGAACACAATCTCTGGTCAGGAGAGTGCAATATTTGATACTTTTCTGCCAAGTGAGATCGTACCCCCAATACTTGGCATGAAAATACATGAAAGTTTAACTCCTTGATACTGAAGTTGAACGTCAACAAAGATGGCGTCAGAATTCCTAAGGAAAGTTTTCCTGATTTCAACAGGAAAATAAACCACGTGATTAATAATATATAATCCCCAGTCGGCCATTTTGTCAGCAGTCTCCTCTGAAAACTCATGCTGTTCACATCTAAAAACCTACAGTGTGCTATTATTTCCAGGACGGACTTTCAGAAATGTTTTTCTCAGATAGAAATTATTCCGTTCATACTTGAGTTGATAACACATTTCAGAGGGACTCCAGTGTAGGACACTGTACTTATATTGAAAGTTGTAAGTTAATAAAAGTGTATAAGGTTAGCTTATACATCCCACTGTATAGACAGTCTTGTCTTGTGTTAAGTGTTTGACCCATGTACCACAGAATTCAGACTCCAAGGAACTTGGATCATTTTCCAGACTTATTCCAGTTATAGATGAAAGTGGAGTGTGGTGGAGCCTAGATGATCTAGACTGATCGGGGCCAAAAATCAATCACAACGTGGAGGGCTTCGCCACATAAGTACAGTTATGCATCAATATTTCCCTTTGGCACACCCTGTTGGACACATTTATGATCGGGTCGCTTTGAAACTCGGTGTGCTTGTTTGAGGTGACCTCTAGATGGGAGCTATTGATTTTCTTCCATTTCTGTCAAAACATGTTGCCCCTGGCAACGACCTTTGAACTTAGTTTAGTCAGGCATCAATAGTTCTTTTCGGAACATCCTACAGGGCACATTTATGATCGGATCGCTTTGAAACTTGGTATGCTTGTTTGGGGTGACCTCTAGATGGGAGCTATTGATTTTCTTCCATTTCCGTCAAAACATGTTGCCTCTGGCAACGGCCTTTGAACTTAGTTTAGTCAGGCATCAATAGTTCCCTTTGGAACATCCTACAGGGCACATTTATGATCGCATCGCTTTGAAACTTGGCATGCTTGTTTGGGGTGACATGTAGATGGGAGTTATCGATTTTCTTCCATTTCTGTTACAAAATGTTGCCGCTGGCAATGACCTTCGATAAACTTGGTGCAGTTATGTATCAATATTTCCCTCTTTGGCACACTCTGCATGACACATTTATGATCGGATCGCTTTGATACTTGGTGTGCTTGTTTGGGGTGACCTCTAGATGGCAGCTATCAATTTTCTTCTATTTCTGTCCAAAAATGTTGCCGCAGGCGATGACCTTTGAACTTAGTTTAGTCAGGCACCAACATGTTGTTCCATTTGGCACATACTATAGGGCACATTTATGATCGGATCGCTTTGTAACTTGGTGTGCTTGTTTGGGGTGATGGGAGCTATCGATTTTCTTCCATTTTCGTCACAAAATGTTGGCGCTGGCAACGATCTTCGATGAACTAAGTGCAGTTATGTATCAATATTTTCCTTTGGCACACCCTGCAGGTCACATTTATGATCGGATTGCTTTGATATTTGTGCTTGTTTGAGGTGACCTCTAGGTGCGAGCTGTCAATTTCCTTCCATTTCCGGCCAAAACTGTTGCCGCAGGCAATGACCTTTGAACTTAGTTTAGTCAGGCATCAATGTTTCACTTTGATACACCCTACAGGGCACATTTATGATCGGATTGCTTTGAAACCTGGTCTGCTTGTTTAGGGTGATCTCTAGATGGGAGCTATCGATTTTCTTCCATTTCCGTCAAAAAACGTTGTCGTTGGCATCAACTTGGCAACCTTCGAACTTAATTTAGTCAGGCATCAATATATTCCTCAGACATGCCCTGCAAGGCACATTTATGATCGGATCGCTCTGAAACTTGGTATGCGTGTTCGGGGTGACCTCTAGATGGGAGCTGTTGATTTTCTTTCATTTCCATAAAAAAAAAATGTCGTTAGCGCCAGCCTTTGAACTTAATGCATTTGTGCAGCACCCTATCCCTTTTGTCCTCTCTACAGGGCATATTTATGAATTTACAGAAAAAACATTGCCAGTGGCAATGACCTTCAAACTTATTGTATTTGTGCATTAACATCTTCCTTTGGCATGCCTCAGGGGGCGCACTCATGACCGCGTTGTTTTGAAATTTGGTTTGCTTATTCAGATTTTCGATTTTCTTTTCATTTCCATCAAAAACTGTTGGTGTTAGCAACAACCTTTGAATTCATTGCATTTGTGCATCAACATTCTTCTTGGACAAAACCTACAGGGCACATTTACCGTACGATTGTTTTTGAACTTGGTGTGCTCATTAGGCAAGACCTATAAATAAGAGCTACCGATTAAAGTTCATTTCTATGAAAAAGTTGCCGTTTACGGTTACCCTTAAACTTACTGCATTTGTGTATCAGCATTCTTCCTTTAGCAAGCTTTTAATGTTTACATTTTAAAATGCATGGATTGCTCTGACGTTGTGCTGTTATGTTGAAGTTATGTTGAAGTTTTCCCAAATAATTGGTACCAATGATCTTCAATTTTGCCATTTCATTTATAACTTACCAAGTTCAAGTTTGTCAAGTTGAACTACAGTGTTATCGACACTTTCAATATTTATTTTTCTTTTAAATTACAAATATGGTGAGGCTTTGGTCCAAGTATTTTCTGAGTTTTCTGCTGAGTATTTTCAATTATTTTTTTCATCAAATCTAGTCATGGCTGCTTCACAGCAGCCATAACTAGATTTGACCAAAAATACATCCAAATTTACCTCAAGCAATCATTGATAAAAAAAAGTCCATTCAATTCACCAGGGTGGGAATTTGGTTAAATATGGAAAGAGATTTTGTGTCCACGACATGAATAGCCACCAGCAGCATATGAGGAGTTACCGGCGTGGGGTGTGGTTCATTTCATCAAGTGAGTCCTGAATTCTGATATGAAGAAAAATGCTAAAAAAAAGAAACGCAACTCGTTTGAATAGGACCAAAATCTTTGTGTATCCTTGAAGTTGTTGATCCGATTGCATGACACTTCCATGAGCCCTTCCCAGCAGATAACGGCAAATTGTTCGCTCAGTAGTAGAAAACTACGGAAATGACGTTAAAATTACATGTTTCTGCAAATACAGCTTCTGATTGCTGGGTACAAGTTCAGTGTGTGCTTAAAAAGGGAAGAAAACTGTAAACTGCTCTTTCTTCCAATAAGGTCAACTTTTTTGTGTGTACTTGCTATCATTACTGGTAACCACTTCATGAAACGCATTTGGAACGTAACATTTGAGTTGCCCCGTGGGAACCCTGGAAAGTGAACCAGTGGTTGTTTACTGTGGTGAGTAAGCCGTTTACTGGCAAAATAAGACCCAGTCACCAATGCATGGGATGGGAGTACTCTAAAATGTGCAACATGAGTATAAACGACTGACTAAAGTTGATTTTATCTCCATGTTGCAGTCACAATTAACCATTGTGCAGAAATATGTGATCTCAAACACCCATAAATAAATAACACCCGAGTTTTTTTTCCAGTAGGGCGTCAGCTAAGAGTAGATCATCTCCCAACAGTAGAAACCTTAAGCCCACAAAGTAGATCTCCTGTTTCCCAGGCCATTTTTTGTAAAATTGCATATGGGCGGACAGTTTTTTATTTTATTTTTTTATTTTTGTAATTATTTCTTTGCCAACAAAAGTTCATATTCTTGGTTTGTTTTATGTTTTAGGCCTCATAATCTACAGAATAGCATGGGTGGTAGTGTATTTATCCCCGCATTTTAAAAAATGCGGGGATATTGTCGTGATCTGCGTCCGTACGTCCGTACGTCCGGTTTTGTAATTCGAAGCACTGTAACTTTCTACAGTTGTTCAATAGGGTCTGTGCAATCCAAAAATACCACTTTTAAAGTTTTGCGCCACCAGGTTGCTTTTGTGGAGCCACTTGAAAAAAGCGCTAATTTTTCACTTTTCTTTCGAATAATCCCAACCTATGTAATTCCGAGTTCTATAACTGCACTAGGGTGTTGATAAATGATCTGTAGATGCGCACGAAGGTTTCAGATTTTTCAGGTGCCATGTGGCTGTGCCACCGTTGCCACTTTCGTGTTTCCTTAGACCGTTTCCGGCGAAAGGCTCCTAGGGTATGTAATTCGAAACGCTAAAACCATGCTCAAATGTTGCAGTGGGGTCTGTAGATGCGCACGAAGGTTTCGGATTTTTCAGCTGCCACGTGGCTGCGCCACCGTTGCCACTTTCGTGTTTTCTTAGACCGTGTCCGGCAAAAGGCTCCTAGAGTATGAAATTCGAAATGCTAAAAGCATGCTCAGATGTTGCAGTAGGGTCTGTAAATGCGCACGAAGGTTTCGGATTTTTTGGGTGCCACGTGGCTGTGCCACCGTTGCCACTTTCGTGTTTTCGTAGACCGTTTCCGGCGAAAGGCTCCTAGGGTATATAATTCGAAACGCTAAAACCATACTCAAATGTTGCAGTGGGGTCTGTAGATGTCCACGGAGGTTTCGGATTTTTCAGCTGCCACGTGGCTGCGCCACTGTTGCCACTTTCGTGTTTTCTTAGACCGTTTCTGGCGAAAGGCTCCTAGAGTATGTAATTCGAAATGCTAAAAGCATGCTCAGATGTTGCAGTAGGGCCTGTAGATGTGCACGAAGGTTTCGGATTTTTTGGGTGCCACGTGGCTGCTCTACCGTTGCCAATTTCGTGTTTTCTTATACCATTTCCGGCGAAAAGCTCCTAGGGTATGTAATTCGAAACACTAAAACCATGCTCAAATGTTGCAGTGGGGTCTGTAGATGCGCACGAAGGTTTCGGATTTTTGGGGTGCCCCGTGGCTGTGCCACCGTTGCCACTTTCGTGTTTTCTTAGACCGTTTCCAGCGAAAGGCTCTTAGGGTATGTAATTCGAAATGCTAAAAGCATGCTCAGATGTTGCAGTAGGGTCTGTAGATGCGCACGAAGGTTTCAGATTTTTGGGGTACCATGTGGCTGTGCCACTGTTGCCACTTTCATGTTTGTTTCGTAGACCGTTTCCGACGAAAGGCTCCTAGAGTATGTAATTCGAAATGATAAAAGCATGCTCAGATGTTGCAGTAGGGTCTGTAGATGCGCACGAAAGTTTCGGATTTTTTGGGTGCCACGTGACTGTGCCACCGTTGCCACTTTCGTGTTTTTTTTAGACTGTTTAGCGTTTCGAATTCCCAGACAATGTAATTCGAAACGCTAAAACCATGCTCAAAAGTTGCAGTGGGGTCTGTAGATGCGCACGAAGGTTTCGGATTTTTCAGCTGCCACGTGGCTGAGCCACCATTGCCACTTTCGTGTTTTCTTAGACCGTTTCCGGCGAAAGGCTCCTAGGGTATGTAATTTGAAATCGTAAAACCATGCTCAAATGTTGCAGTAGGGTCTGTAGATGTGCACGAAGGTTTCGGATCTTTCAGGTGCCACGTGGCTGTGCCACTGTTGCCACTTTCATGTTTTCTTAGACCGTTTCTGACGAAAGGCTCCTAGAGTATGTAATTCGAAATGCTAAAAGCATGCTCATATGTTGCAGTAGGGTCTGTAGATGCGCAGGAAGGTTTCGGATTTTTTGAGTGCCATGTGGCTGTACCTCTGTTGCCACTTTCATGTTTTCTTAGACCGTTTCCAGCGAAAGGCTCCTAGGGTATGTAATTCGAAACGCCGCTAAAACCATGCTCAAATGTTGCAGTGGGGTCTGTAGATGCGCACGAAGGTTTCGGATTTTTGGGGTGCCACGTGGCAGTGCCACCGTTGCCACTTTCGTGTTTTCTTCGACCTTTTCCGATGAAAGGTTCCTAGAGTATGTAATTCGGAATGCTAAAAGCATGCTCAGGTGTTGCAGTAGGGTCTGTAGATGCACACGAAGGTTTCAGATTTTTGGGGTGCCACGTGGCTGTGCTACTGTTGCCACTTTCGTGTTTTCTTAGACCGTTTCCAGCGAAAGGCTCCTAGGGTATGTAATTCGAAACGCTAAAACCATGCTCAAATGTTGTAGTGGGGTCTGTAGATGTGCACGAAGGTTTCGGATTTTTCAGCTGCGACGTGGCTGTGCCACCTTTGCCACTTTCGTGTTTTCTTATACCTTTTCCGGTGAAAGGCTCCTAGGGTATGTAATTCGAAACGCTAAAACCATGCTCAAATGTTGCAGTGGGGTCTGTAGATGCGCACGAAGGTTTCAGATTTTTCAGCTGCCAAGTGGCTGTGCCGTTGCCACTTTCGCGTTTTGTTAGACCGTTTCCGGCAAAAGGCTCCTAGGGTATGTAATTCAAAACGCTAAAACCATGCTCAAATGTTGCAGTAGGGTCCGTAGATGCGCACGAAGGTTTCAGACTTTTTCAGGTACCACGTGGCTGTGCCACCATTGCCTCTTTCATGTTCTCTTAGACCATTTCCAGCGAAAGGCTCCTACAGTATGTATTTCGAAATGGTAAAACCATGCTCAAATGTTGCAGTAGGGTATGTAGATGTGCACGAAGATTTCGGATTTTTCAGGTGCCATGTGGCTGTGCCACCATTGTCACTTTCGTGTTTTCTTAGACCGTTTCCAGCGAAAGGCTCCTAGAGTATGTAATTCGAAACGCTGAGATCATGCTGAGATGTTGCAGTAGAGTCTGTAAATGCGCATGAAGGTTTCGGATTTTTTGGGTGCTATGTGGCTGTGTCATCGTTGCCACTTTCGTGTTTTCTTAGACCGTTTCCGGCGAAAGGCTCCTAGGGTATGTAATTCGAAATGCTAAACGCATGCTCAAATGTTGCAGTAGGGTCTGTAGATGTGTACCAAGGTTTCAGATTTTTCAGGTGCCACGTGGCGGTGCCACCGTTTGCTTTCGTGTTTTCTTAGACCGTTTCCGGCGAAAAGCTCCTAGAGCATGTAATTTGAAATGCTAAAACTATGCTCAAATGTTGCAGTAGGGTCTGTAGATGTGCACGAAGGTTTCGGATTTTTGGGGTGCCACGTGGCCGTGTCACTGTTGCCACTTTCATGTTTTCTTAGACCGTTTCTGACGAAAGGCTCCTAGAGTATGTAATTCGCTAAAACCATGCTCAAATGTTGCAGTGGAGTCTGTAGGTGCGCACGAAGCTGTGTCACCTGTGCCACTCAATATGATTTTAGTGTGTCATATAATACATTTCATCTTTGTATCAAGCATTCATACGAAGTCAAGGATGCTAATGCGGGGATACACTATAGTGTGCTTTGCACACAAGTGACAACATCTAGTTTGTCCTTTGAGTGCAACAAGGCTTTGCAATGCTAAAGCTTTGCAAGGCCTTGTTGCACCCGAGGAACAAATATATCAATTTTATCAACTTGGGTAAAATATCAGACATAACATTTTTTACTTTTTTAGCTTAACTTCACAAAGTTATGATAAGCTATTGCCATTACGCGTGCGGAAGTCTGAGTCTGTTCACGTTTTCTTTAGCACAGGCTGCACCACGTAGTTCTTGTCCGATCATCATGAACTTTCATATGCAGGTTCGAGGTCCTGTCTGGATGAGCGCGCCCCCTTTTGGTCGCGACCGTTCAACCGCGACGGCTGCGCGGGCCCAAATCCCGAAATGCTTTAGCACAGTGTATAGGTCGTATTTATGAAGGGATTTCATTGTAACTTGGTAGGATGACTCCGTATGTCTCGATGAGAACGTCCTATTTAAGTCGGATTCAGGCAACCGTGAGTAGTAGGAGATGAGGTAACCGGGCCCTATTGGCAGGATCTCATGTGACCTGGGTACGTCATGTTTGGTTGTCATGGTAACCCGCGTGAGCGGCCATGTTGTGACGTCATCCCCATAATGATGAGTGACGTGAGTGCGCATGCACATCTCGTGTTGTTAGGGCGACACGTGTTTCCGTCGGCCATTTTGTATAATGGAGGCCGCCATCTTGGTTTATATGGTAGCACGTGGTTGCTATGTTACCCAAAATCTTATAATAGGAAAGGGGTATGTTCGGAGGTTGTGTTTCTTTGTACAAGAGCAATTTCCCGATTCGTAGAATTACCACAAACAACCCGACAATCTCTACAAATCACCAAAATCCACCCCAAACTACCGAAATTGACTTTATTTAGTACGGATTTCCCCCAGAATCCTATTTAGGACCGCCATACCATGGTAACGGGAGGCCCCCAGGTACCGAAGGGGGGGGGGGGGGTAAGTAACTGAACTAGACTGTTTTTTCTGGTTCGGTTTTCCCCCAGAATCATTTTTAGGACCGCCATACCATGACTTATAATAGTAGCACATAGTGCTATGGTACTGAGGGGCTCTTTGGATTATAGCCAACTTATAGACAAACCTCCATGAAAGCCTATATCATTCCTAATGCCAAG
Organism: Pictodentalium vernedei; assembly: GCA_031216915.1. Classification (NCBI taxonomy): domain Eukaryota; kingdom Metazoa; phylum Mollusca; class Scaphopoda; order Dentaliida; family Dentaliidae; genus Pictodentalium; species Pictodentalium vernedei. The sequence continues at coordinate 36,006,393 of CM062290.1, forward strand.
AATCTATCGAGTAGTTTACTGGTAAGTTATTGCTCGAACGACTCGAATCCCACCGACCAATAAGCCAGAGAGTATTTACTCGAACGAGTGACTCGCACATACGACTCTTAGCCTCATTTCAGTATTTGAGGATACCTATGACCTCGTATTGCATTATTTGAGGATACCTATCGAGGATATCTTCTGGAGAATCCCTTTTTGTCATATGAGGTCCATTAGAAAATCCCTCAATGAGGTCTAATTTACTATCCCTCTTAACCTAATTTCGTTTGAGGCCATGAGTGCTGTGAAAAAAAACCTTCAATGAGGCCTAATTTACTATCCCTCTTAGCCTCATTTCGGTATTTGAGGATACATATGATCCATCTCCAAAACAACTCCTATCTCTTATATGGCTCCTGTACAGTTCCTACACAGGTTGCCTTACCGACGGCTTCCATCTTATCTGCAAAGCTCCAAGGTCACTACTTGTCTATGGTCTATCTGTCCTATCATTAGCTTCTACGGCAGTCTTGTGCCATTGCGACCTTGTACCAGTACTAATGGCTATACTATCATCCATTAATATTGACTTGTAACACTATTGCCTAGCTATACCTACCTCAGTCTCGACTTTTACATCGAGCAAGGTTGAATCTAATTGCTTCATTTCCCCTGTATACATAGAGACAGGCTATATAAAGAATTACGTATGGAGATTCCTAACCGATTCCGTAATGTTGAATTCCGTGTTTTTACATATATACTCGAGGGTATTCCCATTCCCTGTTGAAATAATTAAGTTCAAACGGAGTTAATACCTTCATTGGGGTTATAGTTCAAATATGTCTTTCAGATCAACTTCGTTATATTTTCATTATGGCTGTAGTTAAAAGGTTTGTTATAGAGCCCAGTCTTTGCTCAGTCATTGGTATGTTCTGTTCACTTCGATCTTGGTTGTGTTGGAACTTCGTTTTGTTCGGTTCAAGGGTGTTAATATTATTTATATATTACATATAGTTCATTCAAACTGTTCAAAGGGGTTGACACTGCGTTATATTTTCATTAGGGTTAAAGTTCAAAACAACTATGTTGAGTTCAAGAGGGTTAACAGTGCGTTATATTTTCATTAGGGTTATAATTCATTTCAAACACTGTGATAAAGCTTGTTATGTTCTGATTATTTCGATCTTGGTCGTGTTGGATCTTTGTTCACTTTGTTATGTTAAATTCGATCTTGGTTGTGTTGGATCTTTGTTCACTTCGACTTCAACAGTTCAACCGTATTTGTGTTGGTTCTGTTCATAATTAAGATCTGTCCAACCAGTTCATCTTTTTCGCTTTGTTGTTTTCTGTTCACTTCGATCTTGGTTGTGTTGGATCGTCGTTCACTTTTGTACATTCGTCGTTCTGTGGTGGTTGGTTGTCAGTTGTATCTGTTCAAGTTCTTGCAATAATAATCGGGCGTTATGAAACCCCTTTCATACCCTCAAGTGTATATGTAAAAACGCGTAATCCAACTTTACGGAATCAGCTAGGAATCCCAATTATGGAATTCTTTATATAGCCTGTCTCTAAGTATACAGAGGAAATGAAGCAATCAGATTCAACCTTGCTCGATGTTATAGTCGAGACTGAGATAGGTATAGCTAGGCAATAGTGTTACAAGTCAATATTATTGGATGATAGTATAGCCATTAGTACTGGTACAAGGCCGCAATGGCACAAGACTGCCGTAGAAGCTAATAATAGGACAGATAGACAAGTAGTGGCCTTGGAGCTTTGGAGATAAGATGGAGGCCGTTGGTAAGACTACCTGTGTAGCAGGGGTGGCGCCAGGGATTTCTCGACAGGGGGCTATAATATTTGACCTCCCAAACGAAGGAAAATGAGTGAAAATTGGTAAATTGGAGAACCAAAATAGAAGCAAATTGAGTATGTTTGTTGATTATTTAACGTAAACATATTATAATAAAGTCGGGAAATATTTCATCTATAAAGCCAGTTTTTCGTGAGAATCACTATTCTCTATCAAAGTTCCAGTGCTGCACGGGTTCGAGTCCACCCTGCGACACTGGAATATTGACAGAGAATAGTGATTCTCGCGAGTTTCAGTGATGTCGTTTGTCAAACTGGTTTTATAGATTAAACAAACAATAATATCCCGACATTCCAGGGAAATTAAATAAAATAAATCTTAATGTCCTGCACACAACTTGCGCGTAACAAATGCCATTCAACTTGATTCAAGCACACAGTTTACAAAGTAATTTTGCATTTTGGAAACTTCGACTTAAACATGTTTAATGCAACATTCAAATCAATGTTACAGCTTCTTGATCGGTGAATACCCAACATCATGAGGCTGTCAAGTCGCTGAGACTACATTCGACTGTCGGAAATTTCTCGTGAAGTCGACCCACCCCCGACCCCTCCCCCTGGCGCTACCACTGCTGTGTAAGAACTGTATAGGATCAATATAGGAGATAGGAGATGTATAGGAGCTGGATTATAGGTATCCTTAAATACCAAAACGAGGCTAACAGGGCTGGTAAATTAGACCTCATTGAGTGATTTATTTCATGACCCTCAAAAGAAATGAGGCTAAGAGGGATAGTAGAATAGACCTCATTGAGGGATTTCTCATGGGCCTCATACGACAAAAAGGGATTCTACAGAAAGTATCCTCGATAGGTGCCCTCAAATAATACAATACCAGGACATAGGTATCCCTAAATACTGAAATGAGGATAAGGGGGATAGTACATGTAAATTAGACCTCATTGAGGGATTTTCTTATGGCCCTCATGGCCTCATACGACCAAAAGGGTTTCTCCAGAAAATATCCTCGATAGGTATCCTCAAATAATACAATACCAGGTCATATGTATCCTCAAATACCGAAATGCGGCTAAGAGAGATAGTAAATTAGGCCTCATTGAGGGATTTTTTCATGGCCTCAAACGAAATGAGGTTAAGAGGGATAGTAAATTAGACCTCATTGAGGTATTTTCTAATGGACCTCATATGACATAAAAGGGATTCTCCAGAAGATATCGGTATCCTCAAATAATACAATACCAGGTCATAGGTATCCTTAGATACTGAAATGAGGCTAAGAGGGGTCTCCCTATATACCGAATCTGACCTAATCTGACTTCAAATACCGAATCTGGCTCTGCCCCAGATTTTTTTTTTAAATTGATGTGTTTAGATGCGTTTTCCTGGGTAGGGTAGGATGAGATGGAATGTCGTGTGTGAAAAAAAAATGTTGTACGTCTATCTGGTTGTCCTAGAATTCCAAATACCCTCACTCCACCGTTTCGAAAAAAATTATGGTCAGTCAGTCATTTCCCCCGCCTAGTAGAGAAAGTTTTTTTTACGGCTGTATGCCTGCGGGGGACGAAGTGGTACAGTGCGGCCCTTGCGGCCCCCGTTAGCGATATTTCACTGTTTCGTTTTTTTGCCAGCTAGGCTTGTGGGACGAATATCTGCAGCTATGCTCCAGGATACCACAGAGAGATCTTTAGCCTGCACAGGCTGTGTCTCTCCCTGTACAGAAGCCAGTCATTTTACGTCCCCATCCGATAGTACGGTGCGCAGTGACAGCATCAACCCCACCCACTTCATGTTGGATTTTATAAGAAAATAACACGTTAAAGCAAATTATTTGATTTATTAGCTTTCAAAAATAACTTGATATGGAATCATGTAACAATAAACTACATCTTGTATTAATAGTTCACTGAAACAACATTAAACAACAGGTTGTAATCGGTACTAATCTGGTGAATGTTTAATAAATAAATAAAATCCGTCGAGCAGACATATTTGGCTGCTGAAATGTACTCCCCTCCGGCGGAAACTGTTCCTGTGAATTCAATGAAAATTGATAAAGGGGAGAAAAAAACACATTTTACAAATTATTTTGACGAGAGGCACAGGGGGTTAAAGGTATGATTAGTGTGTTGTTATGGTGAGAAAACATTTGAATAAAGTTTATTCACTTGCGTGGATTAATGAGCTTTCTCTCTGTTCTTGCATTCCTGAGATTAGGTACCCGTTCCTGTTCCACATCTTGTTCCTGAGAAAATTAGGTGATGTTCGAAAACTGAACTTGCGCCGTTTCACCAATAACTACCGTTACATTAAATTCATGGACATTTACTGTGCCAGTTTTATTTTAAAATAATTATACACCCACTAGGCCCACTCAAAACCGACAATTCCACTGGGGAAAAAAGTATAATTAATTTATTTGAGGTCAGATTCGGTATTTGAAGTCAGATTCGGTATATAGGGAGACCGGCTAAGAGTCGAATGTGCGAGTCACTCGTTCGAGTAAATACTCTATGGCTTATTTGCTCGGTGGAATTCCAGTCGTTCGAGCAATAACTTACCAGTAACTGCTCGATAGATTATTGGCATTAGGAATGATATAGGCTTTCATAGAGGTTTGTCTATCAGTTGGCTATAATCCAAAGGGACCTCTCAGTACTATAACACCACGTGCTACTATTTAAGCCATGGTGTGACGGTCCTAAAAAGGATTCTGGGGGAAATCCGAACTAGAAAAAACACTCTAGTTCAGTCGAACTTACCCTGCCACCCCCCCCCCCCCCCCCCTCGGTACCTGAGGTCTCTCGGTACCATGGTCTGGTGGTCCTAAATAGGATTCTGGGGGAAATCCGTACTAAATAAAGTCAATTTCGGTAGTTTGGGGTGGATTTTGGTGATTTGGAGGGATTGTCGGGTTGCTTGTAGTAATTCTACGAATCGGAAAATTACTCTTGTACAAAAGGAATATACCCTCCGAACATACCCCTGTCCGATTATAAGTCTTTGGGTAACAGCAACCACGTGCTAACACAGAAACCAAGATAGCGACCTCCAGTATACAAAATGACCGACGGAAACACGTGTCCCCCTAACAACATGAGCTGCGCATGCGCACTCACATCACCCATCACTATGGGGGTGACGTCACGACATGGCCGCTCACGCGGGTTACCATGACAGCCAAACATGACGTAACCGGGTGACGTAACTATGACGTCACATGAGATCCTGCCAAAAGGGCCCGGTTACCTCATCTCCTACTACAAACCGCGACAGCCACAGGGGCACGTTACCTAGATTCCTTTAGCACAGTCTACATCTATGAAGGGATTTAATTGTAAATTGGTAGGATGACGCGGTATGTCTGGATGAGAACATCCGATAATGGCCGTGATCGGTCAAACGTGATGGCTGATAACTCGGTGTGGTATCTGGAGGAGACTGTCCTATTTTGGTCACGATCGGTCTACGAGGCATATTTATGAAGGGACTCCGTTGTAACTTGGTAGGATGACTCGTTTTGGAATGATTTTACTCTAACTTTGTAACTTTGGTTGACATGCATTTACTGTGAGTGCCACATTAACCCAGGCCTCAATTCTTTAGTACAGACTACACCTCTGATTATTCTTATTAAAAACATAGCATGTAGGGAACAGAAATTAACATATTCTCAATTATCATAATTCTTGTCTTATTTCATAATCCTTTAATAAACATTGAACATTATCCATTTCATTTGAGTTTGCATGTTATAAAAAAGAGAGCAAACGGTAGCCAAAATGACGATGCAGGAGGGCATGTGGAACAGATTTTCGACTTTTTTTTGGCCTTGGTATCCCTTATCCATAACCAGACAGTACTATTCACACAAAAAGTCGCCACTCACATTTGATGATTTTTTTCAATATTTGTCCTAAAACACAGCTTATGAACCCTCATCGTAACAGGTTGGTTGAGTAAGTTCCAATGGGTTCTAGTCGTTTCGTCCCATGGTCGTTTCGTCCCAAGACGTTTCGTCCAATTTTAGGCGTTTCGTCCCATTTATTTTGGTCGTTTCGTCCCATGTAGATTTTTCACTTTAGTCTTTTCGTCCCATGTGGATTTTTCACTTTAGACGTTTAGTTAAGTTAAAGTGTCAAAATTACATGTGAAATCGTGACGTATTTGAGATTCATTTTATTACATAATGTGTGATTTTACTCCTTGCATGCAGCTGATGGATATCTCTTGCCAATGAATATAATTTGAGCATTTAATAAAAATTTCCCTCTGTAAATTGAAAGGATTTTTTCTCAAATAATTTATTGAGTTAAATTTAAATTAATTTTTCTTCTCAGCAGTCATGATGAAAAATATCTTGGAAAATACTCCGTGGGTCAAAAGTTAAACCTTTTTCTAACATAACGACTAAAGCAGATAGTGGTGCTCACGAAAATCGCCAGCCAAATTTTATAACTTTTTAGCTCACCTGACTGCAAGTCAATGGGGGTGCTACTAAATAACGAAAACAAACGAACATAAACGAACACAAACGAAAACAAGCAAAAAAGGCAAAATACAATATAATAAAAGTTTAAAAGAGATAGAGGGTTTATGTACGGGTATGTTTACTCATGTGTGAAAATTTATCCACTTTTGATGAGTATTTTGGTCAATAAGAGGATTTAAAATGTGTTGTGTGACGCAGAACTTGTGTTTGTTAATTAGTCGCAGTTGACCTGCCCTACCAAATAACGAAAACCAGAAACGCAGAGGATAATTAATTAGCTGTCAATATTGAATCGGATTTGCGCTTGCATAAATGGCTGATTTGAAACTGTGTCTCTTTTTTTCATCACCCATTGTTCACGTTCATTCATTCACACTTCTGAATCCATAGTGTGAACACCTGATTCAAGAATCATGGAAAAGCTGGAGCTACCAGGGAGATTAATTAAAACCTTTTCAGCTCTGGGCATCTCTTGCCCTGTCACCTGGGCTGTCCAGGAGACAGGCAAGAGAGTCCACCTGAACTTGGAGTTTGAGATAGAAACAGCCAAGACACCACCCTCTTCGGGGAGAGGTAGCACCTTTGGAGAGAGGATCCCCTCTCCCATTGGTCTTCACCCGAAGAGGCACGGAGGCCCTGAGAAGAGGAAAAAGAAGAAGAGTCCATCAACCAAGCGGAGGGACGCCCGGCGCTTGGAGGCATTCCGGAATAGGAAGAAAGAGTTGAGTGAGGGGGTGGAGGCTCTGGAGGCAGCCGCCAGTTCCCCTCCTAGTCCCACTGGTACACCCAATCAACTGCCGGCTCCTGAGCCGGTACAGTTGGATGAGGAACATCCAGTGGAGACTGAGGCGGAACTGGAAGTTGCTTTTTCACCGTCTCCCACCCCTCACTCCCCTCTTTCCTTCACTACCGGAAAGCCCCGGAGCGGAAGAAGCAGATGAACAGCCACCACATCCTATAGACGTCATCATTCAAAAAGCACTCAAAGTAATGGAAACAACATCCGCCAGAACTGAAGAACTTTTAAAAGAATCTAGGGAATTAACAGGACATACATCTATACCACCACCAGCCTCATCACCATCACCATGCCAACTTCCACCTCAGAAAAAAGCCGGAAAAAGCCCAGAAGGGGATAAACCTTCTCCCTCCTTCCTTTTCCTCCTCTGCCACGCCTCGACATCACCAAAATCATACAGCCAACGAGGGTCGAAAGGGGCTTGTCCCCCATACCGTCCCTGCGCGCGAAACCATTAGCTGATGCGATAGCATGCATGCTCCATGCCGAGGGTCAGTACTTTTTACGCACTGGCAGTAGGGTAGTGGGTTGAGATCCCCGAAAACCTCGAACTGGAAGATGGCTAGGAATTTTGCATAACTACAATAGTTCTACTCTGTGTGTTTGCTTGGAGAGGTGGGCATAATTATGGTATTAATTACAAAAACCACAGTTTTGTGGTTATTTCACAAAAGAGAAAGAAACCCAAACATTCGCTGATTTGGGAGCAGCCCCAGCATATTATCTTCAACGGTAACAAAAAGGGAAAAATCCGCCAATATGTGTTTTTGAAAACCGGGTGTCGTTTGGGTGGCGTTTCTTTGGAGCCCACTCCCCACACGCAGAGTTGCGAGGCAATCCTCACTCATAAAGAAAACCGCTATCAAATATGCAAACCAATATCAAGAGTTTTCTTCAAGCGATCCTGCATTATCGTTATAAAAACAAGCAAGCCACACAAGAAAACTGCATGTAAAAAATCAAAAGTGCGTCGCTTATTACAAAAACAACTATGTTGTACACCAGTAGAATTGTTTGATAGGCAACAAAAAAAACATAACAGAGCAGATAGGCAACAAAAAAAAAAAAAAATAAAATAGATCCCAGTTAAAAAATAATAATAATAATAAATATTTAAAATATAAAAGAGACAAAATTTCAAACCAGCCATTTGTGAAAGCGCTAATCCGATTCAATATTGACAGCTAATTGATCATCCACTGCGTTTCTTGTTTTCGTTATTTAACCGGGCAGGTCAACTGCGACTAATTAACGAACACAAGTTCTGCGACACGGAGCACGTTTTAAATCCTCTTTATGACCAAAATACTCACCAAAAGTGGATAAAATTCCACACACGAGTAAAACATACTCGTACACACACCCTCTACCCCTTTTAAACTTTTATTAGCCTACATTTTGCCATTTTTTACTTGTTTTCGTTTGTGTTCGTTTATGTTCGTTTGTTTTCGTTATTTAGTAGCGCCGAGTCAATGGGAGCTATTGCCATCACTTGGCGTCCGTTAACTTTTGAAACGTGTCTTCTTCAAAATCACTGGGGCAAATTCAAACTTATATTGCACAGACCATCTTTGGAGTATACTCTTTTTATTTTTGTTCAAATGAAGCAACTGCCGTCTTTGGGCTATGCTTAATGCCCCAAAAGCTTAAAAATCTTCTCATGAACCACCAGAGAGAATGGCCGGATATTTGGTATGGAACATCCTTTGGTGTTGAAGATTAAAGTTCGTTCAAGGGAGGTTTGTAGGTAAATATTTGGGCTCTCTGTGTGAGCATTCCATTCCAATTTTGAGCTCCACCAAAAATTTGTATTTCAAGAACCGATAGGCCAATTTGAACCAAATTTGGCATGTAGGATAAGTGGGCCCCAAGTACTTGATTGATACCCATTTTGTTTTCACAGCTCCGTGGGAACCTCAGGGGCTAAAAATAGAAAAAAATTCAAACGCCCATACTTCCTAAACCACACAGAAGTGAGAACTGTAATTTGGTATGAAGCATCCTTAGGACTAGTAGAATGGATTGGAGAAAAAAACAAAACAATTGCAATCTGTTGCGTCAGGGGTTTTGAAAAAAATGCTGAGTCAGCATATTTGCATAAATAAAAAAAATTTCTTCTCCAGAACCACAGATCAGAATCTTTTGATATTTGGTGTACAGCATCCATGGGAGGGGGAGGTCAGATACAAGTGTGTTCAAATTAAGCTCCTCGGTCCATATTTGGGCTCAATACAGGAGCCCAAATATTAATTTAGGGCAATATAGGGAATAAGCTTTAAAAATCTTCTTCAGATCCCCCAGTCAGATTCTTTTGATATTTGGTATACAACATCTCTAAGGGGATCAGATTCAGATTCAAGTTTGTTCAAATCGAGTCCCTGGGTTAATATTTGGGCTCCCTATGGGTGCCCAAATGTTAACTTAGAGCAATATGAGGAAATTTCTTTAAAAATCTTCTTTTTCAGATCCACTGGTCAGAATCCTTTTATATTTGGTTTACAACATTTCTAGGGGGGGCCAGATACAAGTTTGTTCAACTCGGGTCCCTGGGTTAACATTTGGGCTCTTTGTTGAAGCCCAGATTTTAACTTAGTGCAATATGAGAAAATTTCTTAAAAAATCTACAGATCCACCAGTCAGAATCTTTTCACATTTGGTATGTGACATCTCTAGAGGTGTCAGATTCAAGTTTGTTCAAATCGAATCCCTGGCTTAATATGTGGACTCTCTATTGGAGACCAAAGTTTAACTTAGGGCATTATTATTATTTAAAAAACTGTACGGATGAAAATATTGGTTTTTGATATGCGGCTTCATTAGGTCCAGTTGAATCGGATGGACAAAAAAAATTGCTGGTGGTTTTGTCATGGGTTGCCCATTTTAACACTCTTGGCAATGGGAAAATGCGGAGTCATCATCTTTTTTGTTCGCCATAAACTAATTTGAAGTGTCTTCTTTAAAAACCAATAGCTAAATTCATTCATTTTTGGCACAGACCATCTTTGGAGTATTTATCAGATAACTGTGGTCATCACACTTGAATTCTCAAAGAGATATATACCAAAAGAATTGATATTTGGTAACTAATGCATAAGTTATTCCATAAACAAACATTACACGATATTTATTAACAGAGGGCAATAACTCCCATAATTTTCATCGGATATGGTCGGTCATCGAACTTGACATGGACATTGTTGCTATTGAGACATACCAAAAAGAACTGAAATCCATTAACTATTGTTTAAGTTATGACATAAACAAAGTTCTGAGAAAATGTTGATTGAAATGTACAAATTTTAAAGTCAAAAAGTCCCATAACTCTTGTAAAGATCATCAGACCATGCCCCAATTCGAACTTAACCTCCATTTTGATATAGCTGAGGCAGAAAGCAAGTTTGGTCCTGATCTATGAATCCAAACCCAAGTTATTATCGGAAACCAAAATATTGATGGTAATGAGAAAGTTGAAAAGGCCCATAACTCATGTAAACATAATTGGATGATAATGAAATCCCTTCATAAATATGACCTATAGACTATGCTAAAGGTTTTTTGGCTCGGGCAGCCATCAAGGCTGAATGATCGCGACCAAAAGGGGACGTTCTCTTCTAGACATTATTTGGAGTCATCCTACCAAGCTACAATGAAATCCCTTCATAATTATGACCTGTAGACTGTTCTAAAGGTTTTCAGGCTTCGGGCCCCTGTAGCTGTTGCAGTTGCCCAATCGTGTCCAAAAGGGGACATTCTCATCTAGACACTATATGAAGTTAACCTACCAAGTTACAATGAAATCCCTTCATAAATATGACCTGTAGACTGTGCTAAAGTTTTTCGAGCTTCGACTCGGGCAGCCATCATGGTTGAATGATCGCAACCAAAGGGGACAATCTCATCTGGGCATCATCTGGAGTGATCCTACGAAGTTACAATGAAATCCCTTCATAAATATGACCTGTAGACTGTGCTCAAGGTTTTTGGGCTTCGGGCACCTGTAGCCATCACAGTTGACCAATCACGACCAAAAGGGGATGCCATCATCTAGGCATTATATGGAGTCAACCTAACAGGTTACAATGAAATCCTTCCATGAATATGACCTTTTGCCTATGCTAAAGGTTTTTTTGGGCTCGGGCACCCATCAAGGCCGAATGATCGCGATCAAAATGGGACGTTCTCATCTAGACATTATTTGGAGCCATCCTACCAATTTACAATGAAATCCCTTCATAAATATGACCTGTAGACTGTGCTAGAGGTTTTCAGGCTACGGGTCCCTGTAGCCGTCACAGTTGCCCAATCACATCCAAAAGGGGACTTTCTCATCTAGACATTATATGAAGTCAACCTACCAAGTTACAATGAAATTCCTCAATAAATATGACCTGTTGACTGAGCTAAAGGTTTTCGTGTTTTGGGCTCGGGCAGTCGTCATGGTTGGCAGATCATGCCCAAATGGGGAAATTCTCATCTAGGCATCATAAGGAGTCATCCTACCAAGTTACAATGAAATCCCTCCATATTAAACATGACCTGCAGACTGTGCTAAAAGTTTTTGGGTTTCGGCAGCCATCACGGTTGACAGATCATGCCCAAAAGGGGACGTTCTCATCTAGGCATTATACAGAGGCATCCTGCCAAGTTACAATGAAATCCCTTCATAAATTCGACCTGTAGATTGTGCTAATGGTTTTCGGGTTTTGGGCTCGGGCAGCCATACCGGTTGACCGATCGCGACCAAAAGGGGACGTTCTTATCTAGACATGACCCCAAACCTGCATATGAAATTTCGTGACGATCAGATAAGAACTGTGGGGTGTAGCCAAAAGGCACTGCTATGTCAAAAATGACAAAAAAGCCGAATGTTGTACGGCTGCGGTAGCAGAAATATGCACCGCACAGCAGGAGATGTTCGAAACACACTGCTTACAGTAGCCAAAAGGCACTACTGCTGTACTAGCGAAAATAAGTTGTATGTTACCCACTAAAATGGTCACTTTCATTTTAGTGGGTATCATACAACTTATTTTTCGCGGCTTGTACTGTCAGTAGCCAAAGGCACTCTGCTATGTCAAAAATGACCAAAAAAGCCGAATGTTGTACGGCTGCGGTAGCAGAAATATGCACCTCACAGCAGGAGATGCACTGCTACTGCTTACAGTAGCCAAAAAGGCACTGCCACAGTACTGGCGAAAATAAGTTGTATGTTACCCACTAAAATGGTCACTTTCGTTTTAGTGGGTATCATACAACTTATTTCCGCGGCTTGTACTGTTTGTCAAAAAGAAAAAAGAATTCTTAAATTTATTTTGGATAACTCATTTTTTCACATTAAATATAATTATAGTAAGACAGTGAATTGAAAAGAAAATCAGAATATATCTGCCAAAGAAGTAATAGAATAACTTTTTGAAAAAAAAACAAACTCTAAATCCGCCTCACTTGACTCTGTTGAGTATGCCGGTCCCAAGCCCGGGCAAAGGATGAGGGGAGTTTAAAATTTATTGCTAAATTTTTTTTTTGTTAAAGCACAACAAAAACTCTAAATCCGCCCGACTTGATTCTCTTAAGTCTGCCGGTCCCAAGCCCGGACAAAGGATGAGGGGAGTTCAACATTTATCTAGTCCAATACTATTAGCCTTCGCCTGTGCTCCGAATTTATTATTTTTTATATGTCGCACAGGTGCGACATATTAAAAAAAATAATAATAATAAATTCGGAGCACAGGCGAAGGCTAATATTATTGGGTTAACATTTATCGCGAAGCGGTTAGGCCTACTGTATCACGGAACGCGTTTCCTGGAAAGAACCGGGGGTGGATGGGGCTCGTTGGTGAGAGTCTGTGGGTGGAGGTGTCCCGGGATTTGTCGTTGCCACAGGGGGCAGGTGCCCCCTCCCCAAAATGTAGCTGTACCCCCTTCCAAATGTTTCCCGCCAGTAGTTAGACTTAGATTTTAAAATTTTCCTGGGAAATTTTCCCCATACTCCGCCCCCCCCCCCCAAAAAAAATCCTGGGGAAGGACCCCCAAACCCCCACCCCCGCCTTTCGCGCATCTGATGGCTATAACACCCCCCACCCCCACCAGTTATCGTCCCCCCCCCCCCCCCAGGAACCTTTTTCCTGGCTACGCGCATGGTTGTCCTCTCTCGTTAGTGGGAGCCCGCGTTGGTGGAGGGTGAGCTTGTTCGGGGAAAGTTTTCAGGAAAGCTTAAACTGGGATTTAATGACATATCCCCAAGATATTGTAAGATCTTTAGATTATTATCATTATGTGGGTGTACAATATGCTACATGTATCCGAGTCTTGCTCCGCTTTCTAAGGGTAGATCACGGTTTGTCCCCGACTCGCCGTGATGCGTCCTCGGAATCCAAAGCGAGAGTTTGATGCATGTTTGTCAATCCAAATAATGGCTATAATCTTTATTTATCACTAAAATACTCATCAGACGTGGATACAATTTTACACACTATTAAAATAGTCGCTTGCCATCCTCTTAAACCTAAATTTCGCTGTTGTCCTCAGCGACATTCTTCCTCAGATTGACAGCTAATTGATTTCACTCCTTTGTCACATCTTGTCGACAGCTTCAAGCAGGCTACTACTTAACGAACACAAGAATTTCGAGCCGTTGTACATTTTATAAACCTTATTAATCATCAAAATACTCATCAGAAGTGAATAAAATTTTACAAACGAATAATATATACCCACATATACCTGCATATGCACCCTCAACCATTTTTAACTTGTATTTCCTATTATTTTCTCTTCTGTTCGTTTATGTTCGTTTGTGTTCGTTAAATAGTAGAACCGCGATCAGACAAGAACTGCGGGGTGTAGCCCGTGCTAAAGGAAAATGTGAACAGACTAACAAACTTCTGCACGCATGATGGCAATAGCTTTTCTTGACTTTGTCAAGTTAAGCTAAAAATGAATGGCGATTTTCTTGTAGGTAAAAGATTAATACAATATAACCCACCCTAAATAGGACAAATAACGTAAATACTCCCTACTGAAATTACGCAAAAGTGACCCAGTTGTATTTTATTTAGCCAATCAAATTGTCCACTTTTGAAATTGACCACTGAAAGCTCCCAACTCTAATTATGCAAATTATGAAAATGTGGCCCAGGTGTATTTTGTTCAGCCAATCAAATTGTCTAGTTTTGAAATTGACCAATGAAAATGACGGAAGGCTTTATTTATCACCGATTAATATGAAAACAAGATATCAAATGTTTTAAAGTGAACAAAACGGACGAGTCATATGATACATTTTTATATTGTCTGCGTTGGGTAAAGGGTTAAACTGAAAGGTCCATGGTTTGATCCCTACTAGGAGTAACTGCGTTGTGAGTGCTTTGGCAAGGCATTTAATCCTGATTATCCATGTGGGGGTACGGTGGTGCGGTGTACTAAGGCCTAATGCATGTCTATGGTGCATCTGTCTTCAACCAATGCTAATGCATGCTGCTTGCGTGTAGTTAGTACGTTGGGGCGTAAGGCAGTTCCTTGCTGTTGCTCGGTGGTTCTCTCCAGCTTCCTCTATCTATAAAACTGTCCGACACGAGGTGACCCTGGCTGTATAAAGTGTCATTAAACTCCAATAAATAAATAAATAAACAAGAGCAACGATAATGCGTGTGCTGATGCCCCTGAAGGTAGCAAAGTCGGACTTGCATGTAAATAAATAACTTCTGAATGTTTGAAGAGAACTGGTTCATCCAAACAACCCTATAGGCTATGGTAGGGGGCGCGGTGGCTCAGTTGGTAGAGGTGCAGGCTGCAAGCCGAGAGGTCCTCGGTTCGAATCCCACCTGCGGCAACCGCGTTGTGTCCTTGGGCAAGATACTTCACCCCGATTGCCTACATGGGGGCACGATGACGCTGTGTACTGAGGCGTACTGCACGTCGATGGTGCGCATGTCTTCAACCAATCTAACCCTGCCTGTGCTGCGGTGCAGAGTTCAGAGTTACGATGTTGGAGAGCTGACAGCTGCTCGTCGTTGCTCAGTGGTTCTCTCCGGGTACTCCGGCTTCCTCCACCCGTAAAACTGTCACGGTCACGATTAGCCATTGTGCATAAGTATGTGACCTTAAACACCAATAAATAAATAAATAAATATAGGCTATGGTACAATTTACCTTAGTCAGAAACAGAGGATAAAAAGAAACGGGCCATAATTCTACCAAACATGAATGAACGAAACGCTAGGTACGGGGGCATCCGTTCCCCCAAGCTGCCCTATCACCATACCAAAGAACATTAAAGCTCGAATTATACAAAATGTTTGTACGGACGGAGACCTTGACTGTATACCCCCAAATTTTTTTTCCGGGGGCATAACAAGGTGCAATGCCACTGATATCCCCCGCCAAGGGTTTCTAAGTTGAAAAAAGTGGAAAAATGCCTGTAACTCAAGAAAAAGTGAGTGTCAATGACACTGTAGCTCAACTTGTCAAGACATGTACATGTATAGTATGCGACACAGCAATGACAAACATCTAGGTAATGACCTGATAACAAAGGTACATATAAAGTATTGTAATGGTCTGTACATAAATACTGACCATAGCCTGTAACAAATGTATAGGTAAAGTATTGTAAAGGTGGGGGTGACAGTCAGATGCTAAACTAGAAAAGAAATCTTTGAGTTCCAGAGTGGGTGTGACTGAACTCCAAAATATTTGTTCTCATAGCACAGTGATAACAAAGGCACCCCAAAACACACTCATTCCTGTCCCAAGGTGAAAACAAAGGTACCCAAGAAGTTTCGTGAAGATCAGTTCATAAATACGAGCTGTATAGAAGTTGTGACAAAAAACTGATTGGACCTAATTTCGGTACAAAATGGCCACTGGCAGCCATCTTGAATTTTGGACCGCACTCAGGTGATAACAAAGGTACCCAAGAAGTTTTGTGAAGTTCGGTTGATAAATACAGCCTCTACCCCGAGCCGTATTGACATGTGCACTTACAGTGTATAAGTAGCACTAAATAAATCAAAATTCATCTCATTTGCATAATTTCTGCACGAGAAAAAACCCGTACTATATGTGTTGAATTCCATTTTACTAAACATTCATACAAAAATTTATTCAAATCAGAACTTTCATACAGAAGTTTTGTACAAAAGACTGATTGCACTAATTTTGGTACAAAATGGCTGCTGGTGGCCATCTTGAATTTCGGACCACACCCAAAAACACTTGTTCTCATCCCATGGTGATAACAAAGGTACACAAAAAGTTTCGTAAAGATTGGTTCATAAATATGGCCTCTAGCCTGAGCCGTATAGAAGTTGTGTACAAAAAACTGATTAGACCTAATTTCGGTACAAAATGGCCACTGGCAGCCATCTTGAATTTTGGACCGCACTCAGAAACACTTGTTCTCGTCCCAAGGTGATAACAGAGGTACCCAAGAAGTTTCGTGAAGATCGGTTGATAAATACAGCCTCTAGCCCGAGCCGTATTGACATGTGTACTTACTATGTGTAAGTAGCACTGAAAAAATCAAAGTTCATCTAATTTGCATAATTTCTGCACGAGAAAAACCCCATATTATATGTGATGTATCCCATGGTACTAAACATTCACACAAAAATTTTTTCAAATCAGCGCTTTTATATGGAAGTTCTGTGCAAAAATCTGATTGCACCTAATTTTGTACAAAATGGCTGCCATCAGCCATCTTGAATTTCGGACCGCACCCAAAAACACTCGTTCTCGTCCCACGGTGATACCAAAGGTACCCAAGAAGTTTTGTAAAGATTGGTTTATAAATACGGCCTCTAGCCCGAGCCGTATTGGCATTTGCTCTAACAGTGCTGAAAGTAACACTAAATACTTCAAAGTTAGTCTAATTTGCACAATTTACGTACGAAAAAAAACCCCTGTATTATATGTGATGTATCCCATGGTACTAAACATTCATACAAAAAATTATTCAAATCAGCACTTTCATATGGAAGTTCTGCGCAAAAATCTGATTGCACCTAAGTCTGTACAAAATGGCCGCCAGCGGCGAACTTGAATTTCGGATCGGACCCCAAAACACTCGTTCTCGTCCCACGGTTATAATAAAGGTACCTAAGAAGTTTCGTAAAGATCGGTTCATAAATACGGCCTCTAGCCTGAGCCGTATTGGCATTTGCACTGACAGTGCTGAAAGTACCACTAAATAAATCAAAGTTAGTCTAATTTGCATAATTTAAGCACGAGAAAAAAACCCGTATGATATGTAATGTATCTCATGGTACTAAACATTCATACAAAAAATTATTCAAATCAGAGCTTTCACATGGAAGTTCTGTACACAAAACAGCTTTCTGCATCGTCGGTACAAAATGGCGGCTGGCAGCCATCTTGAATTTTGGACCGCACCCAAAAACACTTGTTCTCATCCCACAGTCATAACAAAGGTACCCAAGAAGTTTCGTAAAGATCGGTTCATAAATATGGCCTCTAGCCTGAGCCGTATCCAATTGTGGACAGACGGACCATGACAAAAGCTCAAATTTGGCTTTGCCAAAGTTGAGCTAAAAATGTTCAAAACCTGTTACTTGTGAATATTCTTTCCCCTCATGGTGGTTCTATCAGGATACCAGAGGTCATTTAAATCCAGCATCCACTGACCGAGATATGAAGGTCCAAAGTTGTTGCAGACGGACGGATGGAACCAATTTCTATATTGCCCGCAAACTTTGTTTTGGCAGGGGATAATAAATACCAGATTAACCCTTTACCCAACGTAACGGCCAAAACCGGCCAGCGCTATTCTCAAAAATCGTCAATTAATTTTCAAAATATTTTCATTTTTTGTCTCAAAAACATAGGTTATGACCCCTCGTTGGAACGAGCTCGTCGAGCTCGTTCCAACAAGGGGTCATAACCTATGTTTTTGAGACAAAAAATAAAAAAATTTAGTTATTCAAGAATTTTTTTTGCAAGTGTCGTCTGCTTTTCGTGTTAGGTAAAGGGTTAAGAGTGAATTTTGACACTGCAAGCTTCTCATACCAGAGAAAATTTTTGAGGACTTTTCAAGCAATTTTGGGCCTTAACATTTGACTGGAATTGTGAGAATCAATTTTGATTGAACTCCTTCTGCGAGAATGAATTTTCAGTTCTTCCGATAATTTAGAATTTTAAGGCTCTACTAAGTAGATCTTCTGTTTCTCAGGCCATTTTTTTGTAACTGCATGCGGTTTTTTATTTCATTATTTTTTGTTAATTATTTCTTTGCCATCAAAAGTTCATGTTCTTGGTTTGTTTTAGGCCTCGTAGTCTACAGAATAGCATTGGTTGTGGTGTATTTCGTCCCTTGAGTGCAAGAAGGCTATGCAATGCTAAAGCCTTGCAAAGCCTGATTGCACTCAAGAGACAAATCTATCAATTTTATTAATTTGGGTCAAATATTAGACATAAACCATTTAATTTTTATTTTTTTAAAGTTTGCATTGGTTATAAAAATAGAGCATATGGGTGGGCCTGAGAAACAGATTTTAAACTTTTTTTTAGGCCTAAGAGTCATATATATGGTGAGTGCAACCCAATACACATTCCAATGTGAAAAAGAAACCTCACATTTTTTTATTTACATGAGTTTAACCCTTAATGGCCTAGTTCCAATTTTAATGAGTTTCTTGTTTACAGATGTTCCTACACACAGGCTTTTGGCTGGAAATAATGAGCAGAATTCTGCAGGCCTTTAAGGCAATTTTAGAATCAATAACAAGAATCAACTTAATGACTTGTGAGAACTGAAGTTGATTCTCCTTATTTTTCTTGCAAGAATTTATTCCGATTCCCAAACAAATTTTAAGTCCTGTAAAAGTTATTTAATTATTTGTTCGTGTCAAGGTAACTTTCAGCATATATGGCTACATCATGACTGCAGCATAGGTATGGAGTCAAGTTTAGCAAATTGATTATACCTATGCTGCCCACTTTAGAGGACTTCCACCCCAGGCATTGGTTCTGGGTTCTATTTTATCAGCAGCAAAACAGAACTTGTTTATCCTGGTAAACAAGAACTGCACCACTTCATTTGATTCCCATGGGTCCATGAAGAAGAACAAATTTTGATCAGAATGAAACAAGCATTTTCAATCACTTCCAAGTACTTTCAGGGATCCTAACATACCCTGCTTTGTCAAAACTCGACTTAAAAAATTACAGCCAATTGCATGATGGGACATGGCCAGGTTAGATGAAGTGGGTTGGGGGGGGGGGGATTTTTTTTACAGCCAATCCCTTGTTTCACCTTATGCTGAGTTAAATGTCTGTATCCTGCACAGGTGAAGAAAAAGTGAACGTTTCATGCTGAATGGGGCATCTTGAGTACTTTCTAAAGGCTTATGTAACCAGAAAGTGAAGAAACAAGAGAGGCAATGCCCCTGACCAGCCCAAGATTTTCTAAGTCGAAAAAGTGAAAAAGAGACATAACTCTGGAAAAAATGTGTTGAAGAAACTCCTGCTACACAAGTATCGTTCCCGATGATGCTTTATCACAATACCAAATATCATTCAAATCGGAGAAGTGGCTGAGATACAAGGGAAAATATTGGTGTGGACAGACAGATGGAAGTCTCCACCAGATACCCCTTCGACTTTTCAAATCTGGGGCATAATACTCTACAGAAAACAAGAGCTATTGCTGAAGGCAATTATAAACCCACTTCAATGTTGGACCAATGAAGCATAAATGAATTAAAAAACAAGGTAAGGTAAAACATTCCTGAAAAATTGACAAATAAAGGATTGTATTTCTAATGAAAACAAGAGCACTGCCTAGCGGGGCAACATACGTACGTCAAAATTGGAACATTCACAAGTTTCTCTGGGGTAAAGTTTGAAATTTTTGTTGACTAGACTACAGTTAAAACTAGAAGTCCTGTCATGAAATGCGCACAAATAGCACGTTGATATGCGTGTTAATGTACGCGTTATGGCCAAAGTAAAGCTATCAAATTCTGTCCATATGACCTGTGCACAAGCAATGTTTCAGCCAATGGACCTCCGGGTAACCCGGAGGTCCATTGGCAGAAACATTGCATGTGTTTGCTATGAGTAACCAAGAGAACCTGCCGTGCTTTGGATGCCATTCGATATGGCAATTGCGTGCAATTCCAACGCGCAATTAAGCCTAGGTAAGCGCACTATTCGTGACAGGACTTCTAGTTTTAACTGTATGTCTGCCCCCTCCCCTCCAATCATTGCCCATTCCCCTGCCGTGTCTGGGGTAAAGGGTAATTCACCTGTTTTCACATTTTCATATTAATCGATCTGAGGTCTTCACAAAATAAAAACAAGAGGCCCCACGGGGCCTGAAGCACTCATCTTGTACAGAACACAATTTAAACAGAGTCCAAGAATGAGTCTACATTAAGCAAGCCATCTCCATAGGCTACACTGTCAATCCTTGAGTCCCTCAGGAGTGACAAAGATAATCTAGGCATCATGCCTTTTCTTCAGTTGATCATAAGTAAAATGTTGAGCTCCCCTATGAAGCCCCTTGATACAACCTATGTGGATTAATCTTAGTACCTCTAGAGGGTACTGAATACAAAATTTTTAATTCTTCAGCAAAATGGCCAATTCCGGCTCCCATAGAGAGCCCAAATATTAACCCAGGCTCTTGATTTGAACACAGTTAAATCTGACTTCCCTAGAGATGTTGTGTACCGAATATGAAAGCATTCTGACTGTTGGATCTGAAGAAGAGAAATTGTAAAGAAATTTCTTCGAATTGCACTAAGTTCAAATTTGGGCTACCATAGCGAGCCCAAATATTGACCTATGGATCCGATTTGAACAAACTTGAATCTGACCCCCCTAGAGATGTTGTACACCAAATGTGAAAGCATTCTGACAAGTGAATCTGAAGAAGATGATTTTTGAAGAAATTCCCTCATATTGTACTAAGTTAAATTTCATGTTCCCATATGGAGCCCAAATATTAACCTAGGCACTCGAATTGAACAACCTGGAATCTAACCCCCCTAGAGATGTTGTATACCAAATATAAAAGCATTCCGACTGGTGGATCTGAAGAAGAAGATTTTTAAAGAAATTTTCTCATATTGCACTAAGTAAAAATTTGGGCTACCATAGTGAGCTCAAATATATACCTAGGGATCTGATTTGAACAAACTTGAATCTGACCCCCATAGAGATGTTGCATACCAAATATCAAAGCATTCTGACTGATGGATCTGAAGAAGAAGATTTTTTTAAATTACCCTCCATATTGAACAAAGATAAAATTTGGGCTTTCATAGGAAGCCCAAATATTAACCTAGGGACTTGGTTTGAACAATCTAGAATCTGACCCTCATAACAATGATGTATACCAAATATTAAAAGATTCTGACTGGTGGTTCTGAAGAAGAAGATTTTTAAAGAATATTCCCCATATTACCCTATGTTAAAACTTCGGGCTCCTGTAGAGAGCCCAAATATGAACCAATGAGCTTTATTTCAACAAACTTTTATCTGACTCCCCTATGAATGCTGTATACCAAATATCAAAAGATTCTGATGATTGGTTCTGGAGAAAAGATTTTTTAAAATTTTTGCAAATATGCTGACTCAGCATTTTTTCGATGCCCATTACAGAACACCCTAACATAACCGATGGCAATTTTTTTTTACCATTCAATTCTACTGGTCATAAGGATACTTCATACCAAATAAAAGCTCTCTGTTCCGTGGGGTTTGGGAAATATGGGCGTTTGAAAATATTTCTATTTTTAGCTCCCAGGGTTCCCATGGGGATGTGGGAATTTTTTTTTTGCATGGGTCAAGTACTTATGACCCAATACTACCACAAACCAAATTTGGTTCATACCGGACCATCGGTTCAGAAAATAGAAATTTTGGGCGGGGCCAAAAATCTTACCCCTCCTATTACAAAGCCAAATATTACTTCACGAACTTCGTTTGAACAAACTTGATTCTACACCTCATATGGAAGCTCCATTGCAAATATCAAGTCATTGTACACACTGGTTCTTGAGAAGAAGATTTTTTAAATATTTTGGAGCATTTTCCCCCACTCCCTCCCTATGTGGCTGGGCATGCTGAGTTGAACAAAAATGAAATGCCCCTTTGGGACCATCACTCACACAAACTTTCACTTGAATTGGCCCAGTGGCTTTGGAGGAGAAGACCAAAACATGGTGTTGACGGACGACGGACGGCAAGCGATGAGATTAGCTCAGCTTGACTTTGTCAAGATGAGCTAACAAGGCTGTTGTAGAAAATTCTCCTCGCCGTTTACAATGGTAGCGTCCATTCATTGACAGGTTAACTTCATTGATAACGATTGACGATAGGTGGTGCCAAGGAAAAGGACATTTTGAGGATCATAATAGCTATAAACGGCAAGGATTCTCGTTTAAAAAATAAAATGGTCTTATCTGCTCCTGTCACATGCACAACGACAATTGATGATCAACATGGGTGCAGAGTTTGAACCATAAAGAAAGTAAAATGTTGGAGTAGGCGACACAATAGTGTAATGTTTCAAGTAATAAAAAGGAGCATAACTCTGGAAAAAAAAAACAAGAGCTACCTGCTTGTCACATGCACAACGGCAATTGGTGATCAACATGTTCAAAGTCTGAACAATATAGCATGTAAAATGTTGAAGGAGAAAGCAACACAACACTGTAATGTTTAAAGTACTAAAAGGGGCATAACTCTGGAAATACAAAATGGAGTTACCTGCTCTTGTCACATGCACAACAGCAATTGGTGATCACCATGTGTGCAAAGTTTGAATGATATAGCATGTAAAATGAAGTAGACACAATACTGTAATGTTGCAAGTACTAAAAGGGGGCATAACTCTGGAAATACGAAACAGAGTTACCTGCTCTTGTCACATGCATAATGGCAATTACTGATCACCATGTGTGCAAAGTTTGAACGATATAGCATGTAAAATGTTGAAGGAGTAGGCGACACAATACTGTAATGTTGCAAGTACTAAAAGGGGTGCATAACTCTGGAAATACAAAACAGAGTTACCTGCTCTTGTCACATGCACAATGGCACTTGGTGATCAACAGGTGTGAAAAGTTTGAACAAGCAAATTCAGTGAATTCAAGTCTCTGGCTGGGCAGCAGTTTCAAGGGCAATTAATGCATCCGGTGGAATATAGTTGAGTTGCAAGTGGAAGTTATTTAGAAGAGACAGAACAGACAGTGCTTCAGACAGTGGTTATCAGATTTATTTTCATGGAGGTAACTGTCAAAGCAAGTGAAGTGATGTGCAGTATAACTGAGAATCACTAAATTAATGAAAAGGATAATGTTCAATGTTTATGAAAGGATTATGAAATAAGACAAGAATTGTGATAATTGGGAATATGTTCATTTCTGTTCCCTGTATGCTATGTTTTTGATAAAAATAATATGAGGTGTACTCTGTACTAAAGAGCTGAGGGGTGGGTTAATATGACCTCACAGCAGGGTTCGACACTAACCCACGTCCGACTGACATTGTCTAGTAGATTTTGGCCCGGTCGTGCTGTTTCTCTGTCAAACTTGCCCGGCTGGTCGTGCTCATTTTTCTGGGGCAATAACTGATTAATTGAAAAAAAACTATCATTTTTGTTATTGCAGCGAGACCGAATGAGAGAGTCGGATCGGCACACAAATATAATATATTTGTGTGCCGATCCGACTCTATCTCCTTCTATTATCATGTCGAAACATACTGTGATGATAATATTGTCAAGTTATCTCTTGTCGCAACTGTGAAGAAGGGATCTACTCGAGTCGACTCGTATCTGCACCATGCTGAATGAAACACGGAAACTTGTGACATCATGATGCATAGCTTATAATTACCTGTTGCAAATTGAACATTTGCTACATTTTGGTCGTTCAGCATTTCGCACCTTGGACTCCGAGGTGCTAACAACTAAACAATGGAGCTTCTACCTGTTATTCAAGAAACCCTTGTCAGAGTGAAGGCTACCCTTGCCACCACCTGGAGCATCCAGGTGCTCAAGGGTAAAATTCACCTAACAGTGGATTGTTATAGAGAATCGGAACTGCCGTCCGTGGAGAGGTGTAGCACCTTTCGTGAGGGGATTTCCCCTCACACTGGTCACCCTCCTAGTAATGCGGATAAGCTGGATGAAGGCTGCCGGAGTAACACAGCCACCACTAAGAAGAAGAAGAGGACGAGAAAGAAGGGACCCTCCGCCATACGACGAGATGCCCGCCAAACGACTGAGTTCCTGGAGAAGAAGAAGGAAAAGGAAGAGAAGGAGGCAAGTGAGGGCGTCAAAGGGACAACTCCTGTCACCCCTGTCCAGCCCGGTACCCCCCCTTCCAGGAGGAGGGTCCAGAGGACTGTGGGTCGTCAGGCGACAGCTCATTCTCCAGCTCATCAGACTCTTCATCTGAAGAGGAGATCAAGGAGGATGCTCTGTCAATGGTGCAGGTAGCTGTCTCAGATGACGCACCTTCCACCCCTTCTGCTCTTGCTTCTCCAGCTTCTTTGGACAAGGAGTCCGACCAGGAGGAGTGCTTCCCGGAGTCCGTGGAGGCATTCCTTGGGGAAGAGATTCCAAACGAGTTTCTCCGAAGCGTGATCCAGGACCAGTACGACTTCTACCTAAAAGAAAAACTCTCAGATGACCTTATCAAGAAAATCCTCCATACCGTCCCTGCGCGCCTTCGGCGCGCGAAATCATTTCTTTTGCAGTTCAAAATTTGTTACGCAGAGAATGAAAGACAGCGTCGTGAGTGTGTCCAATATGTCACTCAGAGTGACGTAATCAAGTTTCAACTGTGTCAGCATGACTGTCAGAGTGTGTGGAAAATTCCGTTTTGAATTTGGAATATACTGTGAATTATCGTGATTTCTTGTGTGCAAATGGATTACAATAATATTCTCTTATGATTCGATAATTCGCTGGGAAAATTAACTTCTCGAAATCTATTTGAACCTGAAACTTATGTGCACGATTTTATTGGACTTGTACAAATCTCAGTCTTTACACAGTTCTTTTTCTTGAAAATATGGCGGCCGAAACGGAAAGTGACAATTCCACGAAATGAGAAACAAAATGTCGAGGTGAGTTTTCTTAAATTTCTTTATTGACAAAATCAATGCATGATAATATTACATCTGGAAATAGGCGTGTTGACTTCCAACTTACAAGACGCGCTTTTTGGGGGGCACGATACATCAGGAAATGGACGTGAAATGATAGTAACTACATGTATCGTTTCACGCTCATTTTCTGATGTTATATGTAGCACGCCCCCACAAAAAGTGCGTGCCTAAGTCCCAAAAGCAGCGAGCAACTAAATGCGCACCTGGGTTTTTCAAAATCGAAGGACTGTACCAGTGAGCAAAGTTGAGTTTACCGATAGTTTATAATAAAAAGAAATTGTGGTTCGATTGCAAAAGTTAAACGAATGTACGATATAATTTTTTTACCGTCGCCGGTCCTGTCCCCGTTTTTCTCAAATTCCGTGGACTGAGTCAGGGCAAGTACAAATCAGTTCCGGGCTAGTAATCTTTGAAGTGACTAGGCCGACATGTCGGGTGCATAAAAACGTTAATGTCGAACCCTGCCTCACAGTTAATGTATGTGGCCCTCACAGTTAACGTATATCAACGAAAGTTACCAAGTTACAGTGAACTTTTTCCAAAACGAGTCATCCTATCAAGTTACATTGAAATCCCTTCATAAATATGGCCTGTAGACTGTGCTAAAGGTTTTTTGGGCTTTGGGTCCCTGTAGCCATCAGTTTCCCAATTGCATCCAAAGGGGACGTTCTCATCTAGACATTATATGAAGTCAACCTACCAAGTTACAATGAAATCCCTTCATAAATATGACCTGTAGACTGTGCTAAAGGTTTTTGGGCTTTGGCAGCCATCATGATTGAATGATCGCAACCAAAAGGGGACATTCTCATCTGGGCATCATCTGGAGTGATCCTACGAAGTTACAATGAAATCCCTTCATAAATATGACCTGTAGACTGTGCTCAAGGTTTTCGGGCCCCCCGAAGGTGTCACAGTTGACCAATCACGACCAAAAGGGGATGTCATCATCTAGGCATTATATGGAGTCAAACTAACAGGTTCCAAATGAAATCTTTCCATAAATATGACCTATAGACTATGCTAAAGGTTTTGGGCTTGGGCAGCCATCAAAGCTGAATGATCGTGACCAAAAGGGGACGTTCTCACCTAGACATTATTTGGAGTCATCCTACCAAGGTACATTGAAATCCCTCCATAAATATCACCTGTAGACTGTGCTAAGGGTTTTCGGGCTTCAGGCCCCTGTAGCCATCACAGTTGCCTAATGGTGTCCAAAAGGGGCTGTTCTCATCTAGACATTATATGAAGTCAACCTACCAAGTTACAATGAAAATCCCTTCATAAATATGAACTGAAGACTGTGCTAAAGGTTTTCGAGCTTTGGGCTCGGACAGCCATCATGGTTGAATGATCGCAACCAAAAGGGGATATTCTCATCTGGGCATCATCTGGAGTGATCCTTTGAAGTTACAATGAAATCCCTTCATAAATATGACCTGTAGACTGTGCTCAAGATTTTCGGGCTTTGGGCACCTGCAGCCATGACAGTTGACCAATCACGACCAAAAGAGGATGTCATCATCTAGGCATTATATGGAGTCAACCTAACAAGTTACAAAGAAATCCTTCCATAAATACGACCTTTTGACTATGCTAAAGGTTTTTGGGCTCGGGCAGCCGTCAAGGCTGAATGATTGTGACCAAAAGGGGGCGTTCTCATCCAGACATTATTTGGAGTCATCCTACCAAGCTACAATGAAATCCCTTCATAATTATGACCTGTAGACTGTTCTAAAGGTTTTCGTGCCCCTGTAACTGTCAGTTGCCCAATCATGTCCAAAAGGGGACGTTCTCATCTAGACATTATATGAAGTCAAACCTACCAAGTTACAATGAAATCCCTTCACAAATATGACCTGTAGACTGTGCTAAAGGTATTTGGGCTTTGGCAGCCATAATGGTTGAATGATCGCAACCAAAAGGGGACATTCTCATCTGGGCATCATCTGGCGTGATCCTACGAAGTTACAATGAAATCCCTTCATAAATATGACCTGTAGACTGTGCTCAAGGTTTTCGGGCACCTGTAGCCATCACAGTTGACCAATCACGACCAAACGGGTATGTCATCATCTAGGCATTATATGGAGTCAACCTAACAGGTTACAATGAAATCCTTCCATAAATATGACCTTTTGCCTGTGCTAAAGGTTTTTGGGCTCGAGCACCCATCAAGGCTGAATGATCGCGATCAAAATGTGACGTTCTCATCTAGACATTATTTGGAGTCATCCTACCAAGTTACAATGAAATCCCTTCATAAATATGACCTGCAGACTGTGCTAAAGATTTTCGGGCTTGGGCCCCTGTAGCCGTCACAGTTGCCCAATCACGTCCAAAAGGGGACTTTCTCTCTCATTTAGACATTATATGAAGTCAACCCACCAAGTTACAATGAAATTCCTCAATAAATATGAACTGTAGACTGTGCTAAAGGTTTTTGGGTTTTGGGCTCGGGCAGTCACGGTTGGCAGATCATGCCCAAATGAGGAAATTCTCATCCAGACATCATAAGGAGTCATCCTACCAAGTTACAATGAACTCCCTACATATTAAACATGACCTGCAGACTGTGCTAAAAGTTTTGGGGTTTCGGGCTTTGGCAGCCTTTACAGTTGACAGATCCTGCCCAAAAGGGGACTTTCTCATCTAGGCATTATACAGAGGCATCCTACCAAGTTACAATGAAATTCCTTCATAAATGCAACCTGTAGACTGTGCTAATGGTTTTCGGGTTTTGGGCTCAGGCAGCCATACCGGTTGACCGATCGCGACCAAAAGGGGACGTTCTCATCAAGACATGACCCCAAACCTGCATATGAAATTTTGTGACGATCAGATAAGAACTGTGGGGTGTAGCCCGTGCTAAAGGAAAATGTGAACAGACTCACAGACTTCCACACGTGTGATGGCAATAGCTTATCTTGACTTTGTCAAGTTAAGCTAAAAAATTAAGACTGTATGATAAGACATATTACATTAAACTGATGTGAAAAGTAATCCATATATGAAATTTCATTGAAATCGGTTGACTCTAAGGAAAGTTAGAGTCTGGAAACAATCAGCCAATCAAATTTCAGCAACCTAATTAAATATGCATGGAAAATGCCCATACTTGAACTTGGACCCACAATTGATGAAAGTGATCTACTACCCAAATTTCATCGAAATCAACTGACTGCAAGGAAAGTTCGAGTCTGGAAACGAAAACCACGGAAAGTGTGCACTTACTGTGTATTAGTCGTAGCACTGAATAAATCAAAGTTCCCCTAATTTGCATAATTTTTGCACGAGAACAAAACCCGTTATGTATGTGATGTATTGTATGTTACTAAACATTCATACAAAAATTTATTCAAATCTGAACTTTCATATTGAAGTTTTGTACAAAAAACTGATTACACCCAATTTCGGAACAAAATGGCCACTGGCGGCCATCTTGAATTTTGGACCACACCCCAAAACACATATTCTGGTCTCACAATGATAACAAAGATACCCAAGAAGTTTCGTGACGATCATTTCATAAATACGGCTTTTAGTCCGAGGTGCGTTGACACACGGGGCAGACGGACAGATTTTCAGTTCAAAATTTCCCACATTCGAACTTGACCTAGGTGTTGATAAAAGTAATCCATATATGAAATTTCATCTAAATCGGTTGATTTTAAGGAAAGTTAGAGTCTGGAAACTGTCGGCCAATCAAATTTCAGCAACCAAATTAAATATGCGTGGAAAATGCCCATATTCGAACTTAGATCCACAATTTATGAAAATGATCTACTACCCAAATTCCATCGAAATTCAGTCACTGTAAGGAAAGTTAGAGTCTGGAAATGAAAAACACGGAAGGACGGAAGGACACCCCGAATTTAATATCTCCCGTTTTTTTCAAAAAGTGGGAGACAACAATATAGCATGTAAAATGTTGAAGGAAAAGGTGACTCAATACTGTAATGTTTTAAGTACTAAAAGGTGCACAACTCTGGAAATACAAAATGGAGGTTATCTGCCCTTGTCACATGCACAACGGCAATTGGTGATCACCATGTGTGCAAAGTTTGAACAATATGTAGCATGTAAAATGTTGAAGTAGTAGGCGACACGATACTGTAATGCATGGTTCCAGCACCAAATTGAGAAGTGAATTCCAGGAGTTTCAGATCAATTTTTCAAGGAGTTTTCAGGAGTCAGCTAGGTGAAATTCAAAGGTTTTCAAGGAGTATAAAGCGACCATGTGTTAAGAAGAAGGAAAAAGTTGAATTAATCCAATGAGCAATCACTCGATTTTTCCAAAATTCCGGGAGTTTCCAGGAGGTGCTTCAAAATTCAAGGAGTTTCCAGGTCCTTGGGAGGGGGGTTTTGAAATTTAAGGACTTTCAAGGAATTCAAGGAGGCGTGGGAACCCTGTAATGTTTTAAGTACTGAAAGGGGGCATAACTCTGGAAATACAAAATGGAGTTACCTGCACTTGTTACATGCACAATGGCAATTACTGATCAACATGTGTGCAACGTTTGAACAATGTAGCATGTAAACTTTTGGAGTAGGCGACACAGAAATTGTTTACAGATGGACAGAGCCATAACATAATACGTCCGTTTTTTTTTAAAAACGAGCGTATAAAAATGAGGGCAACTCTTTTAACATGTGCAGGAGTGGCTTGTCACAAGGATGCCTCATACTAAACTTCATTGAAATCCGTCCACTCACTACTGAGATATTGCTGTGGACAGATGGATGCTTGCAAGGACGGATGGATGCTTGCAAACCATTATACAGATTCCCGATTGTGGTGAACAACTTTAATTTCAGATGGGTGTGTAATAAAACCGATTGTTTCTTCTATACACAAAATATAACACGGTTTCATATTTCTTTGACACAGAATGTGCAATTTCAACCCCCCACAATTTTGTCTGTTTTTTAACTTTGTGGTGTGGGAGCGCGGTGGCTCAGTGGTAGACTGTTGGACTTCTATGCTAGAGGTCCTGAGTTCGATATCTGTCCGGGACAACACGTGTTGTGTCCTTGGGCAAGGCACTTTATCCGGTTGCCAACATGGGGGCACAATGACACCGTGTACTAAGGCGAACTGCACATCGATGGTGTACATGTCTTCAACTGCTGGAGCGGTGCTTGACAGAGTTAGAATGTTGTGTAGCTGACAGCTGCTCACCGTTGCTCGGTGGTTCTCTCCGGGTACTCTGGCTTCCTCCACCCGTAAAACTGTCACGGTCATGATTAGCCACTGTGCTCAAGTATGTGACCTTAAACATCAATAAATAAATACCACAAATAACTTTGTGGTGTACTGTCTTTGCAATTCTCAAGTCACAGGGGACAGACTGCTGATAGGTCAAGGGGTGCAACAGTAATAATTCATCATCCCTATTCTTTACATGATGAAAATAAAAATGGAAAATACAATGAAACTTAAAACAAACAAGGCTATATAAATTCTACATTTTAATATAATTTATCCATACATTCACAGACTGACACAGACATTGTTTTGTGCACAAATATGCCTTTTTGGTAAGTATGACAGACGAGATAGAATATCTAAAAAAGATTTGCAATAAAAAAAGTTCTTATTTTTATTTTTTTTTTTTACAATGCAGCTCTAAGATTTTCCATTTTCTGGTATATTTCCTCCCTTTTGACATTGGTAGCCGACTCAACATCTAGATATGCTTGTTTGCTAAGTTTTCCATTGAGAAGTCTCTCTGCATAATTAATAGCAAGACTAATCTGCTCTTTGTATTGGTTATCAAGCTTCTGAAGCTCCAATACCTAGAAAAAAAAAAAAAATAACCTGCATTAATATGAATTTTAGGCCTGTACAAATTAATAACTAGAGAAAGTGTTATTTCAGGGTGACACAATAAGATATTCCCCCCATACCAAACTGCACCCCAACAGACCTGGGACCAAGACTTTAAAACTTCACAATTGTATTTTCACGAATTGTATTTTCAACAAGTGAATATGAATGACGGAAATGAATCATTAGCATTTCAAAAGATGTGGCAATTTGCCAACTGGCAAATTGACACATCTCTGAAAATGCCAATGGTTCATTTCAATTAGTAATTTCCATAAATAGGAAATACAATTCTAGACTAGAGATGTTGTATACCAAATATGAAAGCATTCTCACTGGTGGATCTGAAGAAGTAGATTTTTTTGAAGAACTTTCTTCATATTGCATTAAGTTAAAATTCGAGCTACCATAGAGTGCCCAAATATTAACCCAGGAAACCTATTTGAACAAACTCGAATCTGACTCCCCTAGAGATGTTATAAACCAAATATGAAAAGATTCTCACAGGTGAATCTGAAGATTTTTGAAGAAATTCCCTCATATTGTACGAAGTTAAATTTCAGGTTCCCATATGGAGCACAAATATTAACCCAGGCACTCAAATTGAACAAACTTGAATCTGACCCCCACAAGAGATGTTGTACACCAAATATGAAAGCATTCCGACTAGTGGATCTGAAGAAGATTTTTAAAGAAATTCCTCATATTGCACTAAGTTAAAATTTGGGCTACCGTAGCAAGCTCAAATATATACATAGGGACCCGATTTGAGCCTTCTGACTGGTGGATCTGAAGAAGGAGATTTTAAAAAATCATCCTCCATATTGAACTAAGTTAAAATTTGGGCTTCCACAGGAAACCCAAATATTAACCTAGGGACTTGGTTTGAACAATCTTGAATCTGACCCTCATAACGATGTTCACCAAACATTAAAAGATTCCGACAGGTGATTCTGAAGAAGAATTTTAAAGAATATTCCCCATATTGCCCTAAGTTAACAAGGGCAACGCCCCCGGTCCCCCGACCAAGATGGCAAATTCAAGGGAGCTGCTAGGATGCAATTTGTTCCAAGAGCATGGTCTTTATGAGAGGTTAAGGGTGTTAATTTCAATCAAATGATCAAAAGTAAAGTTATCATCCGGACAACACAAAAAGTGTATTTTATAAGTCGAAAAAGGGGAATAACTCCTGTAAAAATAGACAGAGCATGGCCATTTTTTAACTTGACCTGTATTTCCAACCAATTAAACCACATACTTAGTTTCGTTTCAATCAAATGATCCAAAGTAAAGTTATCATCCGGACAACACAAAAAACGTATTTTCTAAGTCGAAAAAGGGGAATAAATCCAGTAAAAATCAGTGGAGCGTGCCCATTTTCGAACTTGACCTGCATTTCCACCCAAATAAGCGGCATACTAAATTTCGTTTCAATCAAATGATCCTAACTAAAGTTATCATCCGGACAACACAAAAACTGTATTTTTTAAGTCGAAAAAGGGGAATAAATCCAGTAGAAATCAGTGGAGCGTGCCCATTTTCGAACTTGACCTGCATTTCCACCCAAGTAAGACACATACCAAATTTAGTTTCAGTAAAATCATCCAAACTAAAGTTATCATCCGGACAAGGGTGTGACGGACGGACGGATGGACACTGCCGATTACAATAGTCCCCCGAAGGGTCGGGGGACAAAAATCTGAGCTGCTGTACTGAGCCCAAATATGCCCCCCCCCCCCCCCCCTCCCTATGAATGCTGCATACCGAATATCAAGATTCAGACCATTGGTTCTGGAGAAAACATTTTAAATTTTTTTTTTGCAATTATGCTAAGCATTTTTTCGATGCCCTTTACAAAACACCGTAACATAACCGATAGCATTTTTTTTTACCATTCAATTCTACTGATCCTAAGGATGCTTCATACAGCTCTCTGTTCCGTGTGGTTTGGGAAATATGGGCGTTTGAAAATATTTCTATTGTTAGCTCCTGGGCTTCCAATGGGGATGCATGAATTTTTGCACCAAGTTTGAAGGTCATTGCTTGTGGAAATGTTTTTGCATAACTGCACTAAGTTGCCAATGGCAACTATTTTTGACGGAAATGGAAGAAAATTGATAGCTCCCACAGTGACGAATGGGAGCAAAATGGAGGCGAGTGAAAAATCGCTCACCTCAAATGAAGTTTGCGAGAGTGAAAAATGTGAGTAGAGTGATTTTGATTCAATGTTTATCTGCATTTTTTTAATATTGTTGAATTGTACATTCAAAGTGTATTTTTTTCTAAATTAAGTTAAGTTAATATTATTCAGGGTTCCCCCAGAATATTGAAAACAAAATTCAAGGACTTTCAAGGACCTTTTTGAAAAAAATTCAAGGATATTCAAGGACCGTCTCGGCGCTGAAACGTCCTAAGGCCGAAACGTCCCAATGGCAATACCCCCTTTACAATAAGTAGTCAATTGTACAAGTTGTGAACCGAGGTAAAATTTACTACTTATTGTTTGTCAAGCAAACAGGTGCGCACGTTTTCATCACTGTGGCAACTGTTTCATCTGCTATGAAAGCCCTCATTTCAGTCGCATCTGTATCCACCCAAGATCGGGCAAGTGCGAATGGCTTCAGGTTTGGGTTTTTTTTTCACAGTATTGTTTGGCATATAAATTTGTTTGCGAAGTGCACAGTTCAATAAAATCATTGTCAAAAAATTTACTGGAAAAAAAAAAAACCTCACGCTCGTTGCCATCCACAGAAAACCGAATGCCCGTGGGCTCATCAAATGTTTTTAACCATGGGTGGGGGAAGGAATCCCCCAAATTCAATGTTTTGTCAACATGAACATATGTGCTTGATTGATCAGCTGATTTGTCGGCATTTACATTTTCTTCCAAATTCTTCCAAATTGCTTTCACACGACTCTAATTCTCTAAGTCTTCTTTGATATTTCTTATGAAAGAATATCCAGGAAAACCGTCCTCATCCGAATCAGAATCCTCAATAATGTCATAGAAAGTTGATAAATTATTTTCAATTGATGACGCCATTTTCCAAACAAAGTCGAACTGGGACGTTTTGTCCCCCTGTCAGACAACGTATTGGAACACGTGCATTACTTTATATGGAAACTCATGATGATTCCGGTGGAAATCAAAAGGTTTTCATTGGTTGTTAAACATAATTCGACCAGGGAAGCCCCCCTCTGTACTAATAAACATAAGCCGACCGAGTGCTAAGAGTTGATTAATATTAATAACACCTACTTGTTTGGATTTGTCAACAAATTTATTCGTTCCTTTTTGGACCGCTATTGTGCTTGTGATAAATCGGCGATCAAATTCAAGGACATTCAAGGACCTTTTACTGATATACCTCATTTTCAAGGACTTTCAAGGCCTTGAAAATAGCGTTTCAAATTCAAGGACATTCCAGGTTTTCAAGGACCCGCGGCTACCCTGTTATTGTTTGCCTGAGGTTCAGAATAAAATTGCAAGCTTGAAATCTCGTGTTTGTTTATTAAATGTATTACCAGAATTCCTGAAATGAACTTTTATCTTGTAAGATCTAGATAATCTAAAGTGATCTATATATTATGGCATGTACAAAAATTTATTTCGCAATTTCCATTGACAAGCGTCCTTCGAAATGAATGTATGAATACAACTGAACACGGATGAAAATTTTGACGGTGAAAATATATGTAACCCACTAAAATTAGTTCTTGATTTTAAATGGCAGATTATTAAAGTCATGGAAAATGGATGCGTACGTTCCAAATTAGGCACATTAATTTGTGTCACTGGTGAATTGGAGCGACAGGTGTCAAGTGTGTAAATGAAAATAAGGAACGGAGCAACATTCCGCATGTCTTTGATAAAAAAAAAATACGGAAGTATTAAAATGTTTCTCAGATCTCAGAATGACCACTGTTTTTTTTATACCTGAACATGCGTGCTCGTTTTTTGGCAGGAGTATGGTCTGGGCGAGTTGTCAATGTACAACCCTCTTACTGTTAGTGTGTTGTGAGTGGATGTATAAGAGAACTACTGTGTGTCATGTTCGTAACGACAAAAAGGAAATTGTTTGGAATTGTACTTTAAACGCATAGTTTAGTTGAGGGATTAAAAATTTCCCAACATCAAAAATTAATTAAATGTTTCTGTTGACACAACTCACATGGACAAAAAAGACCCAAGAACAGAGGCGAGTGATTATTCACACACCTTGAACAATTTTTGTGTGAGCGATGGTGCGCGAGAGCGATCACGCGCATTCTCATGCGTCACTGCTCCCATCTAGAGGTCAACCCTAAACAAGCACATCAAGTTTCAAAGTGGTCCGGTCAAAGGGAAATATTGATGCATAACTGCATGAAGTTCATTGAAGATCATTGCCAGAGGCAACATTTTTTGACAGAAATTGAAGAAAATGGATAGCTCCCATCTAGAGATAACTCCAAACAAACATACCAAGTTTCAAACCATTCTGATCATGAATGTGCCCTGTAGGGCATACCAAAGGGAAATATTGAGGACATACTAAACTAAGTTCTAAGAACGTTGGCCGCAGCAACATTTTTTGACGGAAATGGAAGAAAATCGATAGCTCCCATCTAGAGCTCATCCCAAACAAGCATACCAAGTTTCAAAGTGATCTGGTCAAAAATGTGCACTGCAGGTTGAGCCAAAGAGAAATATTGATGCATCACTGCATTAAGTTCATCGAAGGTTGTTGCCAGCTGCAACATTTTTGACGGAAATGGAAGAAAGAAAGCTCCTATCTAGAGGTAACCCCAAACAAGTATACCAAGTTTCAAACAGATCTGATCAAAAATGCGACCTGTGAGGTGTGCCAAAGGAAGTTGTGGACGTACGTACGCCGACGGACGAGAAGTGATGGCAATAGCTCAGCTTGACTTTGTTCGTCCTTCGGAACTATCACTCACACAAACTTTCACTTGAATTGGCCCAGTTGTTTTGGAGAAGACCAAAACATAGCATGGACGGATGGAGAGCGATGAGATTAGCTCAGCTTGACTTTAACCCTTTACCCAACGTAACGGCCAAAACCGGTCAGCGCTGTTCTCAAAAATCGTCAATTAATTTTCAAAATATTTTCATTTTTTGTCTCAAAAACATAGGTTATGACCCCTCGTTTGAACGAGCTCGTCGAGCTCGTTCCAACGAGGGGTCATAACCTATGTTTTTGAGACAAAAAATGAAAAAAATTAGTTATTCAAGAATTTTTTTGGCAAGTGTCGTCTGCTTTTCATGTTAGGTAAAGGGTTAAGGTGAGCAAAAAATACAGCTGTACAAGTTTTATAGTATTGGACCCTGCGCTGTTTTTTCAGTTTTCTGGTTCATGCAGCAAACTGGAACATTGAACTGCAAGAAGCAGCAAAAACAAGCTAAAGAGATTTATTGTGTTTGTGCATAAAATGATCAAACTAAACTCAAATAAAGTCATTTTTAAACAAGAGATTGTGACTCGGAAGTGACTATGAACCCTGATGTGGCAACTCGTCGAACTGACACATCGCCATCCTTAGCTTAATCACCAAGCACAATTTCATTTGCACCAAGTGACATACGTAAATGTTATGGAGCAGACACGAAAAGTAGAGTTTCTTGACTCTCAAATGAGAGAATTACCACAACCTGTGACCTTCAACAAACAAATTTCTTGTGTGACACATTGTCTGCCCTTAAGGAACAATTGTATCTCCTGCTTCAATGAAAACCATTCAAGCATGTCAAATTTATGGATCGGACGCGAAAATCATCCCAAAGGACATATGGACAGAAATGAGGTTATATTGCGACGCACCAGCATCCTTAACTTGATCACTATGCACAATTTCCTTTGCATCACATGATTTCCAAAAAAGTTATGGAGCAGACACTAACAGTAGCATTCCTTGATTTGGTAATAAGAATGACCTTCAGCTTCAACGGATGAAAAAAAGATTTGTGCGTGACACATCATCTCCCTATAAGGAACATGTATGTCAAGTTTCAGCAAAATCCAGAGATGCAGCTGAAAGTAATGGAAGTGGACACAAACATTTACTGGTGCAACCAACATCAATGTTTGGAAGCACCCTGTGACCTTAACTTTCAATGAATGACAATTAAGTTTATCATGACACACCATCATCCTTAGCTTAATCACTATGCTCAATTTCCTTTGCATCAGGTGATTCCCACAAAAATTATGGAGGGGACACGAACAGCAGCGTTCTTTGATTTGGATAGAATGACCTTGATCTGTGACCTTGACCTCCATCGAACAAAAAAATGAAAGTGTCAATGACACTGTAGCTCAACTTGTGTAAGACATGTACATGTATAGTATGTGGCACAGCAATGACACACATCTAGGTTATGACCTGATAATAAAGGTACATGTAAAGTATTGTAAAGGTCTGTACATAAATACTGACCGTAGCCTGTAACAAATATACAGGTA
Source organism: Pictodentalium vernedei (assembly GCA_031216915.1). Lineage (NCBI taxonomy): Eukaryota > Metazoa > Mollusca > Scaphopoda > Dentaliida > Dentaliidae > Pictodentalium > Pictodentalium vernedei. The sequence continues at coordinate 36,043,940 of CM062290.1, forward strand.
AAGTATTGTAAAGGTGGGCGACAGTTAGATCCCTCTAGCCAGGGCTGTATTTAGATGTGCACTTACTGTGTATAAGTAGCTTTCAGACCACACCCCAAAACACTTGTTCTCGCCTGAAGGTGATAACAAAGGTACCCAAGAAGTTTTGTGAAGATCAGTTCATAAATACAGCCTCTAGCCTGAGTCGTATTGACATGTGTACTAACTGTGTAAAAGAACCACTGAATAAATCAATGTTCATCAAATTTGCATAATTTATGCACGAGAAATAAACCCATATTATATGTGATGTATTCCATGTTACTAAACATTCATACAAAAATTTATTAAAATCAGAATCTTCATATAGAAGTTCTGCACAAAAATACTGATTGCACTTAATTTTGCTATAAAATGGCCGCCAGCAGCCGTCTTGAATTTTAGACCACATCCAAAAACACTTGTTCTCGCCCCAAGGTGATAACAAAGGTGCCCAAGAAGTTTTGTAAAAATCGGTTCATAAATACGGCCTCTAGCCCCAGCCGTATTGAATTGCTGACGGACGGACAGACGGACAACAGGCAATGACAAAACCTAAAATTTGAGTAGTTCAAAGTTGAGCTAACAAATTTGAGTATGTCAAAGTTGAGCCAAAAAACTTTTATGCGCGGCACATCGTCTCCCCATAAGCAACATGTATGCAAAGTTTCAACAAAATCCAAAGAAGCATCTCAGGGTTAAGGTGCAAACACAACAAGAGGCCCCACGGGGCCTGAAGCGCTCATCTTGTACAGAACACAATTTAAACAGAGTCCAAGAATGAGTCTACATTAAGCAAGCCATCTCCATAGGCTACACTGTCAATCCTTGAGTCCCTCAGGAGTGACAAAAATAATCTGGGCATCATGCCTTTTCTTCAGCTGATCATAAGTAAAATGCAGAGCTCCCCTATGAAGCCCCTTGATACAACCTATGTGGATTAATCTTAGTACCTCTAGAGGGTACTGAATACAAAATTTTCAATTCTTCAGCAAAATGGCCAATTCCGGCTCCCATAGAGAGCCCAAATATTAACCCAGGCTCTTGATTTGAACACAGTTAAAGCATTCTGACTGTTGGATCTGAAGAAGCATTCTGACTGTTGGATCTGAAGAAGAGAAATTGTAAAGAAATTTCTTCGAATTGCACTAAGTTCAAATTTGGGCTACCATAGCGAGCCCCAATATTGACCTATGGATCCGATTTGAACAAACTTCAATCTGACCCCCCTAGAGATGTTGTATACCAAATGTGAAAGCATTCTGACAAGTGAATCTGAAGAAGAAGATTTTTGAAGAAATTCCCTCATATTGTACTAAGTTAAATTTCATGTTCCCATATGGAGCCCAAATATTAACCTAGGCACTCGAATTGAACAACCTGGAATCTGACCCCCCTAGAGATGTTGTATACCAAATATAAAAGCATTCCGACTGGTGGATCTGAAGAAGAAGATTTTTAAAGAAATTTTCTCTTATTGCACTAAGTAAAAATTTGGGCTACTACAGTGAGCCCAAATATATACCTAGGGATTTGATTTGAACAAACTTGAATCTGACCCCCACAGAGATGTTGCATACCAAATATCAAAGCATTCTGACTGATGGATCTGAAGAAGAAGATTTTTTTAAATTACCCTACATATTGAACAAAGATAAAATTTGGGCTTCCGTAGGAAGCCCAAATATTAACCTAGGGACTTGGTTTGAACAATCTAGAATCTGACCCTCATAAAAATGATGTATACCAAATATTAAAAGATTCTGACTGGTGGTTCTGAAGAAGAAGATTTTTAAACAATATTCCCCATATTACCCTATGTTAAAACTTCGGGCTCCTGTAGAGAGCCCAAATATGAACCAATGAGCTTTATTTCAACAAACTTTTATCTGACCCCCCTATGAATGCTGTATACCAAATATCAAAAGATTCTGATGATTGGTTCTGGAGAAAAGATTTTTTTAAATTTTTGCAAATATGCTGACTCAGCATTTTTTCGATGCCCATTACAGAACACCCTAACATAACCGATGGCAATTTTTTTTTACCATTCAATTCTACTGGTCATAAGGATACTTCATACCAAATAAAAGCTCTCTGTTCCGTGGGGTTTGGGAAATATGGGCGTTTGAAAATATTTCTATTTTTAGCTCCCAGGGTTTCCACAGGGATGCGGGAATTTTTTTTTTTGCATGGGTCAAGTACTTATGACCCAATACTACCACAAACCAAATTTGGTTCATACCGGACCATCGGTTCAGAAAATAGAAATTTTGGGCGGGGCCAAAAATCTTACCCCTCCTATTACAAAGCCAAATATTACTTTACGAACTTCGTTTGAACAAACTTGATTCTACACCTCATATGGAAGCTCCATAGCAAATATCAAGTCATTGCACACACTGGTTCTTGAGAAGAAGATTTTTAAAATATTTTGGAACATTTTCCCCCACTCCCTCCCTATGGGGCCGGGCATACTGAGTTGAACAAAACTGAAATGCCCCTTTGGGACCATCACTCACACAAACTTTCACTTGAATTGGCCCAGTGGCTTTGGAGGAGAAGACCAAAACATGGTGTTGACGGACGACGGACGGGAAGCGATTAGATTAGCTCAGCTTGACTTTGTCAAGATGAGCTAAAAATCTTCCCGAAAGACAACCAGCTGGACGGATGAAAATGCCAAACAATACATGCCCTGAAAATTATTTTTTGGCAGGCCTGGCATTCATAAAAATGCAGGAGGGCTAAAAAATCGCTCCCCCTTGCAAGGCCTAGGAGCGCGATTAGTTCTCCTAAAGCTTACGAAAGCAAAAAGTGGCAAAATGAAGTTTTACTATTAATGAATTCTGCCTTGTGGGCTTTGTACATTTTATTTAGTGTTGCTAACAAGGTAATCTCTGTGAGATGGCTACACTGCCCCTCCCACACCTCCGGGCCTCAGCAAGGCCCGGAGGTGTGGGAGGGGCAGTGTGGCTGTCTTACAGAGAGCACTAACATAGCAGAGATCTGAAAAGAATTGGGTTTTTATTTTCTAAGGCCAGGCGGGCTAGTTTTCGCCCTCAATTTTTTTAAGGCGAGCAGTAGGCAAGCAAATAAATGGCTCTCCTGAAAATGCCAGGTCTGTTGGGGGGGGGGGGGGGGGGGGAGGGCATAAAAATCTTTGTTACTGTTTATGTCTGTGCAGTCTATTTCCGAGCACTTCCACTGAAGGTGTTGGCTACTGGGTCCTATATTTATTTATTTATTTATTGGTGTTTAAGGTCACATACTTATGCACAATGGCTAATCGTGACCGTGACAGTTTTACGGGTGGAGGAAGCCTGAGTACCCGGAGAGAACCACCGAGTAACGACGAGCAGCTGTCAGCTCTCCAACATTGTAACTCTGAACTCTGCACCGCAGCACAGGCAGGGTTAGATTGGTTGAAAACATGCGCACCATCGACGTGCAGTACGCCTCAGTACACAGCGTCATCGCGCCCCCATGTAGGCAATCGGGGTGAAGTGTCTTGCCCAAGGACACAACGCGGTTGCCGCAGGTGGGATTCGAACCGAGGACCTCTCGGCTTGCAGCCTGCACCTCTACCAACTGAGCCACCGCGCCCCCTACTGGGTCCTAATATACCAGTAAAGCAAAAAATATACATAATTATATAAATACACAAAAAAAAAAAAAAACAGCACATCAAAGCACTTACGTCTCTGCAAGGCAAATAAATATTTATGAGAGAATAAAATAACTACATAGTCAGTCTCTTGTGCATATTCTTGCCTGGCCATAGGTGAAATTTATTAATTTATTGGTGTTTGAGGTCACATATTTCTGTACAATGGCTAATCGTGACTGCAATGAAGATAAAATGAGTTTATGAGTTTATCAGTGGCCTGTTTCTCCTAGAGACGAGAAAGCGAAGGAATTCAAGTTACTGTATTGCAGTTCTCTCTGAATGTATTGGTGTTGCACATTTTTCTGCAAGCAGGAAAAACAGTTTCAAGTTTAACTCTTTGCATGCTGCTTGCGAATATTCCTACCGAGGACAAGGAATAGTTGCCAGCGAAATAAGTAGAATTGAGGGCACATTTATCCAAATTCTCCCTTGTGTATTGGACTATATGTTTAATCAATGATTTCTTGAGTTAAATTTATATGAATTGTTCATCAAATCTAGTCATGGCTGCCTCTCAGCAGCCATGACTAGATGTGATGAAAAATATTTGACAAAAACTCAGCGATGCACCCCCCCCCCCCCCCCCCTTCCCCTTGCAGATGCAGTGGAAACTATTATATGCGACACACCTTCTGACTGTCCTTAACATTTGTAAAAAGTTTAACAATTGTACTATGATTCGTTTCTGAGTTACGGCTGAGATACGAATATTGACCGATTTTTAGTGTGACCTTGAAATGTGACCTTGAAGGTACGACACATCCTCCCATGGTCCTTTATATTTGTGTGAAGTTTGATGACTGTGGCCCTAACCGTGTTCAGTGTGACCTTGAAATGTGACCTTGACCTTACAGACCTGGCTGTGGTGTGCGACACATCCACACGTCCTTTATAATTGAGCGATGTTAGATGCTTGTAGCCCTAATACTTTTGGAGTTATGCTTGAGACATGATTTTTGACCCTGAACATATGAAGGTCAATTGCGACCTCCACCTTGTCGATGCGGCATAAACTATTATACGCGACACACCTTCTGACTGTCCTTAACATTTGTAAAAAGTTTAACAATCGTATTATGATTCGTTTCTGAGTTATGGCTGAGACACGAATATTGACAAATTTTAGTGTGACCTTGAAATGTGACCTTGAAGGTACAAAAGCGACTATGGTGTGCGACACATCCTCCCATGGTCCTTTATAATTGTGTGAAGTATGATGACTGTGGCCCTAACCGTTTTCAAGTTATTGGCTCGGACACACGCACACTTCAATCACTATATGCCACCCGACTTAAGTCAGGGGGGGGGGGGGGGGGGGGGGGGTGAGTGGGGGGGTATAAAAATGGAACACCTGGCTATTTATTTATTTAATGGTGATTAAGGTCACATATTTCAGAGCACTGGCTAATTGTGACCGCAACATGGATAAAAAGTCAAGTCCAGACAATAGTCTATACATGTTACCCATTTAGATGACTTCCACCCCAGTTAATAGTTGCGGTTAAAACTAGAAGTCCTGTCATTAAATGTGCACAAACATCACGTCGATCTGCACATTAATCTATGCGTTATGACCATTGTAAGGCTATCAAATTCTGTACATACGGCCTGTGCACAAGCAATGTTTCAGCTAATGGACTTCCGGATAACCCCCACAAGCAGAAACATTGCCTTTGTTTGATATGAGTAACCAGGAGAACCTGCCGTGCTTTGGATGCCATTTGATATGGTAATTTGCATGCAACTCCTACGCGCAATTAAGACTAGATAAGGATACAGTTCATGACAGGACTTCCAGTTTTAACCCTTTACCCAACGAATCGCTCGTATCCCGCCACGTAATATGCAGATTCAGCAGCTGAAAAAATATTATTTTTGGAAAAATTTCAACAAAACCATATCATGTGACCCCTCGTTGGAACGAGCTCGTTGAGCTCGTTCCAATGAGGGGTCACATGATATGGTTTTGTTGAAATTTTTCGAAAAAAATTAAAAAACGATATTTAAATTAATAAATTTTGATATCGGCTGATTTGGGTAAAGAGTTAACTGTACAAGGTCTTATTTTAACAGCAAAACAGAGCTTGTTTGTCACAGTGAACAAGTACTGCTTCACTTCTTGATATTCTCATGGGAAACTGGCTGATATTGTGGGTCTTCCAAGAGAAATGTCATTTCCGGCACATCATACAAGTGGGAGTCAAGTGTGTGGAGTGCATTTCTTCTGATCACACAAGCTTGCAGGTTAAGTCTTAAAGTGTACTGGTACAGATAAAATGTCTATTTTTGCCTCCTGTCTGTGAAATGATTATTCCATTGCAGTAAGGCTAAAAAGAGTTTGGGTTCTAGGGCAATCCCCCATTAAGATCCCTCGAATACTGTTATTGGCATATAGTGTCTTCCACCGGACCACAATGGTGTAATAATTACAGTAGAACCTGTCATGAGAGACGAGCCTTTTTGCCAGGTGGTTTCTCATGACAGAGGTCTCTCAAAACAGGTTTTACTGCAGTGTTTTTGCCATCATTATTTTTAATTTGTAATGAAATGACAGTCATTTCCCATATAATTGTCCTATTTTTAAAATTGCAATGTGTAACAACCATACCTTTTTTGGATTTTACAAATTCAAAAAAAGTTTGCCTTATATTTCTAACCTTTTACTCAACATGCCTGGCGCTATCTGTGTTAATTAGGCACAACCGAGAACATGATCAAAAGTACATGCACTGGAAGATCAATGCACTCACAAAAATCACATAAAATCAACATATCTAACCTTCATTTAAAACCTATTTTTAAATTGTTTAAATTTATTTATGTATTGGTGTTTAAGATCACATATTTCTGCATAATGGCCAATCAGGACTGCAAAAGAACATAAAGTCAAGTCCTGCTGACTGTTTATACCCATGTTGCCCATTTTTTAGAGAAATTTGTTGAAATTTGTATACAGAGATGTAAAGGTTGGGAAAATAGGCTTGCTTCAACTAGGAATATGACCTCTACCCAATTTTGGGGGGGATTTTTAGTGGATGTATCAAACTGTTTGCGACATGGAAAAAAACGTTTACCAAAATAAAGAACAAAAGGTGTGAAATACAGAATCACATTTTCAGAGTAAGGAACATGCACATCAAATTTGGTTCAATTTGGCCAAGTGGTTTGTAACAAGTCAATAATGTAAAGTTCATGCTGGCAGGACAGCCGGCCGACCCGACAAACAGAAAGTGATCACTAAAGTGCACATTGAGCTTCGCTCAGGTGAGCTAAAAAAAAAAAATTTCTGGCAAAACATATTAAAATATGTGGATATAAAAAAATATTACTCGATTTGAACCAATAAATTAGGGACAATTTTTTACAGCGAACTTTTCACTCAACGTGACTGCATTGTTCAACATTTCTCATATAGCCAACAAAGAAGGGTCACTGTCATCTAAATTCAGAATATTACAACCTGACTTTGACTGGCATATAATTGACAGAACCTGTTGAAATTAAACAAAACTGAACTGCATAAAATCCAATGTGAATTCAAAGTTAAGGAATTTCTACTTTTACGTACAGTACAGCCACCGTGGACTGGTTGTAATTAGGGCTGTCACAATTTTTTAATTTAGGAATCGATTAATCGTCGCCAATAATCGACGATTAATCATACCTAAATGACCCCCCCCCTCCCTCTCTTTGAAGTCGATAAAAATGAAGTTCAAGTCAGTTGACCTACCTCAAGGAAACAACGAAGACGATCCTTTTTAGGTGCATTCAAAGCTTTGATGTTCTGAGCTTTTGAACTGTCAGTGTAATAATCAAGACCGGTCGGCAGTTGCGAAGTTCGCAACTGCCGACCGGTCGTGATTATTACACTGACGGTTCAAAAATTCAGAACATCAAAGCTTTGATGAATGTACCTGGAAGACTATTGCTTCCAACAGCGTCTTGGGGTTTAACATCGATGTTCTTAACTCTTTACCTTTAGAAACAATAGTTTTTTCATCAAATTTTCTTTTAATTATTAAACGTCTAAAACGGGATACAATTTACCGATTATTCGACAACGAAAAATACTAATCGATTTCGCCATGTCCAATCAACAGTCAATTAATCGATTAATAGTGACAGCCCTAGCTGTAATACATGCATGAGCAGTGATGTCCACACATGTGTTTACCAGGTCATAAAAATCATCATCATAAAAATGTTAATTAATGAAGCATTGGGTTATACCCGTGCTTCATTAATTAAATTTTGGATGATTATTCCTATAATTAGTGTTTGGAATCCAATATGAGTGCACCATTGCCCATCAATGGAAAGTGACCAGTCCATGGCGACTGTACTGTAGTGATACGTCCCAAGAAGGAGTGAACACAGTCAGGGCCATAAGTATATTCACAACAATAGAGAACAGGGATGTGATACGTTGAGTGCAGTTTCCTGATATTTAACCCTGAAATTTTACCTTCTCAGCAGCATCAGAGCCCTCAGTTTTCAACTGGCCCTGTATGGTTTGGATCTGCTGCGTCAGCTGACGATAATCACCATCTATTTTCTTACGACTACTTGTGAAACTGTTGAGATCCTTACTACTCTTAAACTTGTTTACAGCATCATCATAACTCTGATACAAGGCACTTCTTTTGTCTTGAGCACTCTGCACATCCTCTACCAAACTAGCAACTCTCATTTTACTTTCTTTAGCTTCATCCTGCAGAACACAGAACACAAATGTCAACCCTTGATAGAGCTGGTAGGTTGTGATATTTACACTGCGGTTGCAGTTCATGAGCTTATAGAAACCATCCATATATACCTTTCAGATCAGCGCCAACTTACTAACAACTAACAAGGCATCTTCTGTTGATTGTAAAGGAATAAATAATGAACAAGAGGCCCCAGGGGGATCTGACATGATAGCCTAAACATCAACCCAGGGAATTGATTTCAACAAGTTGCATCTGCCCCTCATAAGAAAAGCTTATACCAAATATCCAAGGATTCTGACTGGTGGATCTATAAAAAAGAGAAGATTTTTAAAGAATATTCCTCATATTGAACTAAGTAATAATTTGGGCTCCCATAAGGATGCCAAATATGAACCCAGGGACTGGGCTTGAACAAACTTGAATCTCACCTCCGTAAGGATGCTGTGTAACAAATATCAAAAGATTCTGACTGGTGGATGAGACGGAAGATTTTTTAATATTCCTCATATTGAACTAAGTTTAATTCGGGCTCCTACAGGGAGCCCAAATATCAACCCAGGGACTTGGCTTGAACAAACTTGAATCTCTCCCTCCCCCCCCCCCCCCCCCCAAGATGCTGCATACCAAATATCAAAACATTCCGACTGCTGGAGCTAAAGAAGATTTTTAAAGAAAATTCCTCATTTTCAACTAAATTATAATTTAGGCTCCCACAGCGAGCCCAAATATGAACCCAGGGACTTGGCTTGAACAAACTTGAATCTCACCCCCCCCTAAGGATGCTGCATATCAATATCAAAACATTCCGACTGCTGAATCTGAAGAAGATTTTTAACGAAAAATTCCTCATATTGAACTAAGTTATAATTCGGGCTCCCACAGGGATCCCAAATATGAACCCAGGGACTTGGCTTGAACAAACTTGAATCTCACCCCCGTAAGGATGCTGCATACCAAATATTAAAACATTCCAACTGCTGGATCTAAAGAAGAAGATTTTTATAGAAAAGTTCTCATTTTGAACTAAGTTACAATTTGAGCTCCCACAGGGAGCCCAAATATGAACCCAGGGACTTGGCTTGAACAAACTTGAATCTCACCCTCCTAAGGATGCTGCATACCAAATATCAAAAGATTTCGATTGGTAGATCTAAAGAAGATTTTTAAGGAACGTTCCTCATACTGCACTAATTTAAACATTTGGGCTCCCATAAAGAGCCCAAATATGGAACCAGGGATTTGATTTCAATAAACCTGTGATAAAAACCTGTGATAACAAAGATGTTATATGTGAAATTTGAAAGCTTTTGGAGCAGTGGTTTGGGAGAAGAGTAGTCTTAAATGTTTTTCCCATTACCCACAGTGTTAAAAAATGCTGACTCGGCACTTTTTCAAAAGTCCCCCAAAGAGTACCTCATATGATAAAAACCGACAGCAATTTTTTTTGATCATTCCATTCTGTTGGTCCCAAGGAAGCTTCACACCAAATAAGAATTCTCAGTGCCGTGCAGTTTTGGAGATATGTGCATTTAAAATTTTTGGGGGCATAAATTAAGTACTTTTGACCCAATAAGCCCTCATATAAAATTTGGTTCAAATCAGCCTCTCGGTTTGGAAAATAGAAATTTTGGGCAGGGCAAAAATTCTTGCTCCTCCCATAACGAAGGCAAATATAGCTCCTCAAACTTCTCCTACACAAATCGGAGTCTACACCTCAAAAGGAAGATGCACACCAAATATCAAATCTCTGCTAGTGCTGGTTCATGAGATTTTTAAAGATTTAAGCACATTTTTGGGGCGTGGCCCTACCAAGGGCGAGGCAACGTGATTTGAACAAAATCAAAATGCTATGTCATAACAAACTATTATTTCTAATTTCAATTAAATTGGTTCAGCGGGTTTGGAGAAGACGCAAACACCATTTCCACGGACGATGAGTGATCACTATAGCTCCCCCGACTGAAAGTCAGACAAGCTAATAAATAATTATAACATATCTATGCCTTGAAAATTTCATTGGTGCAAGCATAGAGTACAACAGTTCTGTTTTTTAAATCCATTCAAACTTATGCACAGAAATGATTGACAATGGCCAGAAAATGCGCAGATATTGCATTTAAGTCAATTAAGTGGTCATTTTGGTAATTTGATAATTGCTTTATTTCTTTCAGAACGAGTTGGAATTTTAAAACCAAATTTGCAGTGTGTTTATTGGAAAGCGGTTGTGATTTTCGGTAGTCTCACAGTACCGATCCAGACCCGTGGTTGCGGTTAACCTCCCAGCTCTAACCTTTGATGCTTGGAGGACTTCAACGTTTTTATTGCTCTATGACAGTCTACATCCACCCGGAAACCTAAAAAAAAGTCTACTCGCCAGTGATGAAATACAGCAGGTGCTTTGAAACTGGCAGACTGGATAATGACTAGGGAGAGTCATAAAATCTAAGCAGCTCTTTTCAGGTAGACGACACTAGACAAGAAACATGTGCTTGGCCATAAGACCTGGGCAGTGTGTTCAATAAATCCACTCTTAGTTCCCAAGCTTGTATGAGCTGACTAGGAACCCATACTTGGATTTAAGTGCCGAGCTGCATGTTCAATAAGTGCACCCTCGGTTCCCAAACTTATATGAGTTGACTTGAAAGACCTGCTGGCCTAAGTTCTGTGCAGTATGTTCAAAATACACACTTAGTTCCCAAGCTTGTGTCAGTTGACCAGAAACAACTGCTTGGCCACAAGACCTGTGCAGTTCCCAAGCTAAAATGAGTTGGCCAGAAACACCACTTGGCCACAAGTCCCGGGCAGCATGTTCAAAAAACCGACTATATGCCCACCGAAACCTCCTACAGGGTTGGGGGCATATTTATTTTTTGGGATTTAATGACACTTTCAACAGCCAGGGAGGAATTCAGGGTACCTGGAGAGAACCATAAAGCAACAGAAAGCAACTGCCAGACTCCCCAAGGTACTAACTCCACACATGCAGGGTTAGCAATGGTTAAAGTCAAGTACATCATTGACATACAGTACCCCTTAGTACATAGTGCCATTGTGCCACCCCCACCCCCACATGGGCAATTAGGATAAAGTGCCTTGCCCAAGGACACAATGCAGTTACCCCTGGAAGGATCAAACTGTGGACCTTTTGGTTTGAGGTCCAATACCATAACCACCACAAACCCTGGTGGGGGCATAACAAGAAGCAATTACGATAGAGCAGGGAGGTTGTGGAATTTTCACTGTGGTTGCAGTTTCGTTTTTTTAAAGCAAAAACCTCGGATGCGGTTATCCATGAGCATACTATCCGTATATACCAATCAGATCAGCACTATAATTAGTGTTCAACCGATTATCGGAACCGGCCACCACAATCGGCCGATTGTGGGCAATCGGATAACAACAGCAACGGCTCCTGGAACATCGGTTCAACCGATTGTTGCCAAGCATTTTGTGATGATTCATTCAATAAAGTTGAGAAACAGCCACAGCGTGTATTCTTAATCTCTCTAGACGCACCTTTACGGGATATACAAGTTAAATGACATGTAAAGCTTACAATTGAGCATACTTGCGGCAATGGCCAGTTCATACTGGAAAAGTGAAGGCTGCACACCGTTGACTCATGTCACAGTAAAATTACCAATCGCACGCACTTGGGCGGTAAACGTGGCTCTGAGAGCCACGTTTACCGCCCAAGTGCATGCGACTGGTAATTTTACGGCGACCCCAGTCACCGAAGTTTAACACTGTGAAAAATGTTCAGTTTAATGTAGTTCTTTCAAGTCTCGACTTGTCTGGTGGTGCACAGTATTACAATCGGAATCGGTGCCGGAATCGGCCGATTGTGAGCTCAAATAACCGGTAATCGGTTTATTTATTTATTTATTGATGTTTAAGGTCACATATTTATGCACAATGGCTAATCATGACCGCGACAGTTTTACGGGTGGAGGAAGCCGGAGTACCCAGAGAGAACCACCGAGCAACGACGAGCAGCTGCCAGTTCCCCAACATCGTAACTCCGCACTGCAGCACAGACAGGGTTAGATTGGTTGAAGACATGCGTACTATCGACGTGGAGTACGCCTTAGTACACGGCACCATCGTGCCCCCACGAGGGCAATGGAGATGAAGTGTCTTGCCCAAGGACACAACGCGGTTGCCGCAGGTGGGATTCGAACCGAGGACCTCTCGGCTTGCAGCCTGCACCTCTACCAACTGAGCCACCGCGCTCCCGGTAATCGGTTTAACACTAGCTGTAATTACAACATCTTCCACTAACAAGGCATCTTCTGTTGATTTTATCAATTAAATAAATAATTATAACATATCTATTCCTGTAAAATTCTAAAATGTCAGGCCAAAAAAACTTGTATTTAGGGTAACCCGATAGACCCTAAAAATTTTATCGAGTAAAAGTCGCTCATACAGATCAATGTAACCCTAAATTTCCATTCGACTTCAACTGTGAATTTGAAACCGACTTTGGAGTTCAAACATTCAAAACTATGTGTAGAAAGAAATATATCGGACAGAATAAATGAAGAGCAAGTGGCAAGTTCTAGTTCAGCAAAGGAATCCGCATTTCATAAACTGATGAACATTTTATAATGCTTCACCGTTGGTGTTGACAGGTCATCAATATTAATGAATATCCTGTTGAGTTTCGTGTATTGATACTGAACGCCTCAAATCTTGGCTTAAAGACTTGAAAATGTAATTGGTGCAAGTACATACTACAACAGTTTTGTTCTTTAATTCCATTCAAATGTACCGGTGTACATAATAATTACTGACAGTGGCCAGCAGATGTGTAGATATTGCATTTAAGTGAATTAAGTCGTCATTTTTGAAATTCAATATTTGTTTTATTTCTCAAAGAATGTGCTGGAATTTTAAAACCGAATTTGCGGTTGTGTTTATTGGGGAACTGTTGCGATTTTCGGTAGTCTCAAACTACTGATCCCGACCCGTGACTGCAGTTAACCTCCCAGATCTTACAATAGATTTTATTGAGTTTGAGGGCAAGAATGAGAAAGAGAATTCTTTTGTATGAAATTTGTGATTCTCGATTAACTTATCAACATTATTTTTGGTGATGGAGGCACGGTGGGGTTGTGGTAATCGGTTCTCGTCAGATCACAGAAATTAAGCAACATTGAGCCCAGTTAATCATTGGATGGGTGACCATCTGAGCGATCAATTCGGACTCCTGTGTTGTGTCCATAGGCAAGGCACTTAACCCTGGTTGTCCACATGGGGGCACGATGACGCTGTGTACTAAGGCCAGACATGTTAACCTCCCAAAATTTTTTTCAGGGAGATTGAAGAAAATTTTCAGGGAGATTTTTTTTTGCGCGTAGAAACCATGTGTGGATCGATCAATTTTAAATATAAATTAATACCAAATACCCCCTCCCCCCCCCCCACACACACACATAACAGGAAACAGCCCAACAACAATATATCAAAGGAACATACGTCAACGTTCTACTAACTGGTGGTTAGTGACCCAGACCTGTTAACCTCTGGAGGTGACTGTCAGTGAGATTTTGATGAGCTCCCAGTGAGACTCGGATGCTTGTCAGTGAGATTTTTGCACGTGGGCAGCACATCAATAATTTCCATGTTACCCCCCCCCCCCCCCCCCCCCACACACATACATTAAACATTCCACCCTAATGTGTTTTATTTGAACAATTTGTCCTTTCAAAAGCCAAACCATAGAAATATAGAGAAAAACAGAAATCAGAAATATGGATGTGGTCATGTGCCAATATCTGAGCTTGTTCCAATGACATCCATATTTCAATGGTTTTATGTACAAAATGTTTGGAGATATTTTCGACCTTTTCAGCACTATATCAGTTATGGTGCTGTGTTGAAAGTTTTGGATCCATTTGGGTAATTATGGGTACTTGCGGCGACCTGCGGTAACCTGCGACGATCTGTGGTGTTTAGGCACACCCCAGAGCCCGGTTGTTGTGGTAATTCGATCTTCCAAAGCCCAGCGCCCCACCTAAACACACCGGTTACTCACTGGAAGTAGTTGGTCATTTACGAAGGGGATTTGGAATGGGGTGATCATTTTTCAGTGAAACGTGAAAATTATGCCACAGCCAGCCCAGGACGAAACATCTCGGGGATATTATGTTGTCCATTTATCACTACGAATGAAAAAACGTGCAAGTGCCGTAAATTACCAACTTTTTAGAGATTTTTTTCACCAAAAACATAATTTTTTTCACAGCCTGCTTTATAAAATTGCGAATCGGAAATTTTCCCAATATATTGAAAATTACAGCAATTCATATGTTTGAGCCGTTTGTCTCCAAAATTGGCTATAATTATCTGAAAGTGAAATCCAAAATGCACAATAAATTTGTGCGTATTTTTGCACATTTTTCGATTGGACAAGATTTTATACGTATGGAATTTATTTTTCGATTTGACTGCTACCTGTATACAAGCAAAGGTGTGCCTTTAATATATAATCAATTTCAGCAATTATCCTGCATCTCAAATTCATTTAATCCGCCTGTCAAACGTGTTGCAATAATCACAACACGGCCATTGACAGAAATGAGAATTGGTCATCAGTTCTTACGTAAGTGGTGACATTTCACACAAACTTAATGACCTTGCCATTGAGAGTAGAGCACATGCTTTTGTATTTGTAAACAAAAGCTGGTGAATTCAGTTTTTGTCTGGTATGTCGACTTTCCGGGAGATTTTTGGTCCAAATTGACTCCCGGGCGGGAGGGGACAGCTAATTCCGGGAGAGTTAACATGTCTGACTAAGGCGTACTGCACATTGATGGTACGCATGTCTTCAACAAATCTAACCCTGCCTGTGCTGCAGTGCGGAGTTACGATGTTGGGGAGCTGACAGCTGCTCGTCGTTGCTCGGTGGTTCTTTCCGGCTTCCTCCACCCGTCAAACTGTCACCGACATGATATGACCGTGGCTGTTAATGTGTCGTTAAACACCAATAAAAAAAAAAATGACCATCACATGTTGCATTACATCACAAAACAATTTAAAAGATAGCACCTATAGGGGCTCTCCCTGAGATTGCAACAAGGCAAACCCATGCAGACTAATTTCACTTCAAAGATAATATGAAGCACATGCACAAAATATGTAGCCTTTAAGTAGCCAAATGTTTACTTTATGCCATCAGTCTTGTGCGTGATAGATGTTAGTCATCAGAGTATAACTATGATCTATCAATACATCCTTTGGCAATGTCAATAAATGAACCATTTTGATTGCTAATTTTAATTTTTAATTGCTCAATTCCGAATAAATGCACAATTTATTACAAGTATGTGAGAAGAAGTCACAGAGATGAAAGTATCTTGGGACAAAAATCCTTGAAAATCTTTTCTCAATAGCCAAAGACTTCTGTTGAGTTGCAAAGGAATATGCTTGGGAGAGCCCGAGAGAAGCACAGGGCAGTGCTTGTACATGTTCAAGAATACAAGTGTGTTGAGACAAAACACTTGAAAACCGTTGAGTCAGTCTTGAATGAAAATCAAAATCCCTAAATGGAATTGGAAAATCCCTGAATTCAGGGAAATCCCTGAAAACTTTCATCCCTGGAAGAGGATCAAATTTTGTTTAACCCTCTGCAAACTGATGTTAAACTACAAATTTTTAAAATAATGCACCAAGGAATTTAACCAGTTCAACCTTGTTTGACAGAGCTCAATGAGCTCTGTCAAACAAGGTTGAATTGATTCCATTCCTGGTTACTGTACAAGAAAAATTTGCAGCTTGAAATTTTGATATTTTGACATCAGTGTGCCGAGGGTTCACTTAACAATCCTGTTAAATGGACATTTTTCTCTAGCAAAGTGGATTTTCAATTAAAAGAGTTCCACAGTACATGTATAAATTGCAAACACCAAACAATGTAATACAGATTACTTATTTATTGGTGTTCAAGGTCACATTTTTATACGCGATGGCTAATTGCAACCACAACAGGAATATAAAGTGAAGTCTAACCAATAGTTTATATCAGTGTTGCCCATTTCAAAGGACTTCCAACCAAAGCATTGGTGACTGGGTCCCATTTTAGCAGCAAAAAAAGAGCTTGCTTACCAGTCAACAAGCACTGCTTCACTTCCCAGTGTCCACACAGGGGGTGATACCTTAATACAAAAAAATTAAATGTGGATTGATTATAGAACAATTACTTGTTAGCTGGCTGAGTGCAAGAAGCCACGATCAGGACTTTAAAAAATGAAAGAGTCAATGACATTATAGCTCAACTTGTCAAGACATGTACATGTATAGTATGTGACACAGCAATGACAAACATCTAGGTAATTACCTGATAACAAAGGTACATATAAAGTATTGTAACGGTCTGTACATAAATACTGACCGTAGCCTGAAACAAATGCATAGGTAAAGTATTGTAAAGGTGGGTGACAGTCAGATGCTAAACTAGAAAAGAAATCTTCGAGTTCCAGAGTGGGTCTGACTGAACACCAAAATATTTGTTCTCATAGCACAGTGATAACAAAGGCACCCCAAACACACACTCATTCCTGTCCCAAGGTGAAAACAAAGGTACCCAAGAAGTTTCGTGAAGATCAGTCCATAAATACGAGTTGTATATTGTTTGTTTGTTGGTGGTTAACGTCACATATTTATGCACCATGGCTAATCGTGACACAACATGGAGATGAAGTCAAGTTTAGTCAATCGTTGATCAACATGTTGCCCATTTTAGAGGACTTTCACCCCAAGCATTGGTGACTGGGTCCTATTTTACTAGTAAAGCGGAACTGACGAGTTGTATAGAAGTTGTGACAAACAAGAGGCCCAACGGGGCCTGAAGCGCTCATCTTGTACAGAACACAATTTAAACAAGTCCAAGAATGAGTCTACATTAAGCAAGCCATCTCCATAGGCTACACTGTCAATCCTTGAGTCCCTCAGGAGTGACAAAAATAATCTGGGCATCATGCCTTTTCTTCAGTTGATCATAAGTAAAATGCAGAGCTCCCCTATGAAGCCCCTTGATACAACCTATGTGGATTAATCTTAGTACCTCTAGAGGGTACTGAATACAAAATTTTTAATTCTTCAGCAAAATGGCCAATTCCGGCTCCCATAGAGAGCCCAAATATTAACCCAGGCTCTTGATTTGAACACAGTTAAATCTGACTTCCCTAGAGATGTTGTGTACCGAATATGAAAGCATTCTGACTGTTGGATCTGAAGAAGAGAAATTGTAAAGAAATTTCTTCGAATTGCACTAAGTTCAAATTTGGGCTACCATAGCGAGCCCCAATATTGACCTATGGATCCGATTTGAACAAACTTCAATCTGACCCCCCAGAGATGTTGTATACCAAATGTGAAAGCATTCTGACAAGTGAATCTGAAGAAGAAGATTTTTGAAGAAATTCCCTCATATTGTACTAAGTTAAATTTCATGTTCCCATATGGAGCCCAAATATTAACCTAGGCACTCGAATTGAACAACCTGGAATCTGACCCCCCTAGAGATGTTGTATACCAAATATAAAAGCATTCCGACTGGTGGATCTGAAGAAGATTTTTAAAGAAATTTTCTCATATTGCACTAAGTAAAAATTTGGGCTACCATAGTGAGCCCAAATATATACCTAGGGATTTGATTTGAACAAACTTGAATCTGACCCCCATAGAGATGTTGCATACCAAATATCAAAGCATTCTGACTGATGGATCTGAAGAAGAAGATTTTTTTAAATTACCTTCCATATTGAACAAAGATAAAATTTGGGCTTCCGTAGGAAGCCCAAATATTAACCTAGGGGCTTGGTTTGAACAATCTAGAATCTGACCCTCATAACAATGATGTATACCAAATATTAAAAGATTCTGACTGGTGGTTCTGAAGAAGAAGATTTTTAAAGAATATTCCCCATATTACCCTATGTTAAAACTTCAGGCTCCTGTAGAGAGCCCAAATATGAACCAATGAGCTTTATTTGAACAAACTTTTATCTGACCCCCTATGAATGCTGTATACCAAATATCAAAAGATTCTGATGATTGGTTCTGGAGAAAAGATTTTTTTTTAAATTTTTGCAAATATGCTGACTCAGCATTTTTTCGATGCCCATTACAGAACACCCTAACATAACCGATGGCAATTTTTTTTTACCATTCAATTCTACTGGTCATAAGGATACTTCATACCAAATAAAAGCTCTCTGTTCCGTGGGGTTTGGGAAATATGGGCGTTTGAAAATATTTCTATTTTTAGCTCCCAGGGTTCCCATGGGGATGCGGGAATTTTTTTTTTTTGCATGGGTCAAGTACTTATGACCCAATACTACCACAAACCAAATTTGGTTCATACCGGACCATCGGTTCAGAAAATAGAAATTTTGGGCGGGGCCAAAAATCTTACCCCTCCTATTACAAAGTCAAATATTACTTTACGAACTTCGTTTGAACAAACTTGATTCTACACCTCATATAGAAGCTCCATAGCAAATATCAAGTCATTGCACACACTGGTTCTTGAGAAGAAGATTTTAAAAATATTTTGGAGCATTTTCCCCCACTCCCTCCCTATGGGGCCGGGCATACTGAGTTGAACAAAAATGAAATGCCCCTTTGGGACCATCACTCACACAAACTTTCACTTGAATTGGCCCAGTGGCTTTGGAGGAGAAGACCAAAACATGGTGTTGACGGACGACGGACGGGAAGCGATTAGATTAGCTCAGCTTGACTTTGTCAAGATGAGCTAAAAACTGATTGGACCTAATTTTGGTACAAAATGGCCACTGGCAGCCATCTTGAATTTTGGACTGCACTCAGAAACACTCGTTCTCGTCCCAAGGTGATAACAAAGGTACCCAAGAACTTTTGTGAAGATCAGTTGATAAATGCAACCTCTAGCCTGAGCCGTATTGACATGTGCACTTACAGTGTATAAGTAGCACTAAATAAATCAAAATTCATCTAATTTGCATAATTTCTGCACGAGAAAAAAAACCCGTACTGTATGTGATGTATTCCATTTTACTAAACATTCATACAAAAATTTATTCAAATCAGAACTTTCATACAGAAGTTCTGTACAAAACACTGATTGCACTAATTTTGGTACAAAATGGTTGCTGGTGGCCATCTTGAATTTCGGACCACACCCAAAAACACCTGTTCTCATCCCACGGTGATAACAAAGGTACCCAAGAAGTTTCGTAAAGATCGGTTCATAAATAAGGCCTCTAGCCTGAGCCGTATTGGCATTTGCACTGACTATGATGAAATTAACACTAAATAAAAAGTTAGTCTAATTTGCATAATTTAAGCACGAGAAAAAAACCCGTATGATATGTAATGTATTTCATGGTACTAAACATTCATACAAAAAATTATTCAAATCAGAGTTTTCATATGGAAGTTCTGTACAAAAAACAGATTTCTGCATCGTCGGTACAAAATGGCGGCTGGCAGCCATCTTGAATTTCGGGCTGCATCCAAAAACACTTGTTCTCGTCCCACAGTCATAACAAAGGTATGCAAGAAGTTTCATAAAGATCGGTTCATAAATACGGCCTCTAGCCCGAGCTGAATCCAATTGTTGATGTACGGACAGACGGACGACGGGCCATGACAAAAGTTCAAATTTGGCTTCGCCAAAGTTGAGCTAAAAATGAGGGTACAAGAACAAAAGCCAACATTTTCCTTGCTGATGTTTAATATTCATTCAAAAGCAAATTTTGAACAAATTCAGACCTCCAAAAATAATCTAGCCCTAAACCAGTTAACTAGTGGAGTTAACTGGGAAGAGTGCTAAATTATTTTCAGTGTGTTAAAATTTGATCACGTCCTGTTCTTGTTACAATTTACGGGAGAGTACCTTCAGGCACTCTTCCATAAATTGTAACAAGGCAATTACATACAGACTAAATAATTTCACATCATAGATTAATATGAAACACATGCACACAATATGAAGCCTTTAAGTATTATTTATTTATTATTTATTGGTGTTTAAGGTCACATACTTATGCACAATGGCTAATGTTGACCGTGGCAGTTTTATGGGTGGAGGAAGCCGGAGTACCCGGAGAGAACCACCAAGCAACGACGAGCAGCTCCCCAACATCTTAACTCCGCACTGCAGTACAGGCAGGGTTAGATTGGTTTAAGACATGCGCACCACGACGTGCAGTACACTTTAGTACACAGCGTCATCGTGCTCCCATGTGGACAATCAGGGTTAAGTGCCTTAACTGGTAGAGTGCTGGAAGCCCTATTTTGGGCTTTACTAAAAGTGACAGGCAATAACTGTGTGTAGCTACATTCTGCCTGAGGAAGCCTTTATTGTCCAATATGAATCAGATTTTTTATACAATACCTTGCTCTCTGACATTTAATTGGATAGTGCCTATAAGGCACTATCCAATTAAAAGTAATAGAGCAGTATATGATGAGCTTTGATTTGTTGTCAGATAAAACTCAGCACTTTACCAGTTAAAGAAGGGCACAATGCAGGAGTCCAAATCGATCGTTCAGATGGTCACCCATCCGAGCTCGACATTGCTTAACTTCAGTTATCTGACGAGCAACGATTACTGCAATGCCACCGTGCCCCCTAAGCCTTTAAGTAGCAAGAGCCAAATGTTTACTTTATGCCATCAGTCCTGTGGGTGATAGATGCTGGTCATCAGAGTATAACTATGATCTATCAATACATCATTTGGCACTGTCAATAAATGAACCCAATTTTGATTGCTAATTTTAATTTTTAATTGCTTAATTCTGAATAAATGCACAATTTATTACAAGTATGTGAGAAGAGGTCTTCAAGAGGATCAAATTTTGTTTAACCCTCTGCAAATTGATGTCAAAATATCAAAACTTCAACCTACTAATTTTCAAAATAATGCAGCAAGGAATTTAATCAGGTTCAATCTTGTTTGACAGGGCTCAACGAGCGTTGTCAATTATTATTATTTATTGGTGTCTAAGGTCACATATTTTTGCACAATGGCTAATCATGACCACAACATGAGTATCAACTCAAGACCAGGGGTGAGCAATAATAAGCCATGTTGCCCATTTTAGAGAGGGTTTGCACCTCCCAAGCATTGGTGACTGGGTCCTATTTTACCAGTAAAACAGAGCCTGTTTATTGCAGTGAACAGGCACTGCTTTACTTCCCGGGGTTCCCAAGGGGACAATTGCCTCATTTCTGCAGCAATTCGGTAGGGCTGAAATGGTTGGCTCATTTTCACAACCGACTAATCACGAGCTATAACCAGTTAATATCCGGTTATTCATAGCCATTATTTCACCGAATCTGGGATCAAAACTATAGGAATTGGAAAACAGTATTCTCAGAAACTATTCCGCAGTGTGTGTACAAATGAACGTTGTCGAGTACTTGACAAGATTCGTTTGTATACATACTATGGAATAGTTTCTGCAGTTACTCAGTACTCACGGAAATTGCTGATCATCAACGAAGTCTTGAAGCCAAAGTCAATTTTTTCTCAATATATATAGCACTGCTTCGAGGTGTAATTTATCCCAAAGGAGATGCAGCAGATTTATTACGTTTTTACTGTGGAATCACGATCACTATTGATATTTCGGATAATTGGTTGACATTTTTTTTCAATCGGTTAGGTAGGTAATCCGTTTCAAACCAGTTAACCATTTCAGTACAGTGGAGCCCACTTAACTGGATATCTCTTAATTGTATATCCCTGTTAATTGAATATAATTTCCCCAACACAAAACCATTTACCATACCTCCAGTACAAATTTGACCTGTTAATTGAATATAGGTTATAGAGTAAACTCCTGTTAATTGAATAAAAATATCTTGTAACATGTCGAGAAATTACTCTGAATCTCCCCAGTTTTCCTTTGGTTATAGACCTATTTGGCCTCAGTACATCCAATATAGGCATTTAATCTGTTATATCTTGTTTGACAGAGCTCATGGAGCTCTGTCAAATAAGATATAATAGAATAAATGCTAAGTTCATCTCTAAAATACAGGAAAGTGACAGAATCCCTGTTAATTGAATACTCCTGTTAATTGAATAATTTTCATTGGCAAAGTGGCTATTCAATTAACAGGGTTCCACTGTAGTGAGTATTGGGTAAAGGGTTGATCGTTATAATTAGGCAAAAGTTTAAAATCAATTTATTTTTATACCCCCCGCAAACAAAGTTTGGGGGGGGGGGGGGGGGGGGGGGGTATATAGGAATCGCCCCGTCCGTCCGTCTATCTGTCTGTCCGTCTGTCCATCCTTATAAGTGCAGCTCCTCCTAAACCGTTTGAAGAATTTTCATGAAACTTCACACAATGGAAGAACTCTATATGAAGATGTGCATGAAGCAATATAATTCCGTTCTGACATTTCCAAGGGGAGATAATCTAACTTATACATTTCAGGTGCGGGGGTTATCACTTTGTGAGCTTGCTCACAGTACCTCTAGTTAATTTTACCACCTGTATTCATTATATTTGGAGCTATTGGTATTGTTCAAAATTAAAAATAAAAAAAAAACACCCCAAAACTCTGAATTGCTCTTCCTTTTGTTTTTAGTGCAAAATAATATCGCTGAGGAGATTTTGGGGTTTAAAAAAAGATGTACTTTGGCATTAATGAGGCATAGTCTAGTGTTATTAAAGGATATAATGCAGACTAATGGTACATTTTGTAGTAGGCTTTTCTGTAAATAACCCTGGCCACTGAAAGTTCTATCTGAGACAACCTACATACAGTCAAAACTAGAAGTCCTGTCACGAATAGTGCGCTTATCTAGGCTTAATTGCGCGGTGGAATTGCGCGCAGTTGCCATATCGAATGGCATCCAAAGCACGGCAGGTTCTCCTGGTTACTCATAGCAAACACATGCAATGTTTCTGCCAATGGACCTCCGGGTTACCCGGAGGTCCATTGGCTGAAACATTGCTTGTGCACAGGCCATATGTACAGAATTTGATAGCTTTACTTGGGCCATAACGCGTACATTAACGCGCATATCAACGTGCTATTTGTGCGCATTTCATGACAGGACTTCTAGTTTTAACTGTAAGAGCAAAATGATAAAATATGCATCTTGTGTAAGGGATATAATTAATAATTAACAACGGTTATGCAACAAAGCATGGGTCACTGCCCCCTGACCCACACAGTGGCGTAGATAAAGAGGGGCTGCAGGGGGGGGGGGGGGGGGGGGGGGGGCTCCCCACCAGAAGTTTTGTCGGAAATTTTTTGGGACCATTTTTAGGCGAATTTATGCCTAATAACATTAACCCTTTACCTAACACGAAAAGCAGACGACACTTGCAAAAAAAATTCTTGAATAAGTAATTTTTTTCATTTTTTGTCTCAAAAACATAGGTTATGACCCCCTCATTGGAACGAGCTCGATGAGCTTGTTCCAATGAGGGGTCATAACCTATGTTTTTGAGACAAAAAATGAAAAAAATAATGAAAATTAATTGGCGATTTTTGTGAATAGCGCTGGCCGGTTTTGGCCGTTACGTTGGGTAAAGGGTTAAAATGCTGGCTTTGGAGATAAAAACATGCCAGTTTGGGTAAATTTTGGGTAAAGAAGACCAATTTTCAGTACATTTGCAGTAAACAACAGATTCTTTCTGTTTGTTTGGGTTTTTGTTGTTGTTACACTGTCGGAAAATTTTCGGTCTCTCGGAAAATTTTGGGCTTGCCCCTCCGCCAGCGAAAAGCTATCTACGCCACTGGACCCACAGGCATGTTCAAGTAGCCTTAAAGGTATTGTGGAACAGATAAATTTTCCATGTTGAAAAAGGGTCATAACTCTGGGAAAAATTATTGGACAGAACCCATTCCTTGTGCATATCCGTCCCCCCATGCTATCAGCATAACAAAGGAGATCCAAATCCGATTGATGACTTTGAAATTACAATGCAAACCGTTTGTATGGACAGACAGATGGAGGGTTTCACTAGATACACTCGAATCCTCCTTTGGAGGTTGGGTGCATAGTAATAACCTCATTCCACATTTTGCTGTGATAACCTGGAATAATGCTAAACTGAAATTTAACTTACAATGGACTAAGAGATTAATTTTTTATTTTTTTTACTAGGGTTTAACGACACATTAACAGCCAGGGTCATATCATGTTGGTGACATTTTTATGGGTGGAGGAAGCTGGAGAACTCTGAGAGAACCACCGAGCAGCTGCCAGCTACCCAACATCGTAACCCTGAACTCTGCACCGCAGCACAGGCAAGGTTAGATTGGTTGAAGACATCCGCACCTTCGATGTGAAGTACGCCTTAGTACACAGCGTCATCGAGCCCCCATGTAGGTAATCAGGACACAACGCGGGGAGCGCGAATCAGTCGTTGAAATGGTCACCCATCCAACTACTAACCGTGCTTGACGTTGCTTAACTTCGGTGATCTGACAGGAACCGGTTACCGCGACGCCACCGCGCCCCAAGAGATTAAATGCACATATTTAATATATTGATGTCAAATAGGTCCATAAACCAGAAAGCGATGTAATTCTACAAGATTACAAGTTCTTTCTAACAATTAACAGGAATTAACTCTAAAACCGACATGCAAACAAATTTGAACTGATGGTACAGTGAACATTTCGATGTTTAACAGTTAGCAAGTTATGTCATAAACACGGTTATTCAATTAAGAAATATCTAATTAAGTGGTCACAAGTGAACTATACTGTGAAAAGTGTCTCACCTTTGTAATTGAGAAATCCAGTCTCACATAAACAATTGCAATCACAAACAGTAAATAGAAAGCTCCAACCACTAATAAAGGTTCTCTCAGTAAAAGAAATTTCTGGAATCGATAATTCAGCTGAAAAGAGAAAAAAAATTCATGTTAAGACTCATTTCTTTAAACTGCATTTCCATCTTATTTACTTCTTCACAAAACCAGGGCTCCCACTGATATGAGCTAATCAAATTTATGCACTATTTAACCCTTTACCCAATGCAGACGATATAAAAATTTATTATTTTACATATCAGTTTTTCAAATTTTTCAAACAATTTCAACAAAACCATATCATGTGACCCCTCGTTGAAACGAGCCCGACGAGCTCGTTCCAACGAGGGGTCACATGATATGGTTTTGTTGAAATATTTTGAAAAAAAAACCCAATATTTTTTCAACTGCTGAATTTGCATATTACGCGGGCGGATGTGGGCGATTCGTTTGGTAAAGGGTTTAAACACTTTTCAAGGACTCTGACCATGATTTTCAAGGACTGTTATAATTTTGATATGAACTTACAACACCATAGCAACACAAAGAATTTCAGTCTTGAGGACCTGATCTCTAGAAAACCAAACTAGATAGATATATATTGATCCTTGAGTTCAACAAAGAGCCATTGAGGCCTTGTTGCAAAGTTTTGCAAATATGCTGACTCCGCATTTTTTCGATGCCCTCTACAGAACACCTTAACATATCCGATAGAAATTTTTTTTACCATTCAATTCTACTGGTCCTAAGGATGCTCCATACCAAATAACAGCACTCTGTTCCATGTGGTTTGGAAAATATGGGCGTTTGAAAATATTTCTATTTTTAGCTCCCAGGGTTCCCATGGGGATGCAGGAATTCTTTTTTTTTTTTGTACAAGTCAATTACTTATGACCCAATAATACCACATACCAAATCTGGTTCAAATCGGACCATCGGTTCAGAAAATAGAAATTATTGGTGAGGCCAAAAATCTTACCCCTCCAATTACAAAGCCAAATATTGCTTCACAAACTTCGTTGGAACAAACTTGATTCTACACCTCAAAAGGAAGCTCCATAACAAATATCAAGTCATTGTACCCACTGGTTCATGAGAAGAAGATTTTAATATTTTGGAGCATTTTCCCCACCCCCTCCCCATGGGGCTGGGCATGTTGAGTTGAACAAAAATGCAATGCCCCTTTGAGTCCATCACTCACACAAATTGTCACTCGAATCGGCCCAGTGGTTTTGGAGGTAAAGACCAAAACAAAGTGCTGATGGACGACAGATGGACAGAGAGCGATGAGATCAGTTCAGCTTGACTTTGTCAAGGTGACCTAAAAATGACCCGAAACAGTGGTTTCCTTAATTTTTGCCAGGTAACCTTGTTCAGATTTTTGGAGCAAGGGCAGTGCATGTACTGATATGTTTACCGGTGTTGAAAGCAAAGTCTGAGACAAGTAACCTGAAATACTTATTTATTCATTGGGGGTTTAACAACACTTTCAAAAGCCAGGGTCACTTTGTGCCAGACACTTTTATGGGTGGAGGAAGCCAGAGTATCCAGACCACCACAAAGCAGCGGCGAGCAACTGTCAGTCTCCCGAACGTACAAAATCCGCACAAGCAGGGTCAGCATTGGTTGAAGACAAGTGCCTGGCATTTTCAGGAGAGCGATTTATTCGCTTGCTCACTGCGCGCCTTAAAAATATTGAGGAGGGCGATAAATAGCCCTCCTGGCCTTAGAAAATAATGATTATCACAACAGTCTATTCCTACAGTTAAAACTAGAAATCCTGTCACGAACTGCACGCTTATCTAGGCATAATTGCATGTAGGAATTGCGCGCAATTGCCATATGGAATGGCATCCCTAGCACACCAGGTTCTCCTGGTTACTCATAGCAAACATAGGCAATGTTTCTGCCAATGGACCTCCAGATTACCCGGATGTCCATTGGCTGAAACATTGCTTGTGCACAGGCCATATGGACAGAATTTGATAGTCTTATCATGGTCATAACGCGTAGATTAACGCACAAATCGATGTGCTCTTTGTGCACATTTCATGACAGGACTTCTAGTTTTAACTGTAAAACCCACAGGTTTTCATATCTCTGCTATGTTAGTAGTCTCTGCAATATCACCACACTGCCCCTCTCACACCCTCAGGCCTTACCAAGGCCCGGAGATGTGGAAAGGGTAGTGTAGCTGTCTCATTGAGACTACCTGGTTAGCAGCACCAAATAAAACGTACAAAGCTCATAAGGCAGAATTCATTAATGGTACAACTTCATTTTGCTACATTTAGCTTTTGTAGGCTTGAGGAGAGCTAATTGCTCCCCTAGGCCATGTGAGGAGAGCGATTTTTAGCCCTCCTGCATTTTTAACCCTTTACCCAACGCGACAATGTCACTTTTGACTCTCACTACGAACACGCCAGTCTCCAGTTTACCGACGTCAACGAACGCGACGTCATGAAAAAAAATAAATTCTCAAAACAGCCTACTGCAAATTTTCTTTTCAGGTTTCCACATCGTCAGATATCCATTAAATAAAATTTATGTGTGTCTCTGTGTTGTTCATTCTCTATGCCTTTATCCCAAACAATCAAAAAATGAAGAAACTTGAAAGAAAATGGGTTTATTATTATTGTTAGAGCGATTTATTTAGACGCCGAGCCTGTGAAATGGTAAGTACGAATTTGCCGGAAAATTCAAAATCGTTAAAGATGTCGGGTTTTCACAGAAAGCATGCGAAGAAAGTCATTAAATATACCTTTTCAGGCTAATATTTTCTATTTAGGTAAGTATGTGTAATTTTACCAAGTATGGAATTGGCATTCATTAAAAAATTAAGTCCAAATTATCATCAAAGCAGGTTAAAAAATGTGGAAAATTCGAGCCAGCCCATTCGTTACTGCGGTCTGTTCATGAAGGAATTTCAAGTCAAATCTCTTGCAAATTATACAGAAAGCAAAAATCAATCGAAATGTGATTTCTTTCCCTCGTTATAAATTAAAATATGGCACATGGTGGCAAATAATAATGAATAATGATAAAATCGGGAGTCCCATGGCAATCTGTCACATTCGGCATAGCCTAATCGGGTTTTTTTTTGTTTGTTGTCTTTGTAGCCGGTTCGTAACATTCAATTCCTGGTGAAGTTAAATAAGTAACAATTTGAAGTCTTTCACATTTCTTCCCACTAATTCTATAATAAATTTTTTTTATAAAAATCTACACTTGGAAATAAGTGAACTGTGAAAAGAATGAAAAAAAAAGCAGAAATCTTCCAGCAATTTAATTGTCAGTCTCGCTGCCATTGTTAAATTTTAAAACTCCGATGTGCGCTGTTAGTAGGTCGACATCTACGGAATCCCGAACGACGCCATCTCATTTTCACGACAACGTTCAGATCGCATGGCACTGAACAGCAACGAAATTGGCCGCGTTTTCTTCTTTCCGGTTGATTTCAAATTGGCCAACAATCGAGTGATTGTGGAGGGAGTTTTATTTTTTTAATTTTTTTGCTTATTTCAACGTAATATTTGATTAAGTCAAAACATTTATTGATTCATAAAATGCTGAGTTTGTTTCATTATTACACAACCAGCATTGACGAAACTAATCTGTTTTTTTTTTGTTTGTTTATTTTTCAAACTATTTAACAAAGCCATTTGACAGGCTGATCTGTGAGTGGGTTAAGGTTTGATCTCCACGAGTTCCCCTCCACCACCCCCCCCCCCTCCCCCCCCCCCGCTTTTTGTATCTAGACCCAAATTCAGGGAGATAACAAGCTTTGACAGCAGAAACTCTGCCAGGTACATATCCAAAATATTTAAACGCAAACGTGTGTCCAGGAGAGGGGGGGGGGGGGGATTATCGACGCGCTGAGTAGGCAGTCGACACTCTTTTATATGCTTGTTTGTTGTTTGATGTTGAGAAAGTAAAAACGTTAGTCCATAGGAAATGAATGAGGAACTAACGAATGCGCTTTCCCATTTTTTGGATGTAAAATGTGAAAATAACTTTCAGCTCCAATTTGGTAAAATTAGTGTTCAAGGAAAAATGCTCAGACGTATCAAATTTAGGCATGCATTGTTATGAGCCACGCAGCTACATGTAATTGCACCCCCCCCCCATCCCCCGAGAAACTTGAAGAATTCAAATAGTTTTGTTTCCTGTCACGGGAAGTGTGTCAACTAAACCTGGTAATAACGGGCTTAACCGATGGAGCAGTTATTATTTGGGTGAGTTGTTTACCAAATTCGTGATATTTACCCAGTCCTTCAGAAATATAGTCCAAATAGTTCATTAAATCTATGTAGACGAATCTAACCATAAGAAAATCTGGTCTGATAAGAATTGCCTCTTATCAAGTTGAAAAATGGAAAAAGGTTTTTTTTTTTGTTTCGCCTTTCGGATTACATACATAATAAAAAAAACCTTACAAGATCGAGACGGACACATGCTGGCAAAACTCCTTTTGGTTGAAGAATGAAGTGCCCTAGAAGCCGAAACATCCACTTTCCACGTCGTGAATTCATACTGAATGGGACAATATAATTTCTCATGTCAAGTCTTGTGGGACACGCAACACTACGTCAGTCTTAAAATCAGGTGATGTGGATGTGCTTGTCGTTAAATGAACAAGACTTTCCAATCAGTTGATGTTAATAAGTGAGGGAGCAGGATGACCGTATGAAATTGTAAATTATTTGCAGTTTTTCCGCATTTGTCGGGAGATCGTTGAGGACAATGTTCAGGCTTCACCCGTTCACGACGCATGGGATAGCTGACGTCAGTTCTCAATCCGAAATTTATAACACGGCTATCATGCCATCAGTCAGTTCATCCAGATCCCAGTGTTGGCTTATTTTTACCAACCAAAAGTGAACACGTAACACATCTCAGAATCGCTGTGCTTTGTGGGTACATTTGGGAGAGGTGCTTTGCTAAAGGCAGTGTGGGCGCCAGGATTCTGAAAATTTGGGGGGCGGGGCAAATTGGATTTGAAGGGGGGGGGGGGGGGTTACAGGTCGAGATGCCGATTGCCGCAGGCCCGATTCGTTAAGATAGGGAGGGAACTCCCCTTCCCGTCGGGTGGGGTCTGGTGAAAATTTTTTGATTTCATCTTGTCTCAAGCGATTTCCGGACTCTGATTCACATTAAAAAAAAACTCACATTGTTGAAGGCACGAATTTATGCCGACGCGTGTATCAGTACGACCTATCATGTATGTAACTATCATATTACATATTAACCTACCTAAGTGTATGCCTAATCGAGTGAACATGACAGGAGAATGACATGGAGTCTCTCTTTTGTGCGCTCGTGTTGTATTCAGCACAAATACACAAATATCACCAATGAATGGATCAATAACGGATCAATTGGTGGTGGTGTGGGGGGGGGGGGGGGGGCAGAAAATAGTGAGGGTGGGTACCCTAGCCCCTTCCCCTATGGCACCGTTGAAGTACCAATAAAAACAACTATTTAACCCTTTTCCCAACGAAACGACCAAAGTCGGCCAGTGCTTTCCACAAGTATTGCTATTCATTTTTTTTTTTTAAAGTTTCATTTTTCTCGTAAAAAACATTTCATTTATTTAGATTCCTGAAATTCCGGGCATGAATTCCTATTATCTGTCATTGAAACAAAGAGGTGCAAGACCCTGTACAAGAACACCGAAATCGAACCGAAGCAATTTTTAAAAAATCGCGAAAGTCGATGTTATACCCATAATGCAGTTTTCTGTTGCTGTTGTGCGTTTGCAACATGGAGGCGACGTGCCACTCGCATAAAAGAAAGTCAGCAAGTTACAATTTTTTCTCTCGATAATTTCATAATTCATAATAGACATCTAATTGGGATCAGGACAACTCGGACCAAAGACAACTCGGACCACTTTTGAAGACAACTCGGACAACTTTGAAGACAACTTGTCATGTCTCAGTTTTTAATAAATCGTTTTAAAACGTGACGGGTTGTTATGTGTCTTTCCCCACCAACCCGAATCTTCGTTTGTCCACTATTCAGGTCCGAATTATTCACCGAGTCAGTCCAAGTTGCCTAGAAAGTTGGTCCGACTTGTCTTCAAACTTGGGTAGACTTTTTCAAAAGTTGGGCCGAGTTGTCCTGAAAGTTGGTCCGAGTTGTCTTCAAAAGTGGTCCGAGTTGTCCTGAAAATTGGGCAGACTTGTCTTCAAAGTTGGTCCGAGTTGTCTTTAAAGTTGGTCCGAGTTGTCTTCAAAGTTGGTCCGAGTTGTCTTCAAAGTTGGTTCGAGTTGTCTTGGTCCGAATTTTCTTTGGACAGATTGTCTGTAATTCATCTAATTAAGTTGGTCCGAGTTGTCTTCAAAGTTGGTCCGAGTTGTCTTCAAAAGTGGTCCGAGTTGTCTTGGTCCGAATTGTCTTTGGACAAATTGTCTGTAATTCATCTAATTAACAT
Source organism: Pictodentalium vernedei (assembly GCA_031216915.1). Classification (NCBI taxonomy): domain Eukaryota; kingdom Metazoa; phylum Mollusca; class Scaphopoda; order Dentaliida; family Dentaliidae; genus Pictodentalium; species Pictodentalium vernedei. The sequence goes on from CM062290.1 coordinate 36,075,547, forward strand.
AAGAGCGTATGGGTCAATAGTCAATAGTCACACTAAATTACATCAGGGCTTGCCTTGAGTCGGGGCCGATCGGCCCCTTCTCGGGGCTTTTTTTTCGGCCACGACTTTTTTGTGTTGGCTCCCGAAATCTCAATGTTGGAAGGTTTGGGCAACAAAATTTTGCGAGATTAATCTTTCCATTCACGTCTCATTCACGCAAGTGTGATTACAATAGAAGCAGCAAATAACAGATAAAATAATAGTACAAACTGTTTTTGTCTGATTCGAACTAACATCCACCTAAATCCGCATGAAAACTGAGAAAATCCCAAGATTAAACAAAAAAAAAAAAAAAAACACATTTACGAGACTTCGAACGTACGTTTGTGAACTGATGGGGGGAATTCCCTTCAATCCCACAATGCTATGCGCGGGTACATCCGATCCTAACATCTGAATAAATGCAACACAAGACACAGAAACTGCCATCAAAATAAATGTGCGAAATAAAATAAAATGTGTACCCTGTGTCTACGTGGAGAGGTAGGGGCCGTGGGGGGGGGGGGGGGGGGGGGGGGGTGAATTCCATTTCTGAAATATCCAAAGCTGTGGGGAATTTTCAAAGAGCTGAAATTATTTAAACGGGTAAACTGAAATGTTTTTTTTTTCAATTTTTTTCTTTGAGACAACCCTTGCATCGAAACTACACACCCCACAATATGTACGAAACCGTCCTATCTGGGAGACTTCTTTCAGGCCCCCAGCAGGCCCCGACCTCAACATCTGGGGGACTTTTTTTAGGCAAAGCAAGCCCTACACTTGATTGATAGTCGAGTGTCCCTGCTGCAAATTGTGCAAATCCCCTCAGTCCCGATAATCTGCCAATCTGTGAGCCGTTTTCTGTTCAATTACTGCGATTTTGATTCAAGAGTTTGCAGCAGGAACACTCAACTGTCAATCGAGTGTGCATATTCAGCACGCGCTCTTATGTTAATTAGATGTTTACACGTGAAACCTAAACTAACATTGTGGATTTAAAGGCTCTTAATTTCATTACGCTGAATGATACTGATAGAATATTCAATACACATCGCGACTTTCAAGATTAGATGCACTGACAAGATAGACAATGGGTGTAAAAGGTAGGATGCATAATTATTCATTACCTTTCACTGTGGAAGGTCCGAGAAGTTTCTGGAGCCATTTAGGCCTAACATGAGCTAAAATACATTAAGTGATTGTAAATTATTTCTTCACTGTCGTCTTCTAATTTTTTGACCAGGCCAAGCAACACTTCTTTTTGCATTTGCAAGGGGGTCAAAGCATTCCAAGGACCCTGTCTCCATATCGCAACGCCACTGCCTGCTCAAGATACTGGCTGATTCAAAATGCTTCCCAATACTGACTGATTCAAAATGCTTCCCAATGGGGATCACGGAAACTCAAAAACATTGGGGTAACTATTTTCTTGCAGGGTCACAATTTCAAAACTTTTGCAAAAATCACAATGACATTTCTTCTTACTATTCTACTGTTCCTAATTGAATTTTTTCTGCAATCATACGAGGATCAGATTTTCTGATTTTCGAAAATTTCTGCCCTTGACTGAACCTCAATTTATTGTGAAGGGAGGCTACATTTTGGGTAGTAAAGGCCAAGGGTGGGATGCAAGACTACGTCACAGCTTTAGTTCCCCCAAGATAAATCTGTGCCCTTCTCCCTTCATGATAACCACACTGCCTCCTTGTCTTGCCCCCCCCCCCCCCCCAGACCATCGGTGCGCTAATATGTTAGTTTGACCAAGGGCTCGCGACCCATACTGTCCGCTCTCATGATCACCTTCTTGCTCCCATAATAGTTTCCCCGACATAACAGTAAAAACGCTATGGAAACTGTTTGAGGTTGAATGAGGCGTCAGCAGTTAAATGCGTATCACATGAGGTCATCTTAGTGAAACCAAGCGAGACGGAGCGTTTGTATCTTGCCCTGGAACCGCTGACTCAGCCGGTTCTGTTGATTTGCGTACATTGTTTCATGTAATCAAAAGTCTTCTAAAATAAGAGATTTTATTTTTTTTTCATAAAGCGATGTTGGGTAAGGGGATAACTGCGGGAACGGGTCAACTCGCCCTTGGGTCAAGTCGCCCCGGGTCAACTCGCCACGGGTCCAGGTTCCCCCAGTTAAAAAAAAAAACTTAACTCTAGTTATATCAGCATTTTTTTTTTATTTTAATACTAATCTATTATTTACAACAATATTACGAAGTCATTTTTTCTATATATTTTATTATTTTGCAATATAAATTACAGTATAAAGTTGGTTACACATGAGTTCAGGAAAAGATGAATGAATGAAAAAGAAATGAAAGGTTTTAGCGCGCCGAAGGCGCGCAGGGACGATGTAGAATTTACAAATCCCTTGCGACCCGGTTAAACTTATTTTATTCACTTGGATCACACAGGCCTAGCTTTCCTATTGCATCAAATGGAGTCTGGGGGGTATGCACGCGGTTAGAATTCCCGGCAGTTTGCGTTGGAGTGTTAGATTGTCAATACTCAATCCCTCAACGCCATTAAAACTGTTAGAGAGTGGGCTCTATTCGGTTCCAGCTCGGCGATGGTAGAGGTTTGAGTCCCACCAGAATGTAATATTGAATTGTGCGATGGCAAGTTTAACGAGAGAAGAGAAAAGAAAACCAAACAGCAACGCCGGTTTGGTAGCGCCCCGGTATATGACCATAGCGATTACAAAAAAAAGGATTGGAGAAAGCTCCAACAGTTTAGTTTTGAAAAACCGGGAGTCATCCATCACTTCTGGGAGATAGGATGCCGTATGTGATTATGAGGTATCTGGTTATCCTTCGGGAATTCCAAATGACCTCCTCCACCCCCCCCCCCCCCAAAAAAAAATAAAAATAAAAAAACAAAAAAAAAAAAAACCTCTCACAGACACACACCCTCAAGCCCTTAAAAGGGCTGTTAAATCTTTATTCAAATGTTTATTTATATAAAATGTACACTGGTCCCCTGCCAGACAAGCTTGTTTCAATCCTTGCCTAGTGTTTGGTGGTTTCTTGTGTATGTTGCACCAATTCCTCCTACGCTTTGTCTACCATTTCCATGCGTCTTCTTTATAAGAATGTTGCAAGAAAATTTGAGAATGTTCATATAGAAAAGTTATAGATAGAGAGAATAGAAAAGTTATAGATAGAGAGAAAAGGCATCACAATTAATAACATTTATACAAACATATTTAAGCTTGTGAATAAATTTTCGAACATTTGGCAGGCGGCTGATAAAAGTTATGCCTAATCAACACTTTTGAAAACATGATGATGAAAGGCAATCAGCCACACAATTAATCTAAAAAAAACACCAACTGGTATGTGATTACTGTAAAAACAAACATCTTGACTGTTAACACCAAAAATAATTCATCAAAGATGTTTTTGAAGAACCGCTATTCAGTTTGAGTAATTTGTGTCAACTCGGTCTCTGTAGATTTGTTTTTCATTCAGTCACTGTATCGTCTGCCTTTAAGGTGTTAGTACGTTGTGTTTATGTGCTCCCTGTTATTCCATGGGTTTTCTATGAAAGGATTTACGTTTTTGATTCTTGGATTTTCTAAAAGGATGATTAAAAATTCTGAAGGTAAGTACTTCAGTTATTATTTTTAAATTTTCAGTTTTTCTCGGCAATTTAACCAAAACAAAATTCCCCCTCCTCCAATTTTGTAAAAAAAATTACCCCACCTTCCCCCCCCCCCCAAAAAAAAAACTTCCAGGGTCACCTCGCCCCTCAAATGCGGGTCAACTCGCCCCCCGATCGGGGGCGAGTTTACTCGGGAAAACTGGCGGGGGGGCGAGTTGACCTGGAACCATAACTGCTGTTCACGTCAATGCAGTTTACCTTTTTTTCTTTCTGAGATATTTTATGGGAACATGGAGCAAGTGGTGTACAACTAACACGGCGGATTTCTTTGTGCCCCCCCCCCCCCCCCCCCCCCCCCGAAAACAGTACACACATACACATACCCCACCCCCAGCACAACTCACGCCTCTCTCGTGATTCTAATGTTGCAACTTCAAAATATCCCCATCATCACTTGTAGGAATTCGACTCATATGTATAAAATATTGAAGTACCCCCCCCCCCCCCCCCCCCCATTTTTCTCAAGCCTTGTCAGTGGGACGTACAGCTCTACTTTACATTAGTCGATGATCATCACAAACAAAGGATCCTGGGCCGAATCTTCCCAGGTCGAAATTAACGAATGTTTCCCTTCTCGGCAGTTCATCGGCGTTTTGTACACTTCGCCGAAAGTTTGGACAATTCGCCAAAACTTTGGACAGTCCGCCGGAAATTTTGGACAATTCGTCGGGATGTTGGATATTTCGTCGGAGTATTGGACACTTCGCCAAAGTTGGTGTAGTTTGTCGGATTTTTGTACAGTTCGCCGAAAGTTTGGAAAGTTCGACAAAATCTTCCAGACAGTTCATCGAAGATGATTCCATTTATCACAGGTTATGACATTATTACGTGGTTTGACTAATTTCTCACAAATGATGCAAAATTCAATAGAAGTAGATGTATCCATGTTGAACGATTTGTGCCATCCATCGACCGAAAATGTTTCTGTTGTAACAACACTGACATGCCATGCCGGTTAAATTTGTTTCAAAACACTGTCACACTGCCATATGCCATGCCGGTACAAAAAGAAGAATGTACCGCCAGTATTAATGGATCAGGGACAACCCGTCCCAGGCCTATTTTTGGGGCGGGTTGTCCCGATTTTGTTTTTTTATATTTGACAAAAAATTTTTTTTGGGGGGGGGGGTAATATATAAAAAGATTTCTACTCACTTTTTTTATTGAAAATTACCAATTTTAATCGAAAATTATCCACATTGATCCAATTTTTTTTTTCTGCTATTTTTACAAAAAATTTGGGGAGATGGTAATATATAAAAAAGATTTTTACTCACTTTTTTTATCGAAAAGTATCCAATTTTAACGAAAATAATCCACAATCCTCTTAACATAACCCATAATAACTGAATCAAACTAATAATACTTCTAAACTAAATTGGTAGCATGTCGACACCAGTCAGAATTGACGTGTTGTTTTAGACATGTTGTTTCAGTCGGGTACCCTCTAAGAGGAATGATATTTGTTTGATGCGCAAAAATCAAATGACAGGACATGTTGTTTTAGCGTGATATGGATTCATCACAGCGTTGATCTCTTTTCCTTAAAACTAAGACAATAAATGTTGTTTTTTTTAGCTGCTAACAATCATCATGTTGCTTCTCTTTGAATTATACCGGATGATCTTTGCATTGTTGTCGACCAGCATTTCTATAAACTTGTTCCAGTCCCCATGAAGGCTTCAGAAGCAGTCAATCTGAGAGTGCCGGCGGCCGACTTAGAGACTGACACCCGAGTGAGATACACTTTGCAAGCAAAGAAAATCCAAGAGTACTGGGATGACTACATGGCCAATCCTTATAATTCAAATGACAGTCAAGGTTGTCCTTTATATCCCGGCGCGTAGGCCTATTTATTATTAAGTAATAACAACAGGTGGATAATTCATTCTGAATTATTCACGTGTTATTACCAGTAATACAATCATAATTAAGTAAAATGACAGGTTATTAGTACTCATAATCCAATCCTAGTCCCATATCATAGTCAAGAAAAATTGGGGCGGGTTGTCCCACCTGGCTTGAGGCGGGTTGTCCCGTTCCCGTATTAATTGGCATTTTGGCTTGGCAGAAAAACAGGGAAAAAAAAACATGAGGCCAATCTTCAGTTGAACTTTCATTTCAAGTTAAAATTGGATCCTCAGTGGAACTTTTAAATTGATTTTAAGACGGGGTAAGTCTTTTTTAAAATTTAAAAATATTTCGGCGAACTGTCCAAATTAAAATTTTTAAGTTCCGGCGAACTGTCTTTCCGGCGATAAGTCCAGACCTCTTCTTGGTAATCAATCATTCCTCCAAGAAATTCTTTTTAGCCACTCCCCACCCAATTCAAAACTATCATGAGACGAATTCCATAAGCTAAGGCGTCAACGGGAATAATTTTAGCACGGTTATATTTATTTGACGTTGGACCGACTCATTGTCATCGAAAGACAATTGTGACGCGTGTACGTTTCCATACTACGTCCAAGTTTCTCTGGAACGCGAGTCAGTGTCCCAGTTTGATTGTTTCGAGATTTTCTTATTATGATTCGCGACATTCATTAAAAGTTTTCATGAAGTTTGCTGGTTACTTTGCCTTCGTTAGATATGATTTGGGACAGTTTGAACTACTGTTTGTTTCATAAATTATTTTTTTCTCCGCGCCTATATCGTGTCTTTTCTTATTTTTTCATCTTCAACCATCTGATGAATTGCAACGAAAAAATTCAAAAATGAGTTATGTATTCGTGAATAGGAACGGTTCGACATTTACATCACATTTTCTTTAAAAATATCCAATTTTGATGATGGAAACAGAAAAAATTTTTTTAAAAAGACTGTTGAAACACATTTATCGACCAACGGACCTGATTTAGGCCGGACAATTTTTATCAGAAAGATTGAAACATTGATGTCGACTGAAATTGTAAGCTATCGTACGCCATTTTTTTTCAAAACAACAAAGACAATAACAAACAAGTGCAGTATTTTTATTGATTATTAAATAATCACACACATTTTTGCTGATTAAATAAAAGAAATTAAACCTACAAATATGTGGCTCAATGTCCATGTATGTACTGTGACGAAATAATAGCAAAAACAACCTGAAAATGAGAGGAATGAAAAGTGAAGTGAACTTCGTTTTTGCCTGGCCGGTTCTGGCCGTTACGTTCGCACGACAGCTGGCCGGTTCTGGCCGTTACGTTCGTACGACGCCTGGCCGGTTTTGGCCGTTACGTTGGGTAAAGGGTTAACAAGACCGGCTCCTAAAGATCTGAAGTCTTTACTGAAGACAATAACTCTGCCCGAAGGAGTGGTTCTCAAAGGTCAGTCTGACACTCCACCCGATGAAGGGGCCGAACTTTTGGACGGTGATGAATGTGATGATTATGATGAGATGACGGGAGATGATTTCGATTTATCATCAGACGAGGAGAACTCACCTGTTCCGCTACCCAATAGTAATCCCGAAAATCTCGCTGAAGGAGCTACTACTAGTAGTTCTTGTACACCTGCAGAAAATTGTGACTTACATTTGTTGGAATCTACCCTTCCTCTGACTGGGGATGATGCTGTGGACTCGGACAGTAAATTCCTCAATGATATTGGCATGGTCTTGAAAAAGCATGAAACTTCCACTTCGAGGCTGTTTTTACCATTTGCATGTCAGTTTAGGGACACCTACTCTAAAGCAAGGAGGAGTGTTAAGAAGAGAATTTCAATGAGCTCGAGTGCCACAGCTAGTGCAAGTACTTCAAAAACTAACACTGAACCAATGCAATGCACAAGTGACACGGATATGACTATGAGTGAAGATGGTGTTGACAGCACTACTACCACTGGTACAATTATAAATGAGATGAACTCTGACATTTCGGACTCATCAACTAATAATACATGTACTAAAGCCAGTAGTACTAGTGGCACTAGATGTTCCATTACTAGTACTGAAAGTACTGGGTCGTATAAAACTGGGTGGTATGTCTTAATCCGCAAAGGGGACCATTCCCTTCCAGCCTGTATAACATCTGATAACCCTCTTACTGTGAGATTTTTTGAGCCCTGTGCTGGCAATGAACATGCATTCAAAAGTATTGATGCATTATTTTCTGTACAAGTAGATGACATCGAGAGAGTACTTAAAGAACCAGTAATTGTTTCTGCGGGAACAAGAAGTTTTTCATACAAGTTTTCAATCTGATCTAACAGACACAGTACTGTTTTCTAAAATCCTAACCCACACTCTATAGACTGTATTAAAATTTAGGTTTGATTACAATTAAACATGATTATTGATGAGCATTTCTTTTCCCACAATTTACCCAAATTACTAATTACTGTGAACATTTTCAGGCATGAAATTCTTCAGCGAATTCGCCGATTTCAGTGGATTTTAGGTCCAAAATTATAAATTTGTATTTCTGTAAATTCACATGAGAACGGCCTTTTAAGTCCATTTTCATGTCAATTTACAGAAATAAAATACATTTCAACCAATGGAGGTTTACTCTGTATTTTTCTCGTTTGGAAAACCGTGATTTTTAATAAATTTGCTATCAAAATGTAAGAAATTTCAGAGATTTCTTGCAGCGGCAGGGCATTAGAAGGTGAACGGAGAATACAACTCAGTGTCGGTTATTGAAAAACACCAACCAACACGATCACAAAACACCAACGGCTTGGTACATGTGCGGTTATTTTATTTACGGCATACTCTGGAATAAATCTGTGGCCACTAGGTAATTTTTGTGGTGAAGTGACGTTAGATTTCGTTAAAAATAATGGCAGAATCATAGTCAAGTATCTGATCGTTCCGGACCCAAAGTTTTTGAGGACGAATCGACCCAATATTTGGGTTCGAAACATCCAGATGCCTCCTCCTCTTGTATCATAACAAGCCCTAAAACACAAAGCCAATAAGGTATAGTAGTTCATATCAGAAATTGAGAGCCCGGTTTTATAATTTTAGGGGCCGCTGGATGGAACAATGCCCCCCCCCCCCCTAGAATGACAGGGGCCTAAAACAAAATAATTTGTGGTAAATTTACATGCTTTGAAAAGTGTAACACAAGGAAAAGTCTTTTTTGCAATGTCTGTACGGATTCTTAATGTTTCGTTGCCATATAACTGATCGTTCCGAACCCAAAGTTTTTGAGTACGAAGCGACCCGATATTTGGGTACGAAACATCCAGATCCCCCCCCCCCCCCTCCTGTATCATAACAAGCCCTCAAAACACAACGCCAATAAGATAGTAGCTCATATCAGAAATTGATCGCCCTGTCACGATTATAATTTTAAGGGCCGCTAGATGGAACGCATGCCCCCCCCCCCCCCCCCCCCGAATGACAGCTGGGGCCTGAAGTAAAAACATAATCATGTGTGGTAAATTTACATGGAAAAGTGTCACACAAGGAAAATTCTTTTATGTGTAATATCTGTACGGATTCTGAATGTTTCGTTGCCATATATCTGATCGTTCCGAACCCAAAGTTTTTGAGTACGAATCGACCCAACATATGGGTACGAAACATTCAGACGTCTCCTTCTGTATCATAACAAGCCCTCAAAACACAACCCCAATAAGATAGTAGCTCATATCAAAAAGTGATTGATCGCCCTGTCACGTTTATAATTTTAGGTGCCGCTGGATGGAATGCATGTCCCCCCCCCCCTCCCCCCCATCGAATGACAACTAGGGCCTAAAGTAAAAACATAATCATTTGAGGTAAATTTACATGGAAAAGTGTCACACAAGGAAAAGTATTTTTTGTAGTATCTGTACGGATTCTGAATGTTTCGTTGCCATATATCTGATTCTGATCGTTCCGAACCCAAAGTTTTTTAGTACGAATCGACCCGATATTTGGGTACGAAACATCCAGATCCCCCCTCCTCCTGTATCATAACAAGCCCTCAAAACACAACGCCAATAAGACACTAGCTCATATCAGAAATTGACTGCCCTGTTTTATAATTTTAGGGGCCGCTGGATGGAACGCATGCCCCCCCCCCCTCCCCCTCGAATGACAGGTAGGGCCTAAAGTAAAAACATAATCATTTGTGGTAAATTTACATGCTTTGAACCCCAAGTTTTTGAGTACGAATCGACCCGATTTGGGGGTATGAAACATCCCGAGATGCCTCCTCCTTCTGTATCATAACAAGCCCTCAAAACACAACGCCAATAAGACACTAGCTCATATCAGAAATTGACCGCCCTGTTTTATAATTTTAGGGGCCGCTGGATGGAACGCATGCCCCCCCCCCCCTCCCCCTCGAATGACAGGTAGGGCCTAAAGTAAAAACATAATCATTTGTGGTAAATTTACATGCTTTGAACCCCAAGTTTTTGAGTACGAATCGACCCGATTTGGGGGTACGAAACATCCCGAGATGCCTCCTCCTTCTGTATCATAACAAGCCCTCAAAACACAACGCCAATAAGATAGTAGCTCATATCAGAAATTGACCGCCCTGTTTTATAATTCTAGGGGCCGCTGGATGGAACAATGCCACCCACTCTCCTAGAATGACAGGGGCCTAAAACATAGTCATTTGCGGCAAATTTACATGCTTAAAAAAGTGTCACACAAGGAAAAGTCTTTTTTGTAGTATCTGTACGGATTCTGAATGTTTCGTTGCCATATATCTGATCGTTCCGACGCCAAAGTTGTTGAGTATGAATCGACCTGATATGTGGGTACGAAACATCCATATGCCTCCCCATCATAACGACAAGCAAAAACACGACATCAATAAGATAATAGCTCATATTATAAATTTAGAGCCCTGATTTATAATTTTAGGGGCCGTTGAATGAAACGCATGAATGACCGCAAGTACCCCCCCCCCTCCCTCCACCACCACCACCTCGAATGACAGGGGCCTAAAACAATCATTTGAGGTAAATTTACACACTTTGAAGTGTCACACAAGGGAAAGTCTTTTTTTTAGTATCTGTACGGATTCTGAATATTTCGTTACCATATATCTGATCGTTCCAGACCCAGAGTTTTGGAGTACGAATCGACCCGATATTTTGGCACGAAACATTTCCAAAACTCCAGACAACGACAAGTCCTAAAAACACAATCTTCTGTTAAAAGAAAAAGGGAACCTATTCTCAATCTGCCCAACCACTTTGAAAGTCATGATGACTGAACATCCCCCCCCCCCCCCAATACACACACACAATCGGAGTCTGAAGTTCTGGTGTCCGTAATGGCACGCTCAGTCTTGAAGCAGCACAAAGCTCGGATCGGAAGTGTCCGCGTGCAAAATTCTGGGATTGTTGTGGTTTCCCCCTAATTGTTGACAAACATGTGCTCGCTCGTGAAAGTGTTTGTTTTTTTTGGGGGGGTTTGTTCAATCTTTGAAAATTCGCAGTTTTCATGTGGGAATTGGATGGATAACAACAATACAAAAACAAGACAAAATCAGTTTGTATTAAATATTCTATTCTTTCAAAAATGCAGAACAGCGACACTCACCTGGTTAATATATCTGTGATTCAAATCCACTTGATGTCTGTAGTATTTCTGGGAGGTTCGCCCCACTGGTGACCGGGTTCCCCGCCCGCGTGTCCTCCAAAAATAGAGGGTAAAATATATATTTCGGACAAAAATGTGGTTCAGGAATAATAACCGAAACCTATACCGGAATCCACTCTTTTTGTAAAAAAAACCCAAAAAAAAACGAGTAGAAACCGATACTGAAGAGTGAGAGAAAATTTCATAACCTACCGTTTCCCAACATTTTATTGATTGGTGTTTAACCCTCTACCCAACGTAACGGCCAAAACCGGCCAGCGCTATTCTCAAAAATCGCCAATAAATTTTCAAACTATTTTCATTTTTTGTCTCAAAAACATAGGTTATGACCCCTCGTTGGAACGAGGTCATAACCTATGTTTTTGAGACAAAAAATGAAAAAAATTAGTTATTCAAGAATTTTTTTTGCAAGTGTCGTCTGCTTTTCATGTTAGGTAAAGGGTTAAGGTCATACTAGTATTTGCAAAAAAGGCTAATCATGACTGAAACGTGGATATAAACTCAAGTTTAGCCAATCATTTATACCCATGTCGCCCATTTTAGAGGACTTCTACCCCAAGCATTGGTTACTGGGTCCTATTCTACCTGCAAAACAGGACATGTTTTCAAAAGTGAACAAGCACTACTCCACTTCCCGGGATCCCTACAGGGAAGCTTCCAACACTAATTTCAGCAAATTTCATTGAGTGTCACTCTCATGCCTGCATTTTCCACCCCCTACTAAAGGCTACTACTAGTATTATTGAAACCCCTTACTATTATTAAAATTCCAAAATTTTTCCACCCCCTACTATTATTCAAACCCCCTACTATTATTAAAATTACAAAATTTTTCCACCCCCTACTATTATTCCGACCCCTACTATTATTCGGACCACTAGAGTACCTATTGTTGTAGTCTGGAGGTCCGCACTGTGCCAGACACCTTTCTACGAAGGATGTGGCGGTACTTCTCCTGTCCATCGAAGTTGAAGTGGACTAAATCTGGAAGGTAATGTTCTGGATACTGGATTCTCTTCAGGAAGATGAGTCTGCGTGATAATGTTTTCAGCAGTCGGCGGTTGATGAAACGCATCTGCTTCTCAAACTCATCAATCCCTAGACCCGGGCTGGGCTTCTCGCTTGGCTTTCTGCGATGGATCTCAACGAAAAATACATTGGGTATCTGGACCTCTTCACGCAACCTCCTATCCAGCTCCAGCAGTTGACGCTCGATGAGTTTTGGGTCCCCACCAGCACAAATGTCATTTCCTCCCAAATGGACCACTACAACCTCCGGACGGGATCGCACCATCTCTTCGTAGATTGCCTCAGGGTGAGAACCGACCCTCATTCCTCTGACGCCATAGAACCTCACCGGCTCCGGTATGCCCAGTCCATGGGGTAATGAGTCGCAGTGCTCACCCAGTCGCACAACGTAGCTGCTCCTGAAGATGGCTATGTGTTCCATGCTGATGCTGCTTGTTCAAACTACTGCTAACGAAACGGTTGTGACAGTTGGAATGCTATAAATGGGACCAGCGAAAATGAAGCAATGCCATTTTACTGCTGCTGATGTGGTATAAAAGTCCATACTAATAAGTTCTTGGTGAAACTCGACTAGGTGCAGCCCTTCACATCCCACCCCTCCAATAAAAGCTCAATGGTTCAATATTAACATTTAATGTTCATGCTTTGCAATCTTGATAAGCCATTAAGCAGAGATTTGAGGTTTTCAGTATCATTTCAGGGTTCATACACTTCTAAGGGAGAAAAATTCCATAACTTCTCCAAAACTTTTCAAGGACTTTCCACACATTTCCAAGACCACCGGCGAGAAACTTTCCATACCTTTTCCATACCCTAGAGTCCATAAAATTTCGGCTTTTAAAACATCAGACTTAACAACAGAAGATATTATCTTGGATGTGTCACTATTATTATTGCTTGCACATTCAGTTTTTTTCGTTTGATAGCTCATAAAAGAGTTGACTGTTTTTCTTGGATGTAGTTGCCTCCAAATGTTTTTTTTCCGTTCGAATGACTGACAAGTGCAGCTTCTCCCATATTGGCAATGTCAATCGATTTCGCACATGGAATGCATCTGGGTTTCAGTTTATTAACATCTTTTTGTATCCAGCCACAAAACTTGGATTCCGATAGCCACTTTTCTCTGAAGATACAATTGCAAGGCATGTTTTGCGATATATTTACAGATTTGCAAAAATGAGGTCATCCGCCGGTGTTTCTGAAGTGTCTTGATACTTTACATCCGTCGATGTTTCTAAAATGTCCCGATAAATGCAAATAAAGACCGGCCAAATAGCAGATGTTCGTGAATTCCGACGACGCATCGAGATTTTCATTTTTTTTTTTTTGAAACAATATTCGGATTTTCGAAACAAATGATCGATTCCATAACTTTTCCATACACACCTCTTCTGTGTTCAGTTTTCTCCAAGACTTTTTCCAAACCAGCTCAAAAAAGGTGCCGTTTTCCAGACTTTTCCAGGGTATGGATTTTTTTTTCTTCTAATTTCCAAAACTTTTCCAGGATTCCAGACCCGCGTGCGAACCCTGCATTTTCTTCTGAAAAGTCCACTGTTTTGAAATATTTTTTTGCCTTCGACTGTGTCACAAGATGCGCGCACGCTAAGATTTACCGGGGACGATATAACTTGCTCGAGCTCATGCAGCAGTCTCCTTAGATTTTAAATTGAAAAACATGCATGCAACGTAGTACATGTACTTTGCTTCTTTCCCCCCCAGGAAAATGTTTGATTTTAGCATCTTTCAGAAGCGATTTCTCGGCTCCTTTTGTATTTTATAGATACATAATGTCAGAGGATTGTGCTATGCAAAATTGAGGCCTCACTTCAGATGGCAGATGTATTGGGGGCGTAGAGAGAAGTGGGAGGGCGGCTGAGTCTTCCATGCCCCCTTTTAGCTCTGCCACTGGGGGGGTGGCATCAAGTTGCCATTTGCCAATGAGAGCAGCCTACCATAATCCATATATACAGCATTTAAAATATATTGGTTGACGTTATTCGAGATACAACCCAGTCAGTGGCGGATACAGGAATTCTCAAAGATATGAGGGGAACTCGTGGAGATCAAACCTTAACCCACTCACAGATCAGCCTGCCAAATGGCATTGTTAAATAGGTTGAAAAATAAAAAAAAACAAAAAAACAAAAACAGATTAGTTTCGTCAATGCTGGTTGTGTAATAATGAAACAAACTCAGCATTTTATGAAGGAATAAATGTTTTGACTTAATCAAATATTACGCTGAAATAAACAAAAAAATAAATAAATAAAACTCCCTCCACAATCACTCAATTGTTGGCCAATTTGAAATCAACCGGAAAGAAGAAAACGCAGCCAATTTCGTTGCTGTTCAGTGCCATGCGATCTGAACGTTGTCGTGAAAATGAGATGGCGTCATTCAGGTTTCCGTAGATGTCGACCTACTACAGCGCATATCGGAGTTTTAACAATGGCAGCGAGACTGACAATTAAATTGCTGGAAGATTTCTGTTTTTTTTTCAGTCTTTTCACAGTTCACTTATTTCCAAGTGTAGATTTTTATAAAAAAAATTATTATAGAATTAGTGGGAAGAAATGTGAAAGACTTCAAATCGTTACTTATTTAACTTCACCAGGAACTGAATGTTACGAACCGGCTACAAAGACAACAAACAAAAAAAACCCGATTAGGCTATGCCGAATGTGACAGATTGCCATGGGACTCCCGATTTTATCATTATTCATTATCATTTGCCACCATGTGCCATATTTTAATTTCTAACGAGGGAAAGAAATCACATTTCGATTGATTTTTGCTTTCTGTATAATTTGCAAGAGATTTGACTTGAAATTCCTTCCATGAACAGACAGCAGTAACGAATGGGCTGGCTCGAATTTTCCACATTTTTTAACCGGCTTTGATGATAATTTGGACTTAATTTTTTAATGGATGCCAATTCCATACTTGGTAAAATTACACATACTTACTTACCTAAATAGAAAATATTAGCCTGAAAAGGTATATTTAATGACTTTCTTCGCATGCTTTCTGTGAAAACCCGACATCTTTAATTCAATTCAATTCAATTCAATTTTTTATTTCACAGTATACAAATACAAGTAAAATATTAGAAGAGAGTTACAAAATCATGAATAGTTGTGTAAATGCATACTGTGGGGAATGACATAGTCTAGTGACTGTCTTCCTGTCATTCCCAAGACAATAAAAGGTGACTAAAGTAGAATAGCTTATAGCGGGTTTTAGATTTAAGTAAACTAAATACAGACAGCAGGTAGTTATTGTTTTTACTTTACATGTAGCATGATTTTGGTTGGGATTAGTTATTATTTTCCCATCGTGGATCAAATTCCGCAAAGTTCCAACTCAGCTTGTTTTGGCCTGATAATTAACCTTGTTTCTGAATTTGACAGAATAAATATATTCTCCTCAATAACCAGTTCCATGTCCGTATGTCAATAGGGTGATGTATGGTCGAAAAAACCATTCATGACCATCCGATACCGATAGGTTTAACTAGCAAAAACAGTCAGGGCATCTTGGGTTGGTGCAGCTAACATTGGCATTATATGAGTTTATGAATTGGTCAATTAATGTTTTTTTAAATGACATTCGTGAAAGGGTTTTTATCGTTGTATCTAAATCGTTCCACAATTTAGGAAAAGAGAAGTACGGAAGCGCAGCTGAGAACTGGGTACGTGGTTTGTGTGTGATTAGATTACCACACTGCCTTGTATTCATACCAGAAGGATTCGCGTATACTTGAAATGTATTATCAAAACTGACGGGGAGGTTGTTGTGGGACCAGTCATACATGAAGAGAAGAGAATGTAATTTGTGGAGATCGCTAAATTTAAGAATTTTTAAACGTTTGAAAAGGGGGTCCGTATGTGAGTTGAATTTTTTGTTCGCTATAATACGCATAGCCTTTTTTTGCAAATTCAGTATTTGTTTAGTTGCAGGTGTGTTTCCCCATATTTGAATCCCATATATTAAGTGGCTTTGAATTAGTGTGAAGTAGAGTATACGTAAGGTCTTGGGCGGCAAAAATTTTTTTGCTCTATTAAGGATATAAATTGCCCTTGACAGTTTCGTACAGAGTGCTGTTAAGTGATGGTTAAATTTAAGGTTCTCATCCAAGTTAATTCCTAGGAATTTTATGAATTTGTGTTGATGATTATTTCTTGCTATTATTAAGTTTGTATTATTTAATGTAATTTGGGTTTGTATGTTGCTATAGTTGTAATTATCATTTTGGGGATGGAGAAGTAGAGCTTTGGTTTTATTTACGTTTAATGATAATTTGTTTGCTAAGCACCAGTCATTGATTTTTGACAGTTCAGTATTCGTCTTCTCTGTCAGCATGTTAAGGTCGTTCCCAGATGCGTAGCCTGTTGTGTCATCCGCAAATGACAGGATATTCATGTCCGTCGCTTCACAAATGTCGTTGATATACAGTACAAACATAAGAGGACCAAGTACAGAACCCTGTGGTACACCCGTAATAACATTCAGTAAGTCTGATGATTCACTCATGAATTGTACATATTGGGATCTCTCGGAAAGATAATCCTGAAACCATGAATTAGCTATTCCTCTAATGCCGTAATGTTCCAAGTTTTCTGATGAGTATTTCGTGGTCAATCGTATCGAATGCTTTTGAAAAATCTAAAAAAATGGTCAGTGTACAATCTTTAGTTGCTCTGTTATTCATTATGGAAACATGATTGATGAGATGCAATCGTCTTTAACGATTTTCCGGCAAATTCGTACTTACCATTTCACAGGCTCGGCGTCTAAATAAATCGCTCTAACAATAATAATAAACCCATTTTCTTTCAAGTTTCTTCATTTTTTGATTGTTTGAGATAAAGGCATAGAGAATGAACAACACAGAGACTAGTGCTGGGCGGTTTGCCGATATACCGACTTAGTCGGTTTCAAAATCAATACCGTTAGTAATATCGTCTCATTTTCGAAAAACAGAAATATCGCCAACGTCATTGGCATAACTTGGCAATGACACCAACATCAACCTACCGGTACATAATTTGACGAAAGGGGCAATACTTTGTGAATTAGCATCCATATTGGTAAGGAACAGGCAATAACTTTTGAAATATACTGCACTGTTAAGTTGGGACCTTCCAAAAGTGTTTACCGGTAAACTATTTTGTGAACTGATTCCCACATGATAGCAGGCATTTTCCCCCGACGTCGATCAAATTGGGAACTCTTATAATTGATTGGGCAAAACAATGACGTAAACGTCTCAGGATCCCCACACGGTGAATTTACATGGATTCTCGGGGAGCGTGATGTTTCGGCTCTTTACCAGTTCGGCCCCGCGACGTTTCGGCCTTGATATTTTTTTAAACCTAAGACGAAAAGTTATCTGGGAAAATATCGAGGCCGAAACGTCCCAAGGCCGAAACGACACTTGGAAGGGGACGTTTTGACCTCCATAATTTGAAAAGTGTTTTACTACTCACCAAAGTAAGGAATAAAAAAATCCATTAAAACCCACAGGTAAAATGAATGAGAAAAAGACATATGATGTCTTTATTCTGTCTCACATCCTTCTGTGACAAAATTTCTAACTTAATGAACCTCTTTGAGACAGCTTGTCTTTGATATTTGGTATTCAAGTGTACATGTTGTGTGAAATTCTGTAGGCCCAGCTATTGGATAATTTAAGAATCTTGATGTTTTATTCTGTAATGTTTGGGGGTCAAGGTACGCTTTGTAATATTTAAAAAAAATGCTTTGCAAAAGGCCAATTTGGGCGAAATTGTGAAGGCAGGTTTGGTTTCTGTTCTCAATCTTCTAATTTCTTGGAGAAATTTAATTTAATCACTTTCAGACTGAGGTAAGTTACCTTCTTTCACGTTATTCGACACTCCATTTTATACCATGAGAAAAAATTTTTACCAATAAAAAACGTCCCCAAAAAACTATAAAAAAAAAAAATTCAAAAACAAAAAAAAAATCGGGACGTTTCGGCCTCGACAGGTGGGTCGTTTCGGTCCCGGTCAAAGCCGAAACGTCCCGAAAAAAACTCTGAGGCCGAAACGACCCTGAACCTGATTCTCGCACTGGAGAATGTCTGATTCTGTATCCCCACATTAACCATCTGTTTAAAAATAGCTTTTTACAATTTTAACCAATGACAAAAGAGAAAACACACAGTTTATGTGCAGTATGTCTAATATGGCTGTGCCCATGTTCAAATGAAAATCTGCAGAACTATCAAGTGGCGCTGGTTGTGCTCATTCGTAATAAATTTTTCAGATTTAATTTTAAACACACCACATGGTTGATTTGTGTTTTTGCCGACGCAGATTGCTTGACCAGCAGCAATATTGTTTTGCCGAGGCTATTCTTTTAAATTTGCAGGGCTGCAGTGAGTCAACGACTGTTTTGCACTAATTCCGCAAATATCGCGATAATACCGTAAACCGCGATATCATCCCGAAAATATCGCGGTTTTTATTTGGGTCGATATCGCCCAGCACTAACAGAGACACATATAAATTTTATTTAATGGATATCTGACGATGTGGAAACCTGAAAAGAAAATTTGCAGTAGGCTGTTTCGAGAATTTAGTTTTTTTCACGACGTCGCGTTCGTTGACGTCGGTAAACTGGAGACTGGCGTGTTCGTAGTGAGAGTCAAAAGTGACATTGTCGCGTTGGGTAAAGGGTTAACCCATTACCCAACACAGACGATATCAAAATTTATTATTTTGAATTAAAATTTTTCAAAAAAATTTCAACAATACCATATCATGTGACCCCCTCATTGGAACGAGCTCAATGAGCTCGTTCCAATAAGGGGTCACATGATATGGTTTTGTTGAACTATTTTGAAAAAATTGATTTTTTCTACTGCTCGATTTGCAAATTACGCGGGCGGATACGATTGATTCGTTAGGTAAAGGGTTAAATCGCTGCTTTTCCAAACTTTTTATCTTTGGAAATTCTCGGATATCCAGAAAATTCCCTCCCAAAATTATTTTTGCAAGGGTAGTTTTCGAGAAGTTCATCACAAAATGTAAAGTGATCAGTACATCTCCCCTTAAGTTTTGCTTCGGTGAGCTAAAAATACCAAAAAGGAAAAGACATGCAGGATGCGGAAACCTGAGGAAGAGTATCAGATCAGTTTTGAAACAAGATATTAACCCTTTACTTAACATGAAAAGCAGACGACACTTGCAAAAATAATTCTTGAATAACTATTTTTTTTTCATTTTTTGTCTCAAAAACATAGGTTATGACCCCTCGTTGGAACGAGCTCGTCGAGCTCGTTCCAACGAGGGGTCACAACCTATGTTTTTGAGACAAAAAATGACAAAAATAATGAAAATTAATTGGCGATTTTTGAGAATAGCGCTGGCCGGTTTTGGCCGTTACGTTGGGTAAAGGGTTAAATAAAACAAAACATCCTACCTTTTTTTGCACATCTGTACATTAAGTTGGCCAATTTTATATCCCTGAAACTGAGTTTTCCATATGTTCCCATTTTATTAGTAAACTTCCTGTTCTTTGCCTCTATTGTGACTCTTCCATTTCTGGAGAAATACTGAAAGTGTATATACACATAAATTATCAATATCATTGGCGGCACATTAATACTTTGCCCCAAACAAACTGCTGGCAGCTCTTGCATCACTTTTATTGAACCAAAAAACAGGAATGATCAATAAATCAAACCTGCAAACAATTATGTTATGGGCACATTGTACTAGTACAGAATCTTTTATCGTGATGAGCCTCGTTTTTGGGGACGTATAGATTTGAGTCGTGCTCGTGCGACAAGTAAGTAGATCTCCTCAAAAACGAGTTGCGTCGTGATAAAAGATTGTATATAAGCACAATGAGTGTATTAAACATATATCTACTGTTCAGTCCAATGAAAGTGTCAATGACACTGTAGCTCAACTTGACAAACTTGAATTTGGTAAGTTATAAGTGAAATGGTAAAATTGAATATCATTGGTACCAATGTTATTTGGTGATATTTCAACATCACAGTATTGTGTGTGCACAACGTCAGAGCAATCCATGCACTTTTAAATGTAAGCTGTAAGGCTGGCTCCCAAATCCAAATGCAAGCTTGCAACAAGCGAGTGCCCAGCTAGTTACTAGCAAACAAGCGCGCAGTTAGCTCGTGACTAGCACACAGGAAGCACGCAGTGTTCTGTGATCAAAATGTCCACATAGGGGTGCTTAATGTACGCTTATGGCATGCAACTTGCTCGCAGAAGCATGCAACTAGCTCGCAGAAGCAAGCGACTAGCTCACAGAAGCATGCGACTAGCTCACAGAAGCATGCGACTAGCTCACAGAAGCACGCGACTAGCTCGCAGAAGCCAGACTAAAACCTGCTAAAATTTCATTGGCTTATTTTAAACATCTGTGACATCACGGTATTTTGAAACATGGAGGGAAATCTGAGATGAGCAGTTTTCAAGGACAATGGATTTTCTGTTCATAGCACAAACAATTAAATGTCTTGTTTTTGATTACAAAATACAGCTCAAGTTCACTTTTGACCATAATCAAATTTACCGTTCTCGAGTTATTCCCCTTGAATGATTTCAAATTTGTAAATTTTGTGGTTTCCAGACAATAACTTTGGTTAAATGGCATGACTAATTTTTTTTCAAATTTTGAAGGCCTTAGAGTGATTTTATTCAAAAAAAAAAAAAAAAGTACCCCTATAACCCGCCCCTGAGGTTCAGTTAGGCCTAACAAACTTTTGGGCTCCAAAAAGTATTTTGAAGAACTGATGGTGATTTTACGCACAAAAAAAAAAATACCTCATGACCACTCACCCCCCACCCACACCTCCCTCTGGGGCTCAATTAGGCAAAAAATTATTCTTGCTCCAAAATGCGTTTTGATGGATTTTGAGTGACTTTTGCGAGCTAGTGCATGCTTATTGTGAGCTTGTGCATGCTTATTGCGAGCAAGTCGCACGCTTGTTGCGAGCTAGTGGATGCTTGTTGCGAGCTAATGCATGCTTGTTGCGAGCAGTAGCATGCTTATTGCGAGCTAGTTGCGTGCTTGTTGCGAGCTAGTGTGTGCTTGTTGCGAGCTAGTCACGTGCTTGTTGCGCGCTAGTGCGTGCTTATTGCGAGCTAGTCGCATGCTTGTTGCAAGCTAGTCGCGTGCTTATTGCGAGCTGGGGGGGGGGGGGGGGTGGAGACTCCATCACTTTCAGTTTGTAAATGCGTATAAAATCTGTCACCGGATTTTTTCAAAGTTTGAGTGGTCCTAATTTGACATTGTTCTTGAGTAAATGTGACACGTGACGCATGATGTTAATGCATTGTATTCCTTATTGATCATATATAACATTATTATCGTTATGTCATGAACGGATTAAAACAAAAAATAAAATTTTATCATAAAAAAATTGGAAATCAGTATCTGTTTTATTAATAAATAATATAACGTGGGGGGGGGGGGGGGGGGGGAGGGGCGGTACACAAGTCAAAGTGGAACTAATAACAAAGTTTTTTATCAGTTCCACTTTGACTTGTGTACTGCCCCTCCCCCCCCCCCCCCCCATTTCCAGATTAAATCCTACCCTCTAATTTGTGTTGCCCACCCCACTTCCAAAACTGGAGATCGGTGATGCCAACCTTGACCACACCCTCACACACACACCTTAACATTCCTGCATTCGTTCCCACCCTCTAATTCTGATTCGAATTGTATCCCATTTTACAGGGAACGGGACAAACCGACTGGGACAACCCGCCCCAAGTTTTTCATGCGCCGCAGTTATCAGCTATTTGACTGTGATATTGGAGGTGCGAAGACAAAATGGCGTAATGCCAATGGACAAAATAGAGCCAGCCATTAGGGTGCACATGAAATAAGGTGAGGACGAGTTCTCGGCACTACTTACATTTAGAGCTTTAAGCTGGATGTTTATTTTAACTTTTTTGAAGTGGCTACACTCCCGATAGCTGCTGGGGTGTTGCCCTGCAATTGGGGCTTTCCAGAGTTGTGGCATTGCACGCCTTCGTGATGTGTTTGTCGACGCATTTCATACATTGTTGTTCCCCGTTGCATTTGTGTGACAAGTGCCCAAATTTCTGACACTTGTGACACTGAACGGGTTGCGAAAGTGCACAATTTAATAATAGAGTTCCTCATTCTTATAAAAACCGATGTCAGATCCACTGTGTGCCGCGACAGATTAGGCAGCCGCGCAATGACAGCTATTGAGTCATCGGAAATTAAACGACTTGACATGGACACTGTGGACTGAAGATTTTGCAGCGCTAAAGGCAAGTAAGATTTCACACAAAAAGTCAATCATCAATGACTGATCATGTACAGTCTTTTCACCGCCCATCAAATCTGTCGTAATTTTTATGATACACATCACAATAATTTTGAGGATACAATCAGCATGATGGTATTACAACGTAAAACTCCACTCAAGGTTGCGAAAATTGGTTCTGTTGTATTGGCCAATATATGTTTAACAAGTATCATATGATAATAGAATTAATTGTGAAGTGTCATTTGGCATTTAGTTTGGGTTTCAGGATTTGTTGCATCACTGATGTTTCATGCTATGACAGTGAATGCATGTCTGATAGAGCTGTCTCGGTGTTGAAATTTAACTTCGATGTCGATTTTCGATTTTTTTTTACAAAAAACCGCGATGTCGATGTTAATAACACATGTGCCTCATTCAGTCTTTTGAGTTTGAAAATCGTGCGCGAGCGAGGTTTTAGTAACTTTTAGCACTGTTTTGAGAAATGTGGGCCGCGTTTCAAGTCCATAAAAACACTTTTTTGGTAAAATATTGAAAAAACACAGTACCTTTATGATCGTCAGGCATTAATCTAATAATCTATGCATGTCATGGTGTGTATTGAATATTCTATCAATCAACGTAATGAAATTAAGAGCCTTTAAATCCACAATGTTAGTTTAGGTTTCACGTGTAAACATCTAATTAACATAAGAGCTGAATATGCACCCTCGATTGACAGTGTTCCTGCTGCAAACTCTTGAAACAAAAGTCCAGTAATTCAACAGAAAACGGCACACAGAATGGAAGATTATCGGGACTGAGGGATTTGCACAATTAGCAGTGGGGACACTCGATTCTATCAATCAAGTGCAGGGGTTGCCTTGCCTAAAAAAAAGTCCCCCAGATGTTGAGGTCGAGGCCTGCTGGGGGCCTCAAAAAAGTCTCCCAGATATTGAGGTTGGGGCCTTTTGGGGTAATTTTATGTTGTTACATTCTTTCCAATGGCGACCTTAGTTGATAGCTTTTGCTTAGAAAAAAAATCTAGATAGATAAAAAACACATTCCAGTGGAATGTGTTTCTTATCTACCTAGATGTTTTTTAGGCAAAAAAAATCCACAACTTAATGTGAACATATGATGTGTATCATTAAAACTGGTTTGGCAAACCATTTCTAAGGATGTGATCATGTCTTGTTACATCATGTGGGTGCTGGACGTTTCATACATAGACATTTTGGATTTTTTTTTTTGATAAAATTTTAGGACGTTTCGTACATATTGTGGGGTGTGTATTTTTGATGCAAGGGTTGTCTCAAAGAAAAAAATTGAAAAAAAACATTTCAGTTTACCGTTTAAATAATTTCAATCTATGAAAATTCCCCACAGCTTTGGATATTTCAGAAATGGAATGCACCCCCCCCCCCCCCCCCCCCCCCCTGCCCCCACATCTCCACGTAGACACAGGTACACATTTTATTTTATTTCATACATTTATTTTGATGGCAGTTTCTGTGTCTTGTGTTGGCTGTTGCATTTATTCAGATGTTAGGATCGGATGTACCCACGCATAGTATTGTGGGATTGAAGGGAATTCCCCCATTAGTTGACAAGCGTGCTTTCGAAGTCTCGTAAATGTGTTTGTTTTTTTGTTTGTTTAATCTTGGGAGTTTCTCAGTTTTCATGCGGATTTAATCATTTAGGTGGATGTTAATTCGAATCAGACAAAAATAGTTTGTATTATTATTTTATCTGTTATTTGCTGCTTCTATTGTAATCACACTTGCGTGAATGAGACGTGAATGGAAAAATTAATCTCGCAAAATTTCGTTGCCCAAGCCTTCCAACACTTGAGATTTCGGGAGCCAAGACCTAAAAAAAAAGTTGGGGCCGAAAAAAAATCCCCGAGAAGGGCCCTCTCGGGGCTGGGGTCGATCGGCCCAGACTCAAGGCAAACCCTGATTAGTGTGCGTATTGACCACACGCTCTTATGTAACTTGCTTACTTTCTTTTATGCGAGTGGCAGTCGCTCCATGTTGAAAACGCACAACAGCAACAGAAAATTGCATTATGGGTATAACATCGACTTTCGCGATTTTTTAAAAATTGCTTCGGTTCGATTTTCGGTATTCTTGTACACCGAAAATCAAACCAAAAAACCCGACACTGAGACAGCTCTAATGTCTGACAGGATCGTATCCAGAAAATTTACCATATTATCAGTGTGCGCGCTTAAGCTTCAGGCACCCCGTGGGAAAAAAATTATCAATTTTATAATTAAGTTTTTGGGAAGGTGGGGGACTGTCATTCCACGTGTAATAGAAGTGATTGATATCTTGGGTTTTCAGTCACTTCGTCTTTATCAACAATTATAAAAAATATAAACTTCATCATGCAGGACGCTAATGTTAACTGTATTTCTGAAAGTCTACCTGCATCATGTACTGTTCATTTATGTGACATCATCAGTACTAGATGTGTAGATCATGCCACATGGGGATGGGGGCTTAATGGGAAACCTAGGAAGGATGTCATAGTCATGTGACCCAGTTACGCCAAGTTAGTCACGGGACCCAGTGAGTTACGTCAAGTTTGGTTGATGTGCTAGCCCGCGTGAGAGGTCATCTTGTGGCGTCATTTCATAGTCATACGTGGTCTTAGTGCACATGCGCGGCTCGTGTTGTTAGGGTGATACACTGTTCTGTTAGGCATTTTGTATACTGGCTTTCCTCAAATACCTAAATGTGTCAAAGAAAGTATGTTCGAGACACTCAAACGGGCAATTGTTCTGTAGCTCATTTGCTTGATGAGATTCGAGTCGCTTGAGCAATGACTTTTCAGTAACTCTTCGATGGATTCATGGCTTTAAGAATCAAATAGGATGAAGATAACTCTGCATACATGTTATGGGAAACCAAGCACTGGTGATTATAAGACTTGGACGAGGGAATGAACTAGAGCTGGTTTGGGCTAGACATACTGCTAGTGTTAGAGCAGTATCTGTAATAGGCACAAAAATAGGGTTCTTGGAAAAAATCTGGACCAGTACTTTAGTGTAATAGAACATACTCTTGATCCTATAGCACTACGTGCTACTACTAAAATGCCTAGATGAGGAGTACAAGTCCGTTAGGGTTGTTTTGGGCACATTTTGGTGATTTGGAGGGATTGTCGGCTTGTTTGTGGTAATTCTACAAAGCAAAACTACTCTTATACAAAGGAACGTACCTGTTATTGAAAAAAGAAGGATTCGTGAGGAATCCGTATCAAATAGTCGTTTTGGGTGGTTTGGATGGATTGGTGGGTCTTTCTGGGTAATCAGATTTACTTTTATTCAAACGAACATACCCCCGTCTTGCTGTAGGCCATTCAGGCTCATAGCAACCACATGCTACCTTAGAAACCAAGATGGCGGCCTCCATCAGACAAAAATGGCCGACAGAAATACTATCACCCTAACAACACGCGCTGCGCATGTGCACTAAGACCACGTGTCACTATGGACATGACGTCACAAGATGGCCGCTTCCGCGGGCTACCATAACAACCTAACATGATGGAATTGGGTCACATGACTGTGACGTCACTTCTCAGGTCCCCTCACTTGGTCCCCACAATGTGGCAAATAAGGGCAAGTGGCCCGTAAGGTCCAGTTACTGACTAATTTTATTATATAAAATGTCACACTATCTACCTACCCACTGAAAAATGTTGGCAGGCTGAATGGGAACATAGTTTATTAACCCTTTACGTAACATGGAAAGCAGACGACACTTGCAAAATAAATTCTTGAATAACTGATTTTTTTCATTTTTTGTCTCAAAAACATAGGTTATGACCCCTCGTTGGAACGAGCTCGACGAGCTCGTTCCAACGAGGGGTCATAACCTATGTTTTTGAGACAAAAAATGAAAAAATAATGAAAATTAATTGGCTGTTTTTGAGAATAGCGCTGGCCGGTTTTGGTCGTTACGTTGGGTAAAGGGTTAACTGGTAGAGTGCTGGAAGCCCATATTTGGGCTTTATTCTGAGGTGCAGGTGCTTTGTATTATCTTTGAAGTGATATTATTTAGTCTGTAAGGGTTTGCCTTGTTACAATTTATGGGAGAGTGCCAGCTGGCACTCTCCCATAAATTGTAACAAGGCAACGATAAGTGTACAAGATTTGATGCTCAAAAATAATTCAGCACTCTACCAGTTAAGTGGCCAAAAAGCCCTCAGGGATTGAAATCTTTTTCCAATTTTCCCGGGGATACTCCCCGCCGCCATCTATAATTCTATTAGCATCCCACCTTAGGTCTTGGGCATATATGACGCCCCTTGCTTAAGTTTTTCCAGAGGGGAGACACTTTTGAGACGCCACTGGACCCAGTGGAAGTAACGCAAGTATGTAGAAATATTAGACAGTCGAGATAATAATTCATAGCTTAGGGTTTTTAAAAATTTTGTTGTAATTAACTGCAGTATTGGTAGAAGTTTGTAGGGATTTATCCAAATGATGTATCGAACTCAGAAATAGAGACAATCAAAGGTAAAAAAAAAACGTTAGCGAAAGAGTCATGGGGATTCAGGCATTCCGCCGGGCAGTTTTTCGGTCCGGTAAACGGACCCATTCCCCCAAAATCAAGCAGCAATTTTTCCCCCAGAAGTTGAGTTTTTTCCTCTATACGTTTTTCTTAAATGTATTCAATAAAGTTGAAATCGTATACAAAAGTCATTCTCTAGGCTAGTATCAGCATTACTATTGAATCCTCAAAGAAGCAGAGGGATGTGTTTATTATTTGCCGGGATCGTAACTTCGACTACCGGTATTTATAGAATGCAAGATATTCCCAAAGTTCGGCAAAATCGTGGTGACCTCACGTCACCATAGACGAATATATCAGCCAATCGGTGCTCTTTTTATTTATATCTCCTGAAGACATTTCCTGCGGCGTGTGTGAATGTATTTTACTTTGGCAGATCAGTACGGTTGAAAATTACTAATATGTCACATAAGGAGGGGCATTATGTGAAGAAATTAAAATCGACAGATGCTAAAGGGTCGCACAAAATCCATGATTTTTTTAAACATCCGTCCTCCATTCAAGATAATCAATTTAAAGCTGTCGAAACTACGCCTGTTGCTGAATCTTCACACGAAAATGAATTTCGTTTCGTTCTGCATTTTCAATTATATACGTTGGAGCATATTGGGTTGCGTAAAAAAAGAAGTCAAGGTCGCAGTCGCTGTGGCGCCGTCACTGTCAGAATTCGTGGATTCGTGTTGTTTTGCGTTTGTATTTTTATGAAAAATTGGACCAAATGTCGTAGTATTGTATGTTCTGTAAAAATGTTGAGTATTGCAGAGGAAAAAAATACATGTTTTCATCTTCAATTATTCAGCATTTTTGCGAGAAAAATGCTCCCAGAGAGCACCTAGAAATCGGCACGTGCAACAGACGCCTTCGGCGTCTGTATTTTATTTTTTTCCCAATACCGGACCCAAAAATTTTCCCCTCGCGGAACCCCTGGGATTGTAACCAAAATTGCCGAGAGTAGGTCAAAAGAAAGAGGTCTTTGTGTGGCCTGCATGACAAAGAGAAGACATGTTTTGAAGAGTACCTTGACAATGGCACCATTGTAAGGGGAGGGGTGGTCACTTTGTTCAAGCCGAGGTCACGATCACTGGAGATTAGGGGGAATTGGGAAAGACGGTGGAAAAGGAGAGCCAAATGTGTAACTTGGGCGTAGTGGTGACCTTGGAATACGTTTTATTAAGAAGTCCAAAATCTCAATCTTCTAGATCAAAATTCACTGGGAGTAGTATAATGAGGACGTGGAATGGGAGAATAAAGGACGTGGTTAGTGGTTGACACAAATGCGATGATTAGTATGCTTATTAGAGGGATTGTGAAGAATGGGGGTACAGAGTGTCTTCAAGCAGTTCGTCTCAGTATAGGGAAGAAAGATGCGTGGGAATCGGGAGGCAGTTGGAAGCACATGAGTAACCAAAACCTTCTCAGCTGAGAACCACAGCAAATCAGCGGCCAGCCAAACTGTTATTAATAGAAAATCGACCCACGTCTATAGTGTCAAAGCCTCATCCATCTATAGGGTTCGATCCTCTAATGCTATGGGCACACAGGCCTTACATTACACGTATTTACTTCAGCTGAATCCCGAGAAGCATATAATGTTTTATTGCAGTTGACTGATACCAAATGAGACCGCTCGAACACATTCAGCCAGGCACCTCTACAAAAGCGATCGTCTTTTCTTCCAATTACAAGGTTCGAAAGGTAGTCTGGGTTCTCTAGAAACCCTCAAGTGGATCAGATTTTTAAAAATGTTCCCGGGGAGGGTTCCCTTAATCCCATCAGTAGGAGAAGACACGCTCACGAACATCCACACCAGGGCTATGCACATAGCTACTTTTCGGGCAAAATCTTCCAGCCCCCCTCCCCTCCCATGGAAAAAAAGTTGGCCCGTTGGTCTATATACGCCTGTGCAGGGTATAATCAGTGAAGTCGAAATATGATTAATATTATATAAATTCTCTGATCAACTTTGCCGAGTGATTTCTCCCCCATAAGATTTATCAGGTGCTTGCTGAGAAATGGTGGGAGGGGGGGGGGGGGGGCAGCGTGATCACGTAGTGACGTATTCGTGATGCCCCCCCCCTACAATTTTCCAGTAAACTTTCTAGTGATTATACGTATTTGTCAGGGTTGTGTTCGAAGATGCCAATTCTCTCATGCTATTAGTTATATACTTTCTTAAAAGAAAATTGGTTACTTTGACTTGTGTCCGGTTATAGCGAAAACGGCACCGTGTGAAAACGGTACCTGGAGTAAACAGCACTGAGTGAGCGAAAAAGGCACCAATTGATTGTGGCGAGAACGGCACCAGTTCCGATGGCAAAATTAATTTATTTAAATTCTGCCTTATTCTGTGTCTCGTTTTGAAACCGAGTATTTAGCCTAAGGTTCTCTAATAGATTTGTTGAAAATTGAGCAGTTAACCCTTTACCCAATGCAGACGATATCAAAATTTACTATTTGAAAAATAATTTTTTAACATTTTTCAAAACATTTCAACAAAACCATATCATGTGACCCCTCACTGGAACAAGCTTGATGAGCTCGTTCAAAAGAGGGGTCATATGATATGGTTTTGTTGAAATTTTCTGAAAAATATTTTTCCAGATGCTAAATTTGCATATTACGCGGGCGGATATGGGCGATTCATTGGGTAAAGGGTTAAAAAAGAGAGGATACATCTCTCCTCCCAACGATCTATGGTTTTCTTGTTGTTTAGCAGTGACTTCTAAACATTAAAAGCAATAACACCCCTCCCCCAACTCAACCCTTTCCTCGGCCCTGGAATCTATCCAACCTGGATTCACGATACACCTTCTTTATTATTTGACGCAGAAATCAGAATCTTGTGCATGTGTGTGTGTGGGGGGGGGGGGGGGGGGGGGGGGGGGGGGGGCAGGGGGTGGAGTCCGAATTCAAAGGACATGCCAAGGTAAAAGATTAAAACAAGGTCTTTTAGGCCATATTTGGATGGGGGCAGTCCAAACCCAAGAAATCCGGACTCCTGTGCCAAACCGAAATAAACGGGCCTCGGATTTCACACGGTGCTGTTTTCGCCTGTACCCGTGTCACTGTCACACAAACAATCCAAGCCTAAATGGAGGTCTGTAGCAACATACTACTGAGGGCAGTTGTCGGCAAGACATGACAAATTTGAAAAATAGGCCGATGAAATCGTCAGATGTGTACCCATACGCGCAACTAGTAGAAAGCTGTATGATGGAGGGCCACCACTGATGCCAACATTATGTACACTATACATGGTATGGGTACATATAGAAATGGACTGGAGGAGTGTCTAATTTGATGGATAAAGGGTTAATATCTCCGGATCAAATTATCAGATTTACATAAAAAATTATAGAGCACAGCACATCAGTGACCTGAACATATATATGAAGTAACATGACAATCGGATTGATATTGTTTAAGTTATCTCATGCCAAAGGGATTGGAGGAATTTTCAATTTGAAGGATAAAGGGTTAATATCTCAGGATCAAATTATCAGATTTACACCAAAAACTATACAGCTTGGCACATCAGTAACCTGAACACAAATATAAAGTAACTTGACAATCCAAGCAATATTTTTCAAGTTATCTCATGCCAAAGGGATTGGAGGAATTTTCAATTTGAAGGATAAAGGGTTAATATCTCAGGATCAACATAACAGATTTACACCAAAAACTATACAGCTCGGCACATCAGTAACCTGAATACAAATATAAAGTAACTTGACAATCCAAGCAATATTTTTCAAGTTATCAAATGCCAAAGGGATTGGAGGAATTTCCAATTTGATTGATAAAGGGTTAATATCTCCGAATCAAAATTACAGATTTACACCAAAAACTATACAACTCGGCACATCAGTAACCTGAACACAAATATAAAGTAACTTGACAATCCAAGCAATATTTTTCAAGTTATCGAATGACAAAGAAATGGATACAGATGCCGGATGGACAGACCGACGGACGGACGGACGGACGGACAAACAAAAAAACTATACAGCTCGGCACATCAGTAACCTGAACACAAATATAAAGTAACTTGACAATCCAAGGAATATTTTTCAAGTTATCGAATGACAAAGAAATGGATACAGATGCCGGATGGACAGACCGACGGATGGACGGACAAACAAAAAAACTATACAGCTTGGCACATCAGTAACCTGAACACAAATATAAAGTAACTTGACAATCCAAGCAATATTTTTCAAGTTATCGAATGCCAAAGGGAGTGGAGGAGTTTTCAATTTGAAGGATAAAGGTTAATATCTCAGGATCAAATCATCAGATTTACACCAAAAACTATACAGCTCGGCACATCAGTAACCTGAACACAAATATAAAGTAACTTGACAATCCAAGCAATATTTTTTCAAGTTATCGAATGACAAAGAAATGGATACGGACAGACGGATGGACAAACGACGGATGGCCACCCCGGATGATGGCATTATGTGTACCATACATAGTATGGGTACACATAAAAACTGGTACGGCACGTATTAATAAAATAATTTGCGTCACAACTAGAATACATGTATATTTTATTTATTCACTAATTCACTAACGCGTTTTGAACAAGACTTGAGTTTTATTTTGAACCATCATCACGACTAACTGATATTCCAACTTCGCCAAAACACGCCTTCTGCAAAGGCAAGCCGTGAAAATTAAAATTTTACCTGTTCTCAAATGGACCGTCCCAGTTACGTCACTTGTGCATTGTTGCAAAATGGACGCTCTTCCGAAAATACACACAAATTCCCATAGAGAATTAAAAAATTTGTTCATATAATTTTCGAGCGAGCTAAAATCACAAAAACGTAACGACAGCGAAGTTAAATATATTACATGTAATCAGGAGCTGAAAACTAAAAGATATTTTCTTGATTTTGTATTATTCCAGAGTTTATTTACCATTGGGGGGTTATGGAAAGGACAGTAGCTCTTTATTTTTTACGTATGTTTGTCAGACTTTACGTGCGAGACCAAAGCAGATTTCCCCATTTTCAAAACACTAATCACTGTTCTACACAGGTTGCATCTGGCTGAATAATTATCACCAGGCATGGGAACCAGCCAGTGTTTATATTCATTAATTTTCAACCAAGCTTCTTGGAATTTACATTTACCCATTCTTTTTTTTCACTTACTTTGCGAACTTGTAATAAACAAAAACAAACTTGTTTTATTTTTATTTAACCCTTTACCTAACGTAACGGCCAAAACCGGCCAGCGCTATTCTCAAAAATCGACAATTAATTTTCATTATTTTTTTCATTTTTTGTCTCAAAAACATAGGTTATGACCCCTCGTTGGAACGAGCTCATTGAGCTCGTTCCAACTAGGGGTCATAACCTATGTTTTTGAGACAAAAAATGAAAAAAATTAGTTATTCAAGAATTATTTTTGCAAGTGTCGTCTGCTTTTCAGGTTAGGTAAAGGGTTAAGGAGAATGTTTGTCTGCACATGTCAACTCCACCGGTTGTACATATTGTAAGAATTCTTCTGATTGGCGGAGTCATACAGTAACCTGACAAAGCAAAACAGATATTCAATCAGAACGTCAGATACATTTCCGCTCTCAGTGCTGTGTGAAGAGAAAGTTTTTCAGTGAAAGTGGTGCAGTAAACCAGGAAAAACTGATATTATTAAATACACTGTGGTTGTCTATTCAGCAAAAGCAGTACAGTAAACCCTGAAAATTGATGCGTAATTTAAATGTATTACGCTCGTTTGAAGCAGAATTCAAGGTTTTCCAGGCCTTGAACCTCCCTCATCGAATTCAAAACCAATCCTTGAATTCCCCGCGGGAACCCTGCATTTGAGGAACCAATAATAAAGAAAATCCCTTATTATTTTAGGCAAAAAACAAAATGAGGCAAATAACGATAAACCAAAATGATGGCTTTATCAAATCACGGATTTCCTGCAGGCAAGGACTGATAACATTCAAGGCCGTTTCTCGACATAATGGAGCATTTTTCAAGACCTGTCTTCTTTAATTCTAACTAGGACCATCTGGTCATTATCTCTTCTTCCTACTTCCCTTAACCCTTTATCCAACACAGACGATATTATTATTTTGAATATAATTTTTTAAAATTTTTCGGGTGTTGAACTGTTGGCTCTGTAGACCCATTAAAGATGAATATATTGTTTTCAAGTTATTGCGTAGAGAATCAAATCTCCCAAACTCCCAGATGGTTGCCATGGCGGCCATATTTGACATGCCAGAATGCTGGCTATCGAACGGAACCATCCTCTAGTCATGTCAAATCAACATAAAAAAACAGTATCTGTTGGATGTATTGTTGTCAAGTTATAGCATGGACAAATAAAAGTTAACAGACGGACGGATGGACAGATGGATGGACGGACATTGATGCTGGTATTGAAAGGAATCATCCTCTAGTCACGACTAATCAACCATAAAAACAGTATCTGTTGGATGTATTGTTTTTAAGTTATCACGTGGGCAAACAAAAGTTAACAGATGGATGGACAGACTGACAGACAGACAGACAAATGGATGGACGGATGGACAATAAAGCTGGTTATCGAAAGGAACCATTCTCTAGTCATGACTAATCAACCATAAAAAAACAGAATCTGTTGGATTATCAAATGGACAGTCAAAAGTCCCTAAAAATCCAAGATAGCTGCCATGGCGGCCATCTTGGATACGTCAGAATGCTGGTTATTGAAAGGAACCATCCTCTAGTCATGATTAATCAACCATAAAAAGCAGCATCTGTTGGAACTATAGTTTTCAAGTTATCACGTGGACAATCAAAAGTCCCTGAAAATCTAAGATGGCTGCCGTGGTGGCCATACTGGATAGGCCAGAATGCTGGTTATCGAAAGGAACTATCCTCTAGTCATGACTAATCAACCATAAAAAAATAGTATCTGTTGGATGTATTGTTTTCAAGTTATCGCGTGGACAAACAAAAGCTAACGGACGGACAATGCCATACCATAATACGGCTCACTCAAATGAGGGGCCGTATAAAAAGGTACCCAGAGGATAAATTGGCCCACTGTATGGGAAAACATCATCAAATTCACCCTCTGGAGACCTCATTCTGCAAATGTCAGACTGCTTTTTTTCAAGCCTGGTTGTCAACGTATTCAATTGTCAATAGGCTACCAGTGGATTATTTCCAACCAATTGTCAACCAGTCAACTACACACCCGGCCCCTAATATCCCATGTGAATAAATTGGATAGTAATTTCCCGAAAATATGTTAAATCAGCCTGAATTTTGAGAACACTGGAATCGGGCTGTAGTATTTCTTCAGAAACTGAAGTTCCAAGCACAGGGGCCTGTTACAAACATTTTAATTTAAAGAATATTCAAAGATTTTCAAGGACTCCTGGCACATTTTCCATGATTTCAAGGACTTCAAATTCAAGGCTGTTCCTTAACCCAACGTAACAAGCCAAAACCAGCCAGCTCTATTCTCAAAACTCGGCAATTAATTTTCATTATTTTTTGTCTCAAAAACATAGGTAATGACCCCTTGCTGGAACGAGCTTGTTCAAACAAGGGATCATTACCTATCTTTTTGAGACAAAAAATGAAAATGAAAGTGTCAATGACACTGTAGCTCAACTTGACAAACTTGAACTTGGTAAGTTTAAAACTGAAGATCATTGGTACCAATGTTATTTGATGAAATTTCAACATAACAGCATTGTGTGTGCACAACGTCAGAGTAATCCAAGCATGTTTAAATCTAAACTGTAAGACTGGCCAAAGGAAGAATGTTGATACACAAATGCACTATGTTCGGAGGTTATTGTAAATGACAACTTTTTTCACAGAAATGAATGCTATCAATAGCTCTTATCTAAAGGACTTGCCTAATGAGCACACCAAGTTCAAAAACAATCCTAAGATAAATGTGCCCTGTAGGCCATGTCAAAGAAGAATGTTAATGCACAAATGCAGTAAATTCAAAGATTGTTGCTAACAGCAACAGTTTTTGATGGAAATGAAAAGAAAATCAATAGCTCCTATCTTTGTCATCCTGCATAAGCATACAAAGTTTCAAAACAACAACCTGATAATGAATGTTCCCTCTGAAGCATGCCAAAGGAAGATGTTAATGCACAAATGCACTAAGTAGAAGGTCATTAACTGTGGCAATGTTTTTTTGTTTGTTTTTTTTTATGGAAATTTTTAAATATGCCCTGCAGAGAGTGCAAATGGGATAAGTTGCTGCACAAACGCAGTAAGTTCAAAGCTGGTGATAACGACAATAATTTTTTATGGAAATGAAAAAAAGCAATAGCTCACATCTAGAGGTCACCCCGAACACACATACCAAGTTTCAAAGTGATCTGATCATAAATGTGCCCTGAAGGGTGTGTTATAAAGGGAAATATTGAGCTCTGATTAAACTAAGTTCAAAGGTCAGGGGCAACATTTTTTTATAGAAATGAAAGAAAACCGACAGCTCCCATATAGATGTCATCCCACACAAGCATACCAAGTTTGCAAGCGATCCAATCATAAATGTGCCCTGCAGGGTGTGTCAAAGGGAAATATTTATGTTTAACTGCACTAAGTTTTTACTAAGTTCATCAGAGGCTGTTGCCAATGGCAACTATTTTTGACGGAAATGGAAGAAAATCGATAGCTAACACCTAGAGGTAACTCCAAATAAACATACCATGTGTCCTGTAGGGCATGCCAAAAGAATATGTTGATCCCTAACTAAACTAAGTTCAAAGGTCATTGCCAGTGGCAACATTTTTTGACGGAAAATGGAAGAAAATCAATCGCTTCCATGTAGAGGTCTCCCCAAACAAGCATGCCAGGATTCAAAACAATTCGATCCTAAATGTGCCCTGTAGGGTGTGACAAAGGGAAATATTGAGATTTGACTAAACTAAGTTCTAAGAATGTTGCCAGCGGCAACATTTTTTGACAGAAATGGAAGAAAATCGATAGCTCCCATCTAGAGCTCACCCCAAACAAGCATACCAAGTTTCAAATCTGGTCAAAACTGTGCACTGCAGGGTGTGCCAAAAGCGAAATATTGATGCATAACTGCACTAAGTTCATTGCCAGTGCCAACATTTTTTGACGGAAATCGAAGAAAATCGGTAGCTCCCACCTAGAGGTAACTGCAAACAAGCATACACAGTTTCAAACCGATCTAATCATAAATATGCCCGGCATGCCAAAGAAATATATTGATGCCTGACTAAACTAAGTTCAAAGGTTGCTGCCAGCGGCAGCATTTTTTGATGGAAATGAAAGAAAATCAACAGCTCCCATCTAGAGGTCACTCCAAATAAGCATCCCAGATTTCAAAGCAATACGATCATAAATGTGCCCTGTAGGGTGTGCCAAACGGAAATATTGAGGTCTGACTAAACTAAGTTCTAAGAACTTTGCCTAGGGCAACATTTTTTGATGAAAATGGAAGAAAATCGAAAGCTCCCATCTGGAGATCACCATAAGCAAGCATACCAAGTTTCAAAGTGATCCAATAATAAATGTGACCTGCACAGTGTGCCAAGGAGAAATTTGATGCATAACTGCACTAAGTTCATCAAAGGCCACTGCCAGAGGCAACATTTATTGGCAGATATAGAAGAAAATTGATAGCTCCCATCTAGAGGTAACCCCAAACAAACATACCAAGTTTCAAACTGATCTGATCAAAAATGTGCACTGTACGATGTGCCAAAGGAGTATCTTGATGCCTAATGAAACTAAGTTTAAACAGGGTTCTTACACTTTTCTGGCCAAAAATTTCCATACTTTTTCCATACCTTTTCCAGACCTGACGTACCATTTTTCCAGACTCAAATCGCATCATTTACCATCATGCCGAAGGCACAGGCACCGTCTCAAGTGGAATCTAGGGCCCGCAACCCTTGAAAGTTCATTACTACATGTACATATATGCTAACAAAGTGGTACTGGTGGTACTGGTAGCTAAACTGGCAGTGATTCTACATGTTGATTAGCTGCATACATGTATGTATTCAGCCAATGAAAATGTACAATCCCTACAGCTGAAAATCTGTTTTCATACGGTGTTCAGCGTACATCTATAAGGAATGTGTCCCACCCATATAACAATAAAGCAAGTTCTCTCTTAGACTTCTAGATTAACCCTTTACCCAACGTAACGGCCAAAACCGGCCAGCGCTATTCTCAAAAATCGCCAATTAATTTTCAAAATATTTTCATTTTTTGTCTCAAAAACATAGGTTATGACCCCTCGTTGGAACGAGCTCGTCGAGCTCGTTCCAACGAGGGGTCATAACCTATGTTTTTGAGACAAAAAATGAAAAAATTTAGTTATTCAAGAATTTTTTTGGCAAGTGTCGTCTGCTTTTCACGTTAGGTAAAGGGTTAAATAAAAATTTCTTGACATTGTTTTATCATAAGAGTAAAAACGTCTAACTTACCACAGTCCTTCGCGTGAGACGGGCGCTATTGCGCTCGCCCGTAATTTAAAAAAAGACGAGCGCAAAAAATCGCACCCGTCATCGAACAGTTCAACTTCACTTAAATTGCACTCAACTCACAAGCATTGCCACGCTTCAAGTCAGAATGGACATCTATTTTGTTATTGTCCACTGGTTAATGGTAAAACAAAAACAAAATTAAAACTGCTGTTATATCCACCCCCCACTCCACCTTCATATCACCATCCGCTCCGCAAGAGGTCGGAATCGGTATTGTCAGTGAAAACTGAAACATTTCCAGTTTCCTTTGTTCACTGCGCATGTCATTATACATCCCCATTCATCCAGTAAACGAAACCGAAAGAACAGCACTAATTTAATCAAAATTTGCTTTAAAAATTCTCATAATTATCTTGTACATACGTTTTATTTTCAGATTTTGGGTTTTAATTCTCAATTTAATGAATAAAACAAACAGAAAACCATGTGGTGTTGTTTTTCATTTTTTGTACAGGTTACTCTCAAAGCTAGAAATGGACGTAAGTTAAGTATGTCAATCAACACTGCAAACCACCCCCTTGAAAACAGACAAACATTGTCTGTTTAAAAATAGCTGTTTTTTTTTTAAATATGTACATTTATTACGAATAAACAAAATATAGCTTCACACAAAATCAATAAAAAAAAATCGTAATATGAAGACCAGATAAAATTTACACAGCGGAATACGAATAACAAAATAGTTGCCTCCCTTGGCAAAATTCAAAAAATTGATTTTACACTGAAAGTCATAACTTCACATGTTGCAGAGCATGATGGAATGATAAATGAGCATGTTTTATTAAACCAATAAGTCATACATCATATTGCTGGTTAAATTGTTATATAATTCTCAAATACCAAAGTTGTAATTATTTTTTATTTTTAATTACCACTTTCTCATTAATTTCTGAACACCCGTTTTCATAGTGAGTTGTGCACGCTCGAATGTGGCAGTGTTCTTTCACAAGGAGTGGTGCACCGCTCGAAACTGGCAGTGTTCAATCAGTATCTTTGTGATGATGTTCGACCACTGTGAAAACTATATGTTATGGGCGTGTTTCAGACAACTATTGACAGCAGTCTGCACACTTATTTGAAACAAGTCACAGCTTCCAAAACGAGGTTGACACAAAATAAACAAGTCAATTTTGCTTGGGATATATAATTTTTTAATAAAGACTTATTACACTGAACACAGACATAATGTATTACACAAAGGACGAATTTAACAACACAAAAACCCCAACTCCCAAAAATATACATAATACAGTATTACAGTTCTAGTTGATACCGGGGTAAGTACAGTGTTGCAACAAGTCACCTGTTTTTCCATTTGATGTCTCAAAGTTCAAACAACTTTCGTCCAATTTGAAACTTTGGGGGGTGGGGGGTTGACTCGAGTAGGGCACTCTGGTTCATAAATCTGAAAAAGAGAGGGTGCGCCTAATCACGAATATGGGCTTCGACACGGGTGAGTACGGTAGCTGTGTTTAAACACATCTGTCTCAAACATGCACAGTTGTAAAACTTTGGGAAATTTTGAGAGTGCGATCGCACTTGCAACACAATTTGCGAGTGCACTTTTTTGCACCCGCAAAATTTACTCACACGAAGGACTGTTACCACAAGACAGTCTGTGTGCCAGAATATATTCTACTTGAAATAGTTTCAGAAATTATCCACACTAACAGTAATAATCCTTCAACATACACAAGATATGTGCATGTAGTTTGAAAAGCTTCTTAAGCAGGTTATAGCATAAACATCATGTAACAATGATCCAAATGAAACTGAAGAAATGAATTATAAAATGAGAAATCAAACTGCAACTGTAGTAACACCAATTATCACCATGAACAAAAATCAGTTTTTATATTCTTTTAGCTTGTTGTCAATTTCTTCATCGAGATTTTTTTGAACAAGAAAATTTTGAAGCAATCTGACTATCAGGAAACATGAGGCGAAATACGTCAGAAACACCCTGACGACTCTTGTAAGAATGGTGTTTTTCCATCATATTCAAAGTCCAGTAAATTTCTGCTGTTAAAACACTCTTGTCGGTAACAAAGTCTCCAAGGGTTGAAACGCCCCCAGTGCCAGTGGCTCCATGACTATGTTCGTGAGACACTTCCAATGCGTCAAGTTTTTGTTTTGAAGAAACACCGTGAAGACCATTGCCAGGTGTTGAGTCTTACCTATTCTCGTAGCTTCGGAAAAAAATCCTTCCATATGATTTTGTTGTTGTTTCATTTTCACTAAGGCAGCATGTTTTTTACCTGCCATGTGACTTAGAAAGGCCGATTCGCCCATATTCGATACGTCAAATGATTTTCTGCATATTGTACACATTGCCTTTTTATTCGAAGTTTTGTCCTGAGAAATCCATTGTTTGAATCTGGGGTCTGTTTCCCATTTCGGCGAAAAAACACACTTCCCCATGATAAACAAATACAAAAATAACAAATGACCTTCACATTGGAAATTTCCAAGACAATAAAACACAGTGCGCATGTGAATTGACCTTCGGAATTTTCCGTAATTCCGAGCTGCATTCAGCTTTGAAACACCTGTGAAACAGCGATATCTCGGTTGTATTCCATTGAAAATGTGCGAAGTTTTCCGATCCGAATTTTTCTGTTATCGAATGCGGGGCGTTGACAAATAATAATTCTTGTGTGCTGGTTCTTTTTACTCAGAATGATTACACCTTTGTTAAAAACAGTAATTTCCATACTTTTTCAAGACCCCAAGGCTCGACACACATATTTTCAAACCTTTTCCAGACCTTTTCCAAACCGCCCCAAATTTCCATACTTTTTCCAGTTTTCCAGACCCACGTATGAACCCTGTTTAAAGATCCTTGCCAGCGCAACATTTTTTGACAGACGGAAATGGAAGAAAATCGATAGTTCCATCTAGAGGTCACCCCAAACAAGCACGCAAGGTTTCAAAGCAACCAGCTCATAAATGTGCCCTGTAGGGTGTGCCAATGAAAAATATTGAGGTCTGACTAAATTAAGTTCTAAGAACGTTGGATGCAGCAACATTTTTCGACAGAAATGGAAGAAAGTTAAAAAATTTATAGTAATTTATATATTTTTTATACTTACCAATGACCCAGACTTAGCTGGTGTTAACTCTAAAATATTTAGGGCCAAATACAAATTTTACCCCCCAATCCCCCAAATTTGCATCTAAAACCGAAAATTACATGTCCTATATGGTCCTCCATACTTTTACTCCACTGCGCATGCGCAGTGTCAAGGAGGTCTCAAAATTGGCGCAATTATCATTCTTACAACCAGTGCCTGGTAAGCGTTATGTACTCAGCGGGAGGTATGAGTTCCAGACTCATGGGAGGGCCATCCCCGTCTGGGTCATTGGTAAGTATAAAAAATATATAAATTACTATAAATTTTTTAACATTTTTATACTGTACCAATGACCCAGACTTAGCTGAATAGTAAAAAGGTTGGAGGGCCTAGGACATAGAGAAAATCCAATAGACTCAACTACATATACAGAATTATCCCCTCGAGGAGAAAGGAGAAATAGGCTTTACATGTATCTTTCTATTTGCATCAAAACGAGAAAGACACAATACCATTCTGTACTTGAGCACAATACCATCAATGATCTCTATTAACCTGCAGTATAACCCGTTATGCTAATTATTTTTAAAGGAAAGTCAATAAATAAAGGAAGTCCAGAGAAATGAGACCCTTTATACTCATTAAAAGTGTCCGAGGATTGTATATTAACGCCCGTATGACATGTGACATATACAAATGCTTCACACCGAGCTACACTTTAAAAATATTACATGAATGAGTAAACATTAGCTTTACACTTTAAAATCATCCCTGTACCGACAGAATTACTGACTCCAGGGGAGGTATTCCTTTGCTTATCACTATAAAGCAGGTGACCTAAAGGAACACCCCTCCCCCCCTCCCCCCCATGAATCAAATACTCCAGAGCGAAGAGGGCAGCAGGACAGAGTCACTGCCGGAACCGAAAGCCTACACAACTATAGTTGCAACTGTTTAGTGGATGACATTCTGAGCAACAGATAACAGACCTAAACAATGCAGATCTCCAGAAATGGACTCAATATTTCTAAGGTACAGATTTGTGAAAGTGGAAGGCTGAAACCAATATGCAGCCCTCGTTAGATCTGTAATAGCAACACTATTAGCGTGAGCCCATGAACTCTTACTTCTTGAGCTGAAATCTTAAGCACAGACTGCTGAGTTGAAGATATCATAAGCAGTACTGATAGTTAATTGAAACCATCTAGCCATAGAATGGACCGAAATGTGGAGGAAGCTTCCACGGCATGTCCCACAACAGACACCTGAGTAGATTAATCCACGGTCTTTGTGGAGATCGAGATGCTACCAACAGAATTTTGCATTGAGATTATTTAAATTGAGCAATATCTGCTGAATCAACGGCGCTGGAGGATACGCATATCCTATTATTCCGTCTCACGAAATCGATAGAGCGTCTACTGCAAACGCTCGAGGATCCGAACATGGTGACACATACGTCTGCAACTGATTGTTGAGTCCATCATTGGCCGCTCTCATTGGTAGCAAATCTGATTAAATACTCGTTTGTTGAAAGTCCATTCTGACGGCAACAAGCGGCCACTCCGTAAAAGGTAGTCCACTAATACGTTCAGACTACCCGGAATATGACGGACCGATAGGAGAACTTGATGTTCTAGTACAAACAGAAGGATTCATTCCGTTAACTTGAATAACAGAATGGAATGAGTGCCACCCTGGTTCCGAATATACGCTAATACCGTCGAATTGTCGGACAGAATTTGCATGTGAGCATTCTGAATAACGTTCATCCAATGACGTAGCACAAGCCAAACTGACATCATTTCTTGATGTTTATGTGCTTGATTAGGAACTGCGGATCCCAAAGATTCTGGCACTTCAAATCTGTTGGGCTCTATGTTGCGTCCCAACCTGTTTGACTGGCATCCGTCAAAACTGTAAAACTCGGATCCAGCAATTGCAGTGGTGAGTTAACCACTGAATATCTGCCCAAGTCTGAATCTCTTGTTCACTTGATTTGACAAGAGGATGTCCGTATCGAGTGAATGAATCTTCACCCTCCAATTCTGGGTCAGAAAAATTTGGAGAGGACGAGTGCGTAGCCACCCCATCGGAATAAAA
The DNA here is from genome assembly GCA_031216915.1 of Pictodentalium vernedei. Lineage (NCBI taxonomy): Eukaryota > Metazoa > Mollusca > Scaphopoda > Dentaliida > Dentaliidae > Pictodentalium > Pictodentalium vernedei. The sequence continues at coordinate 36,118,348 of CM062290.1, forward strand.
TCCGTGGCAGCTTAGCACAAACCTATCAGTCTCATGAAATCTCTCGCTGTAACTTTGTCTGTGAAGACAATAGCGAGCGTAACAACTGATTAAATTTCGCTCTGGTTAACGGCAGACAAACGAGATTACTGTGCATCTCAAAGTTCATCCCCCGGTGGATGAATGACTTGGACAACACCAGATCCGACTTCTCCTCGTTTACTTATGAAACCGAGACGTCGGAGCAATAGAAGCAGATTCTGCACATCGTTCTGAAGCGTTCATTGCCATAACTCTGAAGAATGTCGTCCAGGTAGGCCGACATTACCGCAGACGAATGAGCTTGGAAATGAGTCATTACCGAGTTCATTATTCGAGTGAAAGCCAGGGCGCTAGATTCAGACCAAAACACATTGCTCGGAGTTGATACATGACTCCTATGATGGCGAAGCGAAGATACTTTCTGAACCAGGGTTCGTACACCTACACAAGGATAAAATTCCATGACTTTTCCATACCTTTTCCAGGACTTTCAAACTTTTTTCCAAGACCCCGAGACAATAAAATTCCATGACTTTTCCAGACTTGTTTAGGGTGAACATTAATCTTGGGTACTAAATTATTTTGGGATATCAGACTCATTCTTTACAGAGGCTAGCATTTCTGTCTTTTCTTTAGCCCTACGACGATAGCTGTTTGACTGAGTAATTAATGTTAAACCCCCACTGGCCTCAGCTTTTTCTGCAAGCTTGTCAGCATCTACAGTTAACTTTTCTATGTCACTTTCAATTCTTGTGCGTTTCACCTTAAGTTCTTCGATTACGTCCACACACGATTTTCTTTTGTTTGTTATTTCATTTCGTGCTTTCTTTTTCTTTTCTTCATCCAAGTAGGTGATATATTTGCTTCTAGCAAACACCGGAAGAGTCGAATTTTTATTATAGGTACAACGCCCCAACTTCTATTTGTACCGAGTCGATTCATACAGTACTTACTAGATGAGGAATCGGGTTGATTTATCCCAGAGACTGGTATGAATAACTGTATATCATAAGGAATCAGGGCGATTCATTCCCGAGACGTTTCGTCCCCGAGATGATTCGTCTGGATAGGTGGCACAATTGAATTATTCATCCCTGGGACAATTGAATACAACATCCCCATGAAAACTCCTGTAGAAAACGAGCGTTATGATAAATAACAGTTTCATATAAGCATGTATATCATTTGAACTGGTTTGACAAATCATTTCTAAAAACGTACATACAGGCCTGTCAGAACAGAATTCTTATTCACACTGCGGGGGGGGGGGGGGGGGGGGGGGGGGGGGGGGGGGGGGGGGGGGGAGGGGGAGGGGGGGGGGGGCATTGGGCAGAGACAAGGTCTGTGAAGCGTTCCAAAAATAAATTGAGGGAAGGGGGGCAGCGCACATTTAATTTATATCACATTGCCGGCTCACACCACTGTTTTTCATGGACTATGGTGGGTTGCACAGATGCATGGGGTCAGGGTGGTCCGATTTGGAGGCCAGGAGGCCAAGTCTGCCATGGCCTACAGTGGTTCAAGCCAGCGTGGGAAAATTTTGATTTTGATATACAATCCCCAAAATTTGAAGACCAATAAATTTCCCTCACACCTTGAAGCTATACCTTTGGCTTTCTGGGCGTCTTGGCAGAAGTTTTTGTTCCGTTTTTGGTGTGAAGGTTTTTAACTTAGGAAGAGTCAGACTGGTAGCTTGTACTTGTCAGACAGAAAAAATGCCGCTCAGGATCACAGATCCAATGTCGAGTTGTGACCTTGACCTTTGACCAGGCGAGTCCAAGGTCAATAGGGTTCTTCCTCGCACCAAGGCCAACACACCTATGAAGTTTCATGACTCTAGGTTGAACCACTATCAAGTTCTCATCCGGAAACCAATTGTTGCGATATACTATGTTCAAGGTCACTGTGACCTTGACCTTTGACCTGGTGAGTCCAACATCAATAGGGTTCTTCCTCGCACCAAGGCCAACACGCCTGTAAAGTTTCATGGCTCTAGGTTGAACCACTATCAAGTTATCATCCGGAAACCAATTGTTGCGATATACTATGTTCAAGGTCACTGTGACCTTGACCTTTGACCTGGTGAGTCCAAGATCAATAGGGTTCTTCCTCGCACCAAGGCCAACACACCTATAAAGTTTCATGACTCTAGGTTGAACCACTATCAAGTTATCATCCGGAAACCAATTGTTGCGATATACTATGTTCAAGGTCATTGTGACCTTGACCTTTGACCTGGTGAGTCCAAGATCAATAGGGTTCTTCCTCGCACCAAGGCCAACACACCTATGAAGTTTCATGACTCTAGGTTGAACCACTATCAAGTTATCATCCGGAAACCAATTGTTGCGATATACTATGTTAAAGGTCACTGTGACCTTGACCTTTGACGTAGCGAGTCAAAAATCAATAGGGTTCTTCCCCTCACCAAGGCCAATCTACCTATGAAGTTTCATGAATGTGAGTTGAACCATTATCAAGTTATCATCCGGAAACCAATTGTTTAAGATTTACTATGTTCAAGGTCACTGTGACCTTGACCTTCGACGTAGCATGTCCAAAATCAATAGGGTTCTTCCTCCCACCAAGACCAACCTATGTATGAAGTTTAATGAATGTGAGTTGAACCACTATCAAGTTATCATCCGGAAACCAATTGTTTACGCCCGCCCGCCCGCCCGCCGCATTATCGAAATGCGACAAACCAAGGCATTCTTGAATGCTGGAAACAATTTTGTAGATCTCATTCGGACCCAACAATACACAGTCAGTTGCGTCGACTCTGACACCGTCTCATCTTGTATGTAAAGGCAGTCTACACTATAGACTGCATGCACATACAATAAATTTTATTACAGGCCGGGGGAAGGTTGTGGGGAGGGAGATTTGAAGATGCAAAAAGAGAATTCAGAAACTAACATTTGACTTAGTTTCGAGACTCGGGCTGCCGCGATGTTTACTACGCATTTCATCACGGGAATGTTTTGCATCAGAAAATTCAAGGGTAATTCAAAACCTGCCATGGAATTCCATGACTTTTCCAGACTACCAATTCAACAAATCAAATTTCTCCAAAACTTTTCCATAGTGGGCTGAAAAAGGTGCCATTTTCCAAAACTTTCCAGGCCTGGAAACAGCATTTTCGAAATTCCATGACTTTCCAGGATTCCAGACTAGCGTACGAACCCTGTGAACGCCTGATGTACCATGACGTGAAAGTATGCATCTTGAGATCTATGCATATAGCATAGTCGTTCACCCGAATACTGGCTCTGACCAATCGGATGGTCCTCATATAGAATCTTGGAGCCACGATAAGCTTGTTTATCCAGCTCAGATTTATGAGTGGACGGAATGAGCCGTCTGGTTTCGGAACCAGAAAAGGATGGTTGTAGAAACCTGGAGATTCCTGGATTTCTACGATCTCTATCGCGATCTTGTTCAGAAGAGACTGGACTTCTGATGGAAGCGAGCCTCTTTCCTGCGGACTTGACGGAAGCCGAGTCCATCTTGGACGTCCGAGTTAACAGAGGTTTGCGTTTGAAGGACAATTTAGTCCTTCCGAAATCACCCCTCGAATCCAAGGGACGTCCGTAATCTACTCCAAATTGATTGAGAAACTTGACAGTATTCTGCTCACTGGTACATGATAGAGGTTAATACCATTACCTCCTGGTCCTGCAAGGCTTGCGGAAGGAGAAACCATGTCCTCCACGGCCCGCACCTCGCCCCGTCGACCTAGGGGCATCTGACCGGATGTCTCGGCCAGTATTACGGCCCCTACCTGAGTCGCTAGCTACCCTGACAGTCTCCAGAGTAAGACCTAGAGGACGCATAGGAACCTCTATAGGAACTTCCCTTGGACGTATTCACCCTAGAAGTGCCTGTCCTACTTTTCTCCGCTGAATCTGACTCTATGGAAGCGGATTTGAATAGCAGAGAGTCTGAAGCTTTCTTAGTTATCTGATCATAGATTGCGGAAAGCTTGCCGTCGAAGAGAAACTCTTCGGAGACCAGAGAGACTCTGAGAGTTTTTCACCTTACTATCCACACGCGTAGATGTAGCCAGGGCCGCGTCACGTCTAACCAACTCCATATCGACACTAAAAGGGCGGAGTTATGCATGAGGCCCTTGAAAGAACTCTTAAAGAGGTTGTACATCCTGGAATTATTTTTCCTTTCAGACGTAATAACGCTCTGGTAAGGTGATCTGCGTATGATGATGCGTCTAAGCTAACCCTGGTAGACGATATTGTCGTTTCCAACATCGTGGTTGGAATTGACATTGACGACGGTATAGACAATACTAGGTCTTTGGACTGGTCGTCTAGACGCAGAGAAACTCTCGGAATGCTCTGTCCTGCCGAGTCAAATTATTCCTTGAATTGATGAAAGGCAGATGTAGAGCATTTGCCGATAAGAAACCGGACTTGCCTGTTTAGGTAGCAAGTTATATATAGCGTCATTCAATAGTTCAAATGTCCGTGAGACATTTCTGGACTATGTCGGAAACTGAGGAACAATGTCCCTAAACCGATTAAGAATTCGGAGTCCAGTGGTGCTATCAGTCTCTTATCCGGCAACGCAACATTTTTTGGTACGGAGGAACGTCTGATGATAATGACGGATGTTCTCTACAGCAATTATGTTGTTCTAAAAAGGAAAAATACAACTCCTCCATATCCATTTCGCCATCCTGTTGAACCACTTGTAATTCTTGGTCGTCCGTGCCTGAACCTGCAGTGGAACGTACCAACCCAGCTTCCTCGGATAATTCCTGATCCGAGAGAGTTACTGTCGGTTGCTGCGATAATTTGTGCTATCTGCGATAGCATGTCCGTCCCGGAGGCCTGTGGAGCTGCGGTCTTACAGGATTTAGCCGCTGGAAGCTCCTTGGACGTTGACTCCTGCAAAATTCTTATATGCGAACGTCCGGAGTATGGGCCCAGATGTTGTAGTACGAGAGAGGGACCTCTCTCGCTCGCAGCCCGGATGGACCTGGACGAGCTAGGAACTGGACTAATAGGCTTCCTCTGTACCACCCTCGAATCCGTCGTCACTGGGTGTGCACATTGTATTTTATAGTGCTTGCATCACCCAAATCTCCTTCCTGGGCCGCAACGGACGAACCCGGGTGCTGAGCCATTCGGTGAATGGTCGGGACACCAAGCGAGCTAGCGGACGCCAAAGCCATCGATCCTACTGGGGAACTCCAGGCAATTGACGTATATGCATGAGCACTTTTACCGCTAGCTCTTCATTTGACTGTGATGACGGAAGCACACTTACGAAGACATCACGGTAACATCACCTTGTTCATGTTACTCAATGAGACCTGTGGAGCCGCGGTCCTACGTAATTATCCGCTGGAAGCTCCAGGGACGTTCATTCCTGCATTTATATAATATGAGAACGTCCCAACCGGAAAGGCCTCGTGTCCTTGGCTAGCAGATGGAGTGACCTGGTCGACGTGTATTCCTTGGTCGGCAAAGCAGGAGCACCAGGGACGTTCAATCCTGCATTTATATAATATGCGAATGTCCCCTGGAAATCTGTGGTCACATAGCCAAGGTGCAGTAGTGTGTGTTGACATGAGGATGAGGAAGCCAATATAACAGCCGTGTCGGACTGTCTATGCGACGGAAAGTCCCGAGCAGGAGGAGTGGACTAAGCTCCGACTAATGAAGAAACTGTTAACATACAACATCGCGGCGCAAATGTGATGTAAGAGAGAGGGGGCCTCTCTCGCTCACAGTCCGGGTGGACCTGGACAAGCTAGCTACCGGATTGACAGGCTTCCTCTGTACTATCCTTGGATCCGTCGTTGCTGGGTGTGCACATTTGATGTTTTATAGTGCTTGCATCACCCAATCTGCTTCCCTGGACCGCAACGGACGAACCCGGATGCTGATCCATTCGACACCGGGTGGACTAGCGGGCGATCAATGCCTTTGATCCTACCAGGGAACTCCCGGCAATTGTCGTAATACCTTGAGCACTTCCCGCTAGCCCTGATATTGCAACGACGGAGACACACTTGTTGAAGACATCACGGAAAAATCACTCTGAAAAAGAGACTGATAAAGTAGAGTGACCCTGCGGAGTGAGGACCGGAATGGACCCCTCACCGCTAACAAAATACCATGACACACGTCTCCAACGTTGTCATTCCAATCAACACACACACAGCAAGAATTAGTGCGAATACATTGACTATAACACAATGAACCTGCAAATTAGAGGAACATATCCTCGCATTACAAATTGAACAATATTTTTTCATCAAGAAAAAATATAGACAATCATATTACTCGCACTAACCCTTGAAATAAAGATACATAATATAATATAATCCATTATAACATTTCTAAAGAAAATAATTTCCCAAAAAAAATTTTTGAAAAATTTTTCAGAAGAGCCCAAGTTCCCAATGGGAACAATGAGCCCAAATGGATCCCAAAAAAGCCTAAGTGTGGACAAAAATTTTAAAACCATTTCAAAAAATTAATGTAACACTTACGGACAATATTAATGTATCTTGCTATGAACTGAACTAAGCAGAGAACAAGTAATCACTATCAGAAGTAATAGTTGTCAACACAAACAAAAAGTGTACACAACCAGACGGGGAGCGTGGTGGCTCAGTAGGTAGACGTGCAGGCTGCAAGCCGAGAGGTCCTTGGTTCGAATCCCGGCTGTGGCAACCGCGTTGTGTCCTTGGGCAAGACACTTCATCCCCATTGCCTGCGTGGGGGCACGATGACGCCGTGTACTAAGGCGTACTGCGCACCGATGGTACCCATGTCTTCAACCAATCTAACCCTGCCTGTGCTGCAGTGCGGAGTTACAATGTTGGGGAGCTGACAGCTGCTCGTCGTTGCTCGGTGGTTCTCTCCAGGTACTCCGGCTTCCTCCACCCGTAAAACTGTCACGGTCATGATTAGCCATTGTGCATAAATATATGACCTTAAACATCAATAAATAAATACATATAGTACACAACCAGAAACATGACTCCAGGCACTGATAAACATGGCCCGAAATCAGTTACCAATAATACACTATCTGATGCAAAACAGAGACTTCCACAGAAGAAACTGCAGAACATCAGATGGTAGATGCAGACCAAAACGCCTAAACACCCAAGGGTGAGGACGTAAACATGGGGAAAAACAGAATATTAACCTGTTACCAAGTCAAAACTCCCAAGAAATTTTAGTAATGAACATTACAAAAAATATGCCAAAAGCATGGGAGAATAGCTACGGGGGAATAAAGGAAAGGGAGAGAGGAAACACTGATCAAACTAGATGGTGTCACTTGTGTGCAAAGCACACTATAGTGTATCCCCGCATTTGCATCCTTGACTTCGTATGAATGCTTGATACAAAGATGAAATGTATTATATGACACACTAAAATCATATTGAGTGGCACAGGTGACACAGCTTCGTGCGCACCTACAGACTCCACTGCAACATTTGAGCATGGTTTTAGCGTTTCGAATTACATACATGTACCCTGGGAGCCTTTCGCCGGAAATGATCTAAGAAAACATGAAAGTGGCAACGGTGGCACAGCCACGTGGCACCCCAAATAGGGTTGGGCGGTATTTCGGTATACCGATTATATTCGGTAATATTTTCAATACCGTTACCGATACCGGCAAATAATTGTTTAATCGGTATACCGAAAACTCGGTTTTACCGTGATATGCAATTCTCAAATTGCCCATCGCGGTTGGCTGTGAATAGTTTCACGTCAATCAGGCTCGATACACTTGGCTTAAATTTGGGTAATTATTGTATTCTGTTTAGTTTCTTGCTGTGCGAATCATAGTAAAGTTCAAGATACGTGTGTGTTTGCAGGTTTCTGCCAAGTCATTTATATTCTGTGGAGGCATTTAATGAATAGCTGACTGCTGGAACTGAAGCAATTCTGTTTATCTTGAATTTGAAACAAGTTGAGGTGGAGGGCATGCACTTAGCATGCGTAGTTAGTCATGTGGACACTTTCGGCCAATGGCACTGCCGTCTGCTGAAGTTAAATAAAAATAGGACATTTTCTTTGGGGGAAATATCAGGGGATTCCAAACGAAACTCACAGTGATTGGCTGCTAGGACACGCAGTACGTCATTACTGCCTCGTGACTTCAGAAATGTGCTTGCAGGATTATTCAACACAAAAAGGACGAAAGTCTTGTCATTATTTCAAAAAAAATAAAAAAGCCCAACTTACTTACATTTTCTACCAAGCAGCATTCGCCCCATACAACCTTTTTATTTGAATGGTGATGTGTATGTAATACGGTTATTAATTTTAATCAAACATGAAAATTATTGTGATGAACTGTGGCAATCGCATGCCCTTCTGTTGTTACTTTTTGCACACTTCACTTCTCAATCTCATGTCACTGGACGATTCTGAGTCGAAGAATTATTATCTCTGGGTTTGATTTTATTTTGAATTTTCTTCGATAAACATCAAATGTGCCTTGTTATATACCCCAAGTTGTCCCAACTGAACTTTGTGCTAAACTAAAATCATTTGTGAGTAAATATTTGAAAAAGTTTTGATTTTTGACGGCCGTCTTGTGCAAAGCTTCAGGCTCAAATTTTACAGTTTCGACACGTTGAAGTTGCGTTTTTTGTTATGGAGAAGACCCCCTTTGATTTTAATCGGTATTTCGGTATACTGCGGTAATATTTTGCGATTACCGCGGTATTTATTTTTACCAATACCGCCCAACCCTAACCCCAAAATTCCGAAACCTTTGTGCACATCTACAGACCCTACTGCAACATTTGAGCATAGTTTTAGCATTTCAAATTACATACTCTGGGAGCTTTTCGCCAGAAATGATCTAAGAAAACACGAAAGAAAAATGGTGGCACCACCATGTGGCATCTGAAACCTTTGTACGCATCTACAGACCTTATTGCAACATTTGAACATGCATTTAGCATTTCGAATTACATACCCTAGGAGCCTTTCGCCGGAAACGGTCTAGGAAAACACAAAAGTGGCAACGGTGACACAGCCACGTAGCACCCAAAAAATCCAAAACCTTCCTGCGCATTTACAGACTCTACTGCAACATCTCAGCATGGTTTTAGCGTTTCGAATTACATACTCTAGGAGCCTTTCGCCGGAAACTGTCTAAGAAAACTCGAAAGTGGCAACAGTGGTACAGCCACATGGCACCCAAAAAATCCGAAATCTTTGTGCACATCTACAGACCCTACTGCAGGCCTGGCCTTTTGAAAAATCCAGGGGAGCCGCTATGGCTCCCCTAAATCTGTTTCAGGGGAGCTATTCCACACTTATATTAATTATACACAGTTTTTAATAAGGGAATTGAAAGTTTGAGGAGAGCCATTACAGTTTAAGGAGGGCAATTATGGCCCTCCCCAATATCATTTGAGGGGAGCCAAGGAGAGCCGGAGCAATAGCTCTCCTCAAACGGCCAGGCCTGCTACTGTAATATTTGAGCATGTTTTTTCCATTTCGAAATACATACTGTAGGAGCCTTTCGCCTGAAATGGTCTAAGAGAACATGAAAGAGTCAACGGTGGCACAGCCACATGGCACCCCAAAAATCCAAAACCTTTGTGCGCATCTACAGACCCCACTGCAACATTTGAGCATGGTTTCAGCATTTCGAATTACATACCCTAGGAGCCTTTCGCTGGAAACGGTCGAAGAAAACACGAAAGTGGCAACAGTGGTACAGCCACATGGCACCCAAAAAATCTGAACCTTCCTGCACATCTACAGACCCTACTGCAACATCTGAGCATGCTTTTAGCATTTCTAATTACATACTCTAGGAGCCTTTCGTCAGAAACGGTCTAAGAAAACATGAAAGTGGCAACAGTGGCACAGCCACGTGGCACCTGAAAAATCCAAAACCTTCGTGCGCATCTACAGACCCTACTGCAACATTTGAGCATGGTTTTAGCATTTCGAATTACATACCCTAGGAGCCTTTCCCTGGAAACGGTCTTAGAAAACACAAAAGTGGCAACGGTGGCACAGCCACATGGCAGCTGAAAAATCCGAAACCTTCGTGCGCATCTACAGACCCCACTGCAACATTTGAGCATGGTTTTAGCGTTTCGAATTACATACCCTAGGAGCCTTTCGGCAGAAACGGTCTAAGAAAACACGAAAGTGGCAACGGTGGCACCCCAAAAATCTGAAACCTTCATGCGCATCTACAGACCCTACTGCAACATCTGAGCATGCTTTTAGCATTTCGAATTACATACTCTAGGAGACTTTCACCAGAAACGGTCTAAGAAAGCACGAAAGTGGAAACAATGGCGAAGCCACGTGGCAGCTGAAAAATCCGAAACCTTAGTGCGCATCTACAGACCCCACTGCAACATTTGAGCATGGTTTTAGCATTTGAAATTACATACCCTAGGAGCCTTTCGCCGGAAACAGTCTAAGAAAACACACAAGTGGCAACGGTGGCACAGCCACGTGGCACCTGAAAAATCCGAAACCTTCGTGCGCATCTACAGACCCCATTGCAACATTTGAGCATGGTTTTAGCATTTCGAATTACATACCCTAGGAGCCTTTTGCCGGAAACGGTCTAAGAAAACACAAAAGTGGCAATGGTGGCACAGCCACATGGCACCTGAAAAATTCAAAGAAAACACAAAAGAAAAACGGTGGCACCGCCATGTGGCATCTGAAAAATCTGAAACCTTTGTACGCATCTACAGACCTTACTGCAACATTTGAGCATGCGTTTAGCATTTCGAATTACATACCCTAGGAGCCTTTCGCCGGAAACGGTCTAAGAAGAAAACACAAAAGTGGCAACGGTGACACAGCCACGTAGCACCCAAAAGATCCAAAACCCTCCTGCGCATTTGCAGACTCTAGGCCAGGTCTGCTACTGCAACATTTGAGCATGGTTTTTCCATTTCGAAATACATACTGTAGGAGCCTTTCGCCTGAAATGGTCTAAGAGAACATGAAAGAGTCAACGGTGGCACAGCCACATGGCACCCCAAAAATCCCAAAACCTTTGTGCGCATATACAGACCCCACTGCAACATTTGAGCATGGTTTCAGCATTTCGAATTACATACCCTAGGAGCCTTTCGCTGGAAACGGTCGAAGAAAACACGAAAGTGGCAACAGTGGTACAGCCACATGGCACCCAAAAAATCTGAACCTTCCTGCACATCTACAGACCCTACTGCAACATCTGAGCATGCTTTTAGCATTTCTAATTACATACTCTAGGAGCCTTTCGTCAGAAATGGTCTAAGAAAACATGAAAGTGGCAACAGTGGCACAGCCACGTGGCACCTGAAAAATCCAAAACCTTCGTGCGCATCTACAGACCCTACTGCAACATTTGAGCATGGTTTTAGCATTTCGAATTACATACCCTAGGAGCCTTTCCCTGGAAACGGTCTAAGAAAACACGAAAGTGGCAACGGTGGCACAGCCACATGGCAGCTGAAAAATCCGAAACCTTCGTGCGCATCTACAGACCCCACTGCAACATTTGAGCATGGTTTTAGCATTTCAAATTACATACCCTAGGAGCCTTTTGCCGGAAACGGTCTAAGAAAACACACAAGTGGCAACGGTGGCACAGCCACGTGGCACCTGAAAAATCCGAAACCTTCATGCGCATCTACAGACCCCATTGCAACATTTGAGCATGGTTTTAGCATTTCGAATTACATACCCTAGGAGCCTTTTGCCGGAAACGGTCTAAGACAACACAAAAGTGGCAATGGTGGCACAGCCACATGGCACCTGAAAAATCCAAAGAAAACACGAAAGAAAAACGGTGGCACCGCCACGTGGCATCTGAAAAATCTGAAACCTTTGTACGCATCTACAGACCTTACTGCAACATTTGAGCATGCGTTTAGCATTTCGAATTACATACCCTAGGAGCCTTTCGCCGGAAACGGTCTAAGAAGAAAACACAAAAGTGGCAACGGTGACACAGCCACGTAGCACCCAAAAAATCCGAAACCTTCCTGCGCATTTACAGACTCTACTGCAACATCTCAGCATGGTTTTGGCGTTTCGAATTACATACTCTAGGAGCCTTTCGCCGGAAACGGTCTAAGAAAACACGAAAGTGGCAATGGTGGCACAGCCACGTGGCACCTGAAAAATCCGAAATCATTGTGCACATCTACAGACCCTACTGCAACATTTGAGCATGGTTTTACCATTTTGAAATACATACTGTAGGAGCCTTTCGCCGGAAATGGTCTAAGAGAACATGAAAGAGGCAACGGTGGCACAGCCACGTGGCACCCCCAAAAATCCAAAACCTTCGTGCGCATCTACGGACCCTACTGCAACATTTAAGCATGGTTTTAGGATTTCGAATTACATACCCTAGGAGCCTTTTGCCAGAAACGGTCTAAGAAAACGTGAAAGGGACAACAGCACAGCCACTAGGCAGCTGAAAAATCTGAAACCTTCGTGCGCATCTACAGACCCCACTGAAACATTTGAACATGGTTTTAACGTTTCGAATTACATACCCTAGGAGCCTTTCGCCGGAAAGGGTCTCAGAAAACACGAAAGTGGCAACAGTGGTACAGCCACATGGCACCCAAAAAATCTGAACCTTCCTGCACATCTACAGACCCTACTGCAACATCTGAGCATGCATTTAGCATTTCGAATTACATACTCTAGGAGCCTTTCGTCAGAAATGGTCTAAGAAAACATGAAAGTGGCAACAGTGGCACAGCCACGTAGCACCTGAAAAATCCGAAACCTTCATGCGCATCTACAGACACCACTGCAACATTTGAGCATGGTTTTAGCATTTCGAAATACATACCCTAGGAGCCTTTCGCTGGAAACGGTCTAAGAAAACACGAAAGTGGCAATGGTGGTGCAGCCACGTGGCAGCTGAAAAATCAGAAACTTTTGTGTGCATATACAGACCCCACTGCAACATTTGAGCATGGTTTTAGCATTTCGAATTACATACCCTAGGAGCCTTTCGCCGGAAATGGTCTAAGAAAACACAAAAGTGGCAACGGTGGCACAGCCACGTGGCACCTGAAAAATCCGAAACCTTCACGCGCATCTACAGACACCACTGCAACATTTGAGCATGGTTTTAGCGTTTCGAAATACATATCACAGGAGCCTTTCGCTGGAAACGGTCTAAGAAAACACGAAAGTGGCAATGGTGGCGCAGCCACGTGGCAGCTGAAAAATCAGAAACCTTTGTGTGCATATACAGACCCCACTGCAACATTTGAGCATGGTTTTAGCATTTCGAATTACATACCCTAGGAGCCTTTCGCCGGAAACGGTCTAAGAAGAAAACACAAAAGTGGCAACGGTGGCACAGCCACGTGGCACCTGAAAAATCTGAAACCTTCGTGCGCATGTTCTGACCCCATTGCAACATTTGAGCATGGTTTTAGCGTTTCGAATTACATACCCTAGGAGCCTTTCGCCGGAAACGGTCTAAGAAAACACAAAAGTGGCAATGGTGGCACAGCCACGTGGCACCTGAAAAATCCGAAACCTTTCGTGCGCATCTACAGACCCTACTGCAACATTTGAGCATGGTTTTAGCATTTCGAATTACATACCCTAGGAGCCTTTTGCTGGAAACGGTCCAAGAAAACATAAACGTGGCAACGGTGGCACAGCCACATGGCACCTGAAAAATCTGAAACCTTCGTGCACATCTACAGATCATTTAGCAACACCCTAATGCAGTTATAGAACTCTGAATTACATAGGTTGGTATTATTCGAAAGAAAAGTGAAAAATTAGCACATTTTTCAAGTGGCCCCACAGAAGCCACTTGGTGGCGCAAAACTTTAAAAGTGGTATTTTTGGATTGCACAGACCCTATTGAACAACTGTAGAAAGTTACAGCGTTTCGAATTACAAAACCGGACGTACGGATGTACGGACGCAGATCACGACAATATCCCCGCATTTTTTAAAATGTGGGGATAACAATGGAACATTCATAGCAAGAATGACCACAACAGGGTCATGCCTCGAAATTAGGTAACATGAAATAATTTCATAAAAAAAAAAAAAAGTTACAGCCTTGAACATTTCCTTTCACTGTTTCTTCCTCTCCTCCTTCTATTTCCCCCTTATATCCACCATTTCTCTCATAATTATGTGTCTGGCATCATTTAAACTGAGATTTACAAGCACAAATATCAGTCAGTTGTAACTGAATTGAGGGCCAAACAAAGAATGATAATTGTGCCAATTTCGAGACCTCCTTGACACTGTGCATGCGCAGTGGAGTAAAAGTATGGAGGACCATATAGGACATGTAATTTTCGGTTTTAGATGCAAATTTGGGGGATTGGGGGGGTAAAATTTGTGTTTGGCTCTAAATATTTTAGAGTTAGCTAAGTCTGGGTCATTGGTACAGTATAAAAATATCAATAGCTCCCATCTAGAGGTCACCACAAACAAGCATGCCAGGTTTCAAAGCAATCCAATCATAAAGGTGCCCTGTAGGGTGTGCCAAAGGGAAATATTGAGGTTTGACTAAACTAAGTTTTAAGAACATTGGCCGCAGCAACCTTTTTTGACAGAAATGGAGGAAAATCGATAGCTCCCTTCTAAAGGTTACCCCAAACAAGCATGCCAGGTTTCATAGCAATCTGAACATAAATGTGCCCTGTAGGGTGTGCCAAAGGGAAATATTGACGTCTCACTAAACTAAGTTCTAAGAACGTTGGCGCAGCAACATTTTTTGACGGAAATGGAAGAGAATCGATAGCTCCCATCTAGAGGTAACCCCAAACAAGCATGCAAGGTTGCAAAGCATCCTGATCATAAATGTGCCTGTAGGGTGTGCCAAAGGGAAATATTGAGGTCTGACTAAACTAAGTTCTAAGAACGTTGGCCGCAGCAACATGTTTTGACGGAAATTGAAGAAAATCAATAGTTCCCATCTAGAGGTCACCCCAAACAAGCATACCACATTTCAAAGTGATCTGATCATAAATGCGACCTGTGAGGTGTGCCAAAGGAAATTTGTCAAGTTGAGGTAAAAGTGAGTTATTCAAGAATTTTGTTCGCAAGAGTCGTCTGCTTTTCATGCTAGGTGAAGGATTAATTAACCCTTTACCCAACGCAGACGATATCAAAATTTATTATTTTAAATATAATTTTTAAAAAATTTTGCAAAAAATTTCAACAAAACCATATCATGTGACCCCTCATTGGAACGAGCTCAATGAGCTCGTTCCAATGAGGGGGTCACATGATATGGTTTTGTTGAAATATTTTGAAAAATGAAATTTTTTCAACTGCTCAATTTGCATATTACGAGGGCGGATGCGGGCGATTCGTTGGGTAAAGGGTTAACCCTTTACCCAACGCAGATGATATCAAAATTTATTATTTTAAATATCATTTTTTTCAAATTTTTCAAAAAATTTCAACAAAACCATATCATGTGACCCCTCGTTGGAACGAGCTCGACGAGCTTGTTCCAACGAGGGGGTCACATGATATGGTTTTATTGAAATTTTTTGACCCCTCGTTGGAACGGGCTCGACGAGCTTGTTCCAACGAGGGGTCACATGATATGGTTTTACTGAAATTTTTTGAAAAATAATATTTTTTCAACTGCTGAATTTGCATATTACGCGGGCGGATGCGGCCGATTCGTTGGGTAAAGGGTTAATATCCAAGAACCACAGGAACAAGGTAGCACAATACACAGAGAATTGTGATTAATGTAACACGATTCAAGCATAACACAATTAACTGTTACAACCCTGGTGTTGAACTGTTGGCTCTGTAAACAGTCATGAATGAGTGCAGGGTTCATACAAAAATTTGCTCACAAAGTTCAAGGGATTTTCAAGGGCTTCTTCTTTTTTTTCAAGGGCTACATATACTATTCAGCTTGTTGTATGAGCTCTAAAAATCTAAGATACATGTGACACGGATCTGACTTTGGAAGTCAGGAAGTACTGGTACCCAAAGTGTGATCTGTGTTACAGTAATCTTGGTAAAACGTTCCATACTTTTTTATGTTTTTTTTTAACTGAGCGACAAAAGCGCAACAAACAAGTAAAAGGTGAGTACGCATATATTTACAATGCCCAGGAAACAGTTGGTATTCAAAGGTTTTTCAAGAGATTTCTGAAAGTTCAAGGGTTTCTCAAGGGCTAATTTCAAATTCCAGGGGTTTTCAAGAAAAAACTCATTTTCAAGGGTTTTTCAAGAGCTGTATGAACCCTGGAGTGAAGTAACTTACCCTTTGTCCATATTGCATTATACTTCTATAGTCGTATGGTACACCACGATTATCCAGTAATGAAGGATGTACTCTTTTCATCATGTTCCGTGCCCCATGCTGGACATTATTCATATGTATTCTAACATATTTGTCTCTATCTTTTCGATTAAATGTATGAAAAAATCCAATCGAATGTCCGACTTCATGTAAAAGAACACCGAACTGCAAAGAAAATAAAAATACACAGCATTTGTATAGATATCAAAGAGAAAAACAAGTACTATTTCTATTTAACCCTTTACCCAACGCAGACGATATCAAAATTTATTATTTTAAATATCATTTTTTAAAATTTTTCAAAAAATTTCAACAAAACCATATCATGTGACCCCTCGTTGGAACGAGCTCGTCGAGCTCGTTCCAACGAGGGGTCACATGATATGGTTTTGTTGAAATTTTTGGAAAAATAACATTTTTTCAACTGCTGAATTTGCATATTAAGCGGGCGGATGCGGGCGATTCGTTGGGTAAAGGGTTAAGCACTTTTGAAGGACTGTTAATGATTTTCAAGGAACCTTATTGTGCACTATGGTGCATACTGTTATGATGACCTGTCACATAAAGTTGATTTTGTATCGTACTGAACTCTCTGCACTCAGTTGGTGGAAAAATCCGACATTCGAAACATATACACAAGTCACTGTTGTCAAGAAAATCCGACATTTGCATATCCCATAATTAGCCTGTCAGCTTGCAGAATATCAACACTGGGGGGAATTCCCCATTTGTTTATGTATTAGAGCCAATGAAAGTCTTTCAAGTACGAAGCTAATCCCTGTGTGTTATTATATAAAGTAACGGAGATGTTCCAATTTTTTGTCCGGTAGAGGGACGAATTGCCCAAATATGGATGTCGAGAAGATCCGACATTTGCATAACCCATAAAAAGTCATTTGTCGCATAAATTAATGACATTCTGTTAATTTCCTGACCTATTTACGTTTAATATCAAATAAAAATAATCCATTCTCTGCGTAATTATTAATATATCTCCAAAAAAAGAATATCATATTTCAATTTTAAATCTGCTAGGGGTCGAATAGTCTCATTTAAATTTCACTGTAAACAATGGCGTCTTCAATTCAGAGTTCAAACGAAAATGGTTTATCTGCTTTTTATGACATAATTGGCCAAACTGATTCAGATGATAGGTATGGGTATTCAGAAATTCAAAATGACAATAATTCGTCGGACGAATATGAAACTTGTGAAAGTGAAAATGTTGAATCTGACAATATTGAAACAGCTGATTTGACAAACACATGTGCCAGCAACGTGACCAATGTTGACGAAATTCTTGCTGATTCTTACCAGCAATCGTGATTGAAGCAATTTACTGAACCGACTGGATTTCAATTTTCTTTTGTGGTACAGAACGCGAGTTAGATATTTTTTCCGAAAATTCTGGACGATGATTTTTTCGAAATGTTGGTGATGAAAACAATTTTATTTGCTGAACAGTACTTCGAAAATTCTGGACGATGATTTTTTCGAAATGTTGGTGATGCAAACAAATTTATTTGCTGAACAGTACTTTGTAGAACACAAAAACATGAAGTCATTTGCACTCACTCGTTCCTGGGTAGATACAGATATGGGCGAAATGAAGGCCTTTATTGGTATACTTTTATTCATGGGACTCATAAAACTGCCTATGTAAGACTCGTACTGGTCAACCGACAAACTAACTGAACTTAGGGGATTCAGGGATATCATGAGCCGGGACAGATAGTTACAAATTTGGATGTTTTTCCACATAGCGGACAATACGCAAGCACTTCCAAGGGATGATATCGATTTTGACAAAGCAGGGAAAATTTGGCCGGTTATTAATTTTCTTGTTGAAATATTTCAACATTTATACACACCTTCACGTGAACTCTCAGTTAACGAATCACTCATCGCCTATAAAGGCAGAGCTGCATTTGTCCAGTATATGCCCAACAAACCGCATAAGTGGGGCAACAAAGCATGGACCCTAGCTGAAGCAAAGACTGGTTATTGTTATAACTGGGTGTTATACACAGGAAAGGTGACCGGTGAGGTGACCACAACTGTTGATGTTGGCGCTGACATTTGTAGACCAATAAGAGAAAAAGGGTACCATGTGTATATGGACAATTATTTTTTCTCGCCTGATTTATTCGATAAATTAGCAGCCTTCGATATCGGGGCCTGTGGGACACTAAGATGTAATCGCATGGGTGTACCAAACAAAATCAAACAGGCTCGGAAAACATTGAAAAAAAATGACCCCCCCTGTTTTTGAAAGAGATGATATTCTGTTTGTTTATTTCTTGGCTGGACAAAAAACCATTGACCCATATTACTACATTGCACAACTCTCAAATAATGAACAAAACTGTAAGGTCACGAGAGCATGAACACCATCGTCACATTGTGAAAAAACCAAAAGCAATAGAAGCCTATAACCAGTACATGGGTGGGGTGGACTGGATCAGAAACTTTGGACTTACCTGCCTGAACATAGGACAGTAAAATGGTGGAAGAAAGTGTTTCTTTACCTTCTGGAGGTCACTTTTGTTAATTTTACTGTACTATGGCAATACATTCACCCTCAAAAGCACATATACAAATACAAAGTTCGCCTTCATTTGATTCACTTATGGAAGATTATATCAGACCTACCACATCAAAAGCAAGACAAAGTACCCGCCATGTCTGAATTGGTTGATACTCCAAACTGGTAGCTCGCCATTTTTTGGGAATAAACAATAATAAAACAAAAGGGGGAAAACAAGTCTACCCAGACTGTGTTGTCTATTCAGACAGGAAACCGAGTTGCCGGAATCAAACTCAATACATTTGTAAAGGGCAGACATGTTAACCCTTTACCCAACGAAT
This sequence comes from Pictodentalium vernedei, assembly GCA_031216915.1. NCBI lineage: Eukaryota > Metazoa > Mollusca > Scaphopoda > Dentaliida > Dentaliidae > Pictodentalium > Pictodentalium vernedei. The sequence continues at coordinate 36,137,545 of CM062290.1, forward strand.
CGGCCGCATCCGCCCGCGAAATATGTAAATTCAGCAGTTAAAAAAATATTATTTTTTCAAAAACATTCAACAAAACCATATCATGTGACCCCTTGTTGGAACGAGCTCATCGAGCTCGTTCCAACGAGGGGTCACATGAAATGGTTTTGTTGAAATTTTTTGAAAAAATTGAAAAAATTATTTTTAAAATAATAAATTTTGATATCGTCTAAGTTGGGTAAAGGGTTAACCTCCAGAATAATTTTTCAGGGAACCAGAGGGTGATTTTCAGGGAAATGGGATGGATTTCAGGGAAAAGTTCGCGCGCGGACAAAATAAAAGAAAAAACTTGTGAATTTTCAGCTCATGGACCACTATTAACACCAGGTTATATCCAGATGTAGTTGTCAACTATGCTGATGCATTTATGCTATGTTAAAAAATCATAAAATAACTGTTGATTTGACCCCCCCCCCCCCCCCAGGATCCTCTTATTCATGCCCCCCCCCCCCCCCCCCCCCCCCCACAGAGCACCTCCACCTGTGGTTTGCTCTTATCAAAGTCTTTTTAGCTAATAATTTCCCAAGTCTGGAAATGTTCACAGGAAAAGATGTCCTAATGTTCAGTTACTTCAAGAACATTAGTACTTAGAAAGTATCTTTATCAAACTTCATGCATGTGGGACGTTTGTGCCCTACACAAAACTTTTCTTTTCATCATTGAAGCATTTTATTTAATTCCATTCGAAATTTTCTGGGTACAGATGGCCAACAGTTAACAGTTCTGTAGTCAGCACAACAGAATAAATGTAGTGTTAGAAAATAAGTCCACTGTGTTTAAATATGCAGTCATAATTTTTCGGCATCCTAAGCGACTTTAACCTACTTTTAAATTGTGCAAAATCGTTGTTGTTTACGTTTTGATTTGGGAAAAGGGGTGAGAATTAAAGCTATTCTATGAAGGAATAAATAAATATATATTATTTAATTCCTTTTCATATATTTTAATTTCCAAAAAACTGCCTTTAAATGAAGGTTGAGTTTTCAATTTTTTGAAAGTAAGTCACCTATTTTCACTTCGACACTGGCACATTGATCACGAATCTCCTAAGAAAAAACCCAGAAATAAACATTAACACAGTTGAAATATATATCATAAAATACCCTTTTCTTAAATAAATTTAACTTAAATCCATATTTTACTGCTTCGTGAGTTTTTACCAGAGTTTTTGCCATTCATTTATTTGCATTTATTCGCATCATGCCCATTTAAAACAATTTTAAAGGACTTCCCCCACAGGCAGTGATTTCTGTGACATATTTTGAAATGAACTTGTTTACCATACTATACAAGAACTGCAGAAGCACAGGCGTCGTCAGAAAGGGGGGGGGGGGGGGGGAGTGCGAACAAACCCCTGTTTATGTTTTTTTTTAATGAACAGAGAATGCAAATAAATCCTACAAAGGGCACCAGAGAGATCCGTTTGATACTAAATTTTTAAAAAAAAGTCCGGGTGGTGGGGGAATGTCCCCCAGTATGCTCATGAATACTTTCGGGACAGGGGTCCTAGCTACAGGGAAGGGGTGGTACACCGACGGTACACTTCATCGAAGTCAAAGACGAACCCATTCTGACAAATACTGGCGACGCCCATGAGAAGTAAGTTTTCAAGCAAAATGTGAAAAAGTACATGATTTTTGGGGGCTTCTACGTGGGCTGAATATCTGACCCTTCAGTGCTGATATTTAGAAATAGTCTTTTCCCATTTTCCCAACCCACTATTTTCTAAAGTCCAAAGAGATTACAGAGAATGTGTTGAACATTTCTCCATGTTCCTGTTGGCTATGAAATTTTTAAAGCTATCTAATAAAGTTTTTTATCTGATAACCATAGGGTATAACAACCGTTGTATATACTTGAAGTATATACAACGGGTGTTGTATATAATTATAATTTATGCGAACGACCTCTGACCTCTTTCAATTCCATTTTCATTCATTCATTCATGAAACATCGTTATATCACAGGGCAGGTTTTAATTGTACGCTTATTGCACTTTGTCAAAATCCTCTGATGGTGTCATTTCTTATTTATTTTGCTTCAATAAAGGCAACCTAAAATTTTGCTTCAAAACATTGTAGAAATTACTTGAATGTTAATAGTAATTAGTATGCGGCGACTGCGAACTATTTATAGTCACGGCCTCGATCAAAAGTACTCGCGGAACTGCACTAATTAAAAGTTCGTCTGCTCTACCTGAAAAAAAAACACTTCGTAAAAATTGTAAACAAACGCAAAATTATTTGTTATATTGGGACTACAGCATAACACACGGAAGAAAACTGGAACTATGTCAAAAAAAGAATAACTCTACTGAAACACCGTTTTGTTACTGTTAATATAGTTGAAATTTATTTTGTTCCAGCGCAGTTACATGATGCAAGAAGTGCAATCGCACTTTACAATCGCCGTCATCGATTTTGTAATGTAAGGGACACAACTCTATGCATCTTGTCCTATTTCTTTTGTCTCGTAGACTGGTTTTCTTTGGAGGCCTGTGGGAAGCATATATAAGTCGGGTAGACGCACGAGACGGGTGTCTGTTTGTTATCAGATAAAAACAATAAACATATAGTGTGTTTTTATATCTGTGTTATACAACTCGTTGAAATATGGTTTATTTTTTCTCGGCGAAGCCTCGAAAAAATAAACCATATTTCAACTCATTGTATAACACAGATATAAAAACACACTATATGTTTATTGTCTATATGAGAAGCAGTCGCCTGAAAGAAGCCTTTATCGAAACTGCCATCTTGGACTTTAATCTATGCAAGGTCACAGGTCGGGGGATGTAAACCGATTTCCATGTACATCGCACTGTGTCAACCAAGTTAAGTAGTTTTGTGAAATATAAAGTTTAAATTCGTAGAACCGATTATTATTATTTATTTACTTATTTATTGGGGTTTAAGGTCACCCACTTATGCACAATGGTCAATCATGACCTAAACAGTTTTACAGGTGGAGGAAGCCGGAGTACCCAGAGAGAACTACCAAACAACGATGAGCAACTCTCAGCTCCTCAAAATTCTAACTCTGTCCAAGCTCTGCTCAAGCAGGGTTACAGTGGTTGAAGACATGTGCACCATCGACATGCCGTATACCTTAGTGCACAGCGTCATCATGCCCCCATGCAGGCAACCGGTACGTAGAACCAATGTCACCATTCGAATTAAATGAACAGGCAACACTAGACGAGTTTAAACGATGGAATATGGCAGGTTTACAGACTTTTTTACGGAGGTGAGCCTGGTGAGGACTTATTTGGGTGGCAACAAGGAAACACTCGTTCCACAGAGTAAGGCAAGTATCCATTCAAACACCATTTAAATCGATAACAACTCAATTTGAAATAATGCAAGTCCTCATACAATATTGTCATTGCCTCAAACAAATGCTAACCTTGGCTAAAAGTTTTTTTGAATTCTTACTAATGAACGTAATGGGATACGTACTTCACCTGCTCTCTTCTTACTAATGAACGTAATGGGATACGTACTTCACCCGCTCTCTTCTCCCATTGCTAAGAACGTGTTTTCTTGAAATGTTCACACCTCGCGACCTGTGACCTTACATAGATTAAAAGTCGAGATGGCAGTTTCGAAAAAGGCTTATAAAAAATAATGCACAATTGTGCAACAATTGTCAACAGTCTCCAGTTTTAAAAAGTTGAATGAAACCTCTTCCACGAAGTAGCCACTTTCCTTGTGAGCCAAAGGTATATATTCCACATACAAATTATTTTTTGTGTATTGTTATGGAAAAGCCAGAGCTTGCTGGCACATTGAGTAGTCACTCTCACAACGCTCCATATTTTTGTATCACTTCACTTTTTTTGCACAAAATAGCAAATAGCAAAAACACTAGGTTATATATACCACACGGAGAGAGTCTGTTACTCTGAAATGATTTGTTTTTTTCTTGGGGTCTGACATTGAGCAAAAACAAACAAGAAAAATGTTACTAAGGTAACACATGCCCCCCCCCCCCCCCTCCCCCCTGTGAACTTCACCTTGCAGATGCGGCGGAAACTATTATACGCGACACACCTTCTGATTGTCCTTAACATTTGTAAAAAGTTTAACAATTGTACTATGATTCGTTTCTGAGTTATGGCTGAGACCCGAATATTGACCGATTTTTAGTGTGGCCTTGAAATGTGACCTTGACCTTGAAGGTACAAACGGCTATGGTGTGTGACACATCCTCCCATGGTTCTTTATAATTGGCTGAAGTTTGATGACTGTGGCCCTAACCATGTTCAGTGTGACCTTGAAATGTGACCTTGACCTTACGGATCTGGCTGTGGTGTGTGACACATCACCCGTTGTCCCTTATAATTGAATGATGTTAGATGATTGTAGCCCTAATAGTTTTGGAGATATGCTCGAGACACGATTTGAGACCCTGAACATATGAAGGTCAATTGTGACCTCCATCTTGCAGATGCAGCAGAAACTATTATACGCGACACACCTTCTGACTGTCCTTAACATTTTTAAAAAGTTTAACAATTGTAATATGATTTGTTTCAGAGTTATGGCTGAGATACAAATACTGACCAATTTTTAGTGTGACCTTGAAATGTGACCTTGATCTTGAAGGTATGAACCTGGCTATGGTGTGTGACGCATCCTCCCATGGTCCTTTATAATTGTGTGAAGTTTGATGACTGTGGCCCTAACTGTTTTCGAGTTATTGGCTTGGACACACACACGGACGAACACACGTACACTTCCATCACTAAATGCCATCCGACTTAAGTCAGGGGGGGGGGGGGGGGGGGCATAAAAATAATAACACAGGTTTACCCTTCACCTAAAATAGCGACCCATAATGAAATAAAATTAGTTGACAACATTGGCTAACAAGTGCCAGAATATCTCGCGACATTGTCCACAAAATCTCACAAATATGGATGGATATCTTTGTGACGAGCTCAATGAGCCGATTTCAGTAACATCCACATTTGTGTGTCTTCACTAGGAATTTCAAAAGTTTGCAAATGATGGAAGCACAATTTGTGCAGGTTTCTAGCGAAATGGGAACATTGTTTATATTTGTTTTAGTGTGTGTGTGAGGGGGGAGGGGTTGGGGAATTTTTGTTGGACGTCAAGTTCTTATTTTATATATTATGGAAATTGACTAAAAGATCTCAGCTTTTTAGTTTAATGTGAGATAGTGCTTGTTTTTGTGTTCTATGAACCGAAGCTTCATTGACAGCCAGGACTGTGGGGGGCGGGGGGGGGGGGGGGGGGGGGGGTGGGGATGGGACATGAGAATAGACAGACATCCAACATTTGATTAGCAACGTGTAAATCCAAAACCTGTTTATTATTTTATATTGGGGGAGGGGGGGCAGCTCAGACTGGGATGGCTGATTTTTACCCTATTTCCGAGGGGATGTAGGCTATTTTTGAGTAAAGGGCACTTCAGACCTTGATCACTTTGGACCTTTGACCATTTGTCAATGAATGATTCGAATCCTAAATGTGGAGAATTTTGACTTTCAAATCTCCAATACTCTCACATGCTTATTTTTCACAATTTGGCGGTAACTACTTTTCGTTTCAATATTATACTTCAACTGGAAACGACAGTTAACAATTTTAGGTTCCATATCTTTTCTTGGGAAACTAATTTAAACGATGCTAGAAAAAAAGACCCAGAAGTTTATCTATTTATTGGGGCTTAAACTTGAGGAGCTGATAGTTGCTCTTCAATGCTTGATGGTTCTCTCCGGGTACTCCGGCTTCTTAATTCCACCCATACAACTGTCATGGTCACAATTAGCCATTGTGGATGTTCATAAGTATGAGACTTGAACACCAATACATAATAAATAAATTGGAGCTTAAATGACCTTTTCGACGACCAGAATCACCTCGTGTCCGACAGTTTTACGTGTGGAGGAAGCCATAGCATCACAAGAGATAGTGGCGAGCAACTGCCAGACTCCCCTCACAAGCAGTTTTAGCACTGATTGAAGACGAGTACACCATCGACATCGACGTGCAATAGGCCTTAGTACACTGCGCCACAGTGCCTTGCCCTGAAGTTAAAACCGTTTATGAAGCGATAGCGTTACAAATTCAAAAATCGTGTTCCGATTGCAATACCATGAACATTGGATTTCAGTGTATCCATAATTAAATGCTTCCACAACTTGCACAAGACTAAACAAGTTGCAAAATTCAGTCGTCAGGTAAATACATTTAATCAAAGACGCATCCCTCCCCCCCAAATTTTGGAGGGGGGGGGGGGATTAAATAAGGGTGGCTACACTACTTAACGTTCTCCAGAAGCTGAACTTAACAGATAAGTCCATGAAAGCTGTATCGGCAAGAAGGACACCAACGCCCTATAGCTCACCAACATTCCTCTTTGATAGTAACTTTGGCAAACACAAGAACTGTATCAAACAGGCCCATAACATGCGACAAAGCTGACCTAAACACCTCTTAAAAGTAAAACACAGCAGCTGACCTAAACACTAAGTTAAACATGAAATTCCGAGCTAAACAGAAAACTAAACACAACTAAAAATGTCAAGAAAAATGTTTAAAATGCAGAGTAGGAGGGGTTAATCATGGAACAATGATACTGAGGAACATGTATGATGAATATAAGTGCCATGGGAAGAGAAGGACCACAGCAGCTGACCTAAACACTAAGTTAAACATGAAATTCCGAGCTAAACAGAAAACTAAATGCAACTAAAAATGTCATGAAAAATGTTTAAAAGGCAGGGTATGAGGGGTTAATCATGGAATAATGATACTGAGGAACACGCAGGGACTGATATAAGCTTCATACACCGTAACCTTCAAATAGGTTACGGTGTGCCTAGCATACCATAACCTGTAGGTTTCCATAGTGTAGATATAAGGTAAATTATTAAGGTAATCAGTTTCCTCTCGTAACCTAATAATAGGTCTCAAGTTTATAGAAACACGTAACCACCCACATAACCTAACCTATAGGTTACGGCTTATGTCGGACCCTGAACATGTATGATGAATATAAGTGCCATCTTAAAGAAAACTAAATGCAACTAAAAATGTCAAGAAAAATGTTTAAAATGCAGGGTATGAGGGGTTAATCATGGAACAATGATACTGAGGAACATGTATGATGAATATAAGTGCCATGGGAAGAGAAGGAGCACAGCAGCTGACCTAAACACTAAGTTAAACATGAAATTCCGAGCTAAACAGAAAACTAAACGCAACTAAAAATGTCAAGAAAAATGTTTAAAATGCATGGTTTGAGGGGTTAATCAAGGAACAATGATACTGAGGAACACGTATGATGAATATAAGTGCCATGGGAAGAGAAGGAGCACAGCAGCTGACCTAAACACTTAGTTAAACATGAAATTCTGAGCTAAACAGAAAACTAAACGCAACTAAAAATGTCAAGAAAAATGTTTAAAATGCAGGGTATGAGGGGTTAAATCATGGTAGAATGATAATAATCATCATATAGCAGCATTATAAAGGCCATGGTATGGAAATAGGGCGAGTAAATGACCTAAACAGAAGCTTTAACATTATTGGACACATACCCTGACGCCGACCGATCGAGAAATTGCCATAAGCTCACACAACTAAAGTTGGTGAGCTAAAAACCCGATAGGCAGTCTATGACTGAAGGGAGCTACTCACATAATACACTTGCAATGTTAATTTTCACTGTAAAATTATGAGTTTATCCCTTTACCCAACGCAGACAATATCAAAATTTATTATTTTAAATATCATTTTTTCAAATTTTTCAAAAAATAATATTTTTTCAACTGCTGAATTTGCATATTACGCGGGCCGATGCGGGCGATTTGTTGGGTAAAGGGTTAATGGTGCTAATTATTACCTAACTGATAGAATTTGTTTGTTTTTTTTGCCATCTGCAAATCAACTCCGGAGTTCAAAGTTATTCTCGACTTTATTTGAATGTTCTGGTCAGAAGGTATCTTATGAAGATGACAAGACGACAATAACATATTTCAGGTTTTGTACACACAAAACTATCTTCAAAACACCTTTGGAATAGAGAAAACATTTTCTATGGTTTTGAAATCCTCACCATTGTTCAGTATTCTCCCAAGTACTCTATGTCCTGTTTGGGGTTAAGGAAGAAAACTGTTCCCCCCGAGAAAATAAAAACTAATAATTTAATGCTGATTCTTTTAATCCAGCATGTAAAGCCAGGAAGTAAAGCTGTGCTTGTTTTTGTCAATGTATCCGAATGAGCACTAACGCATCAACCGTCCACCTGAGAATTTATGCATCCACTACTATTGATTTCTGAAAATGGTAATAGTGTTGTGTCCTTAGATTGGCAAGACACTCAAGACTTAATACCGATTGGCCACTTGAAGGCACGATGACGTTGTGTACTAAGGTGTAATGCAGGTCGATGGTCAGGGGGCGCAAATCCTGGAGGTGTGGGTCACCCCCCTCAATATTCAGATCTGTTCGCAGGGTAGCCTCTGCCCAGTTACCACTGTCTGCAGCCCACGCAAACTACAGCCCTCCAAGGAATTATTTGCCATAATGTTGCGCTGGGCACCTGATGCATCATGGTCTTGAACAATTTCCATCTCAGTTCATATGCCCAGCTACCCATGCAAACGGATGGAGTACTTGTAAATTCAACAATTCTATTTAGAATATATTCATTTATCTTCCTGTGTGGAGTGCCCTGCCCTACAGGGCACCTGATATATCTTATGTAATAAGAATTGCATTATCAAGCATGGTATGGGGCAGTGCAGGGATGTATATGCAGAGCATTATGCACCGACAGTAGGGCAGAATGATGATACCCCCTCCTCCGCCCCCAATATTTATCCCCGCATTTTCAAAAATGCGGGGATATAGTCGTGATCTCCATACGTACGTCCATCCATCCGTCCGTCCATCTGTACGTCACGCCCTGAAAGGCTCCTAGATTATTCAATTCTAAACGTTTAAACTATGCTATGGTGTTCAGGTAACATATCTCTAGATGTGCCTAAAGGTTTCGGAATTTTCATTTGGCCCCAGGTGGTTCCGGTGGAACAACTTTTATCGTTGAAAAATCAGTTTTCATCGAAAGGCTCCTAGGGTATTTAATTCGAAATATTTAAACTATGCTAATGTGTTCGGGTAGCATCTCCAGATGTGCATGAAGGTCTCGGAATTGTGATTTGGCCCCCAGGTGGTTCTGATGGAACCACTTTTATCGTTAGAAAATCAGTTTTCATCGAATGGCTCCTTGGGTATTTAATTTAAAACGTTCAAACTATGCTAATGCGTTCAGGTAACATCTCTAGATGTGCATAAAGGTTCCGGAATTTTGATTTGGCCCCAAGTGGTTCCGGAGGAACCACTTTTATCGTTGGAAAATCAGTTTTCATCAAAAGGCTCCTAGGGTATTTAATTTGAAACTTTTAAACTATGCTAATGTGTTCAGGTACCATCTCCAGATGTGCATGAAGGTTTCAGAATTTTGATTTGTCCCCAAATGGTTCCGGTGGAACCACTTTTATCATAGGAAAATCAGTTTTTATCCAAAGTTAAGGTATTTAATTTGAAATGTTTAAACTATGCTAATGTGTTCAGGTAGCTTCTGCAGGCTTGGATTTCTGAAAAAGGCAGGGTGGCAATAAATAGCTCACCTGGAACCAACTTAGGCGAGCAAATTGCTCTCCTGAAATCTTTTTCACTTTTTTGCTTCACAAAGATCTTCTAAAGACTTAGTTAATACCGGGTTGGGTAACTTCTCCTTCAAGTGCATTCAAGCCAATCAATTTTAAATGAATTAATAAAATGTTAATGAATGAACCTGTGTTCATTTTTTACTATCCCCTCCACCCCAGTATGGTCAGATCGATCAAGAAGTTCAGGGGGACTGGTACATGTAGTGGCAGACACACACATGTACTCAGCATATTCAATACACACGTTCCATGGTCCGTCGCCGTCGAAAATAGCTGAAAGTAGGTGAGCAAAAAAAAGGCTTATGCCGGATTAAATTGTGTGAGCAGTTAAGGCAAGCTAAAAATCGCTTGCGTCAGAATTCCATGACTGCATCTCTAGATGTGCATGAAGGTTTCTGAATTTTGATTTGAAACGTTCAAACTATGCTAATGTTTGACACAATTTGACACAATTTCTTTTAATACTCTCAAACCTTACTACCTGGTGGGAACCTAAATGCTCATTGGGTACTTTCACTAACAGTGATTCCCTATGGTGGAGTTTACCCCTCCATTTGCGTGACGTATAACCAGAAACCAAGGAAGAACAAGCATCTAAGCGGAAATAAAAAGCGGAGTACTTCTTCCTTGGTTTCACTGGCACAGATCCATTATAAATAATGAACGAATTAATGAGGCAGAGTTCCGTCAAAAACCAATTTAACTATTTCCAAAACTTCTTTGCTTTTCTGCCCACTCTGTAGTATGATCGAAACTGGTCTGACAAATCCACCTCGCCCATGAATTTATTATAATTTTTCACAACATCGGGGCACTTGATTTCAACCATATCTTTTCCCATTCTCCTTTCAATTGTAGATGATTTGACCGAAAGGTTGCTTGACAGCATTAAAATTGGTTTGTTGTCTTTCCACAAGGTGGAGAGTTACTCCTGCTTCTTGAACCTCAATGAATCACTGCATTTTGAGTTGTGGAGCTATTCTTTTTGGGTTTCTAAATTCCTTCGGAAGACCCTTCCAGGGACCGACCTGGGCATGCGCCAGTGCATATTTGGTTCTGAAACATCAGGACTTAGCTCTTAAATCTCAGAAATAGGCTTCTCAGTTGGCGCGTAACTTCTCAGATCATATTTTGATATTCTTTTGATGGATAATCGAGAGAGACACTCTTACATGTATTATGTATATGATATCATTTATCATTGTTGTAGAGTGCTTAAGTTAATACTTCAAGTCTTAATTACCAAGCATTAATCTTCACTGTGGTTTCTGATCAAGTCTTGGCTGCCTAAATAGGCAGCCAAGACTTGATCAGAAACCACAGTGAAGATTAATGTTTCCTATGATGTACTAAATGAAAATGATGAGAGCTATTACATACTTGCAGTGTGTGTTACAAACAGCAGTGTGACTCCGTAAATTGAAATCTGGCGCATGAATTGAAAAAATAGGCTTCGAGGCTAGAGCGTATTTTAAATAGTCCTGATCGGCCCCTGCCCTTCCGTTTTTTTCTGACTGTACCACAACCATACAATTCCATTTTTCTCAGTTGAATTAAAAGATTGGGGCTTGTGAAGAAGTTATCAAAATACAGGTGGTAGTTTTCCCCCTGTAGTGGTTTTGCTAAGTCCCAAACAACAGTTCCCCCAAGGTGTTTTGTTGGGCCACTTTCAGATCTCCTAGTGTAAATGCTCATATTGTAGCAATAGCCATTGTGGAAACAGCCCTCGCAATTCAGAAATTTCTGCTTCGGCAGCCCTTTGCCGTGGCGAATTTTGTGTGCTTCGGCAGTTACTACGGCATTTTTTGCAAGTCAGAAATGCAGATGCCGAAGGCATCTGCAGCAAGTGCCGAAGGCACGAGCGCTCTAGGGGGGTTTTCCCCCAGGAAAATTTTGAAGTCTGCTATTAAATGGAGCCTTCTGGTGGCTTTTAGGCTAGGAATCCACGTTATATTTTGGATAACAAAATCAGATTTTTTTTACATGAATCCGCTCCTAAAAATGTGACGGTGATGTGTTCGGTCGATTTGTCTGAATTTGCACTGCAGTTTGCGATCAAACTTTGCTGGACTACAATACTGAATGAATGAATTTCTCCTGACCTGAATTGAATAAAGAGCATTTTGAAGTTACTTCTTTAAAAAAACATGCTGTTTGTTTACCTCGATTTATGCATATCCCCGGAGTACAGAATGAAAGTTGACCCATTTTTTGAAAATGTGGAACACAGCCTGGGAAACCCCCACACATATTTTTATATTACGGGAACGATGTGCATGTGTACGGCGCGAATTCAATTGTTTCCGAGAGGGGTATCACAATAAACAAACCAACAACAGAAAGTTTAAGTCTGTGTAACGTTGGCTGCGGGTTTCCGTTTTTAGCTACCGGCGCATATTATTATTTACAATCAAAACAACACCGGTGTGATACGATGACGCAACACACACATCATTACATGACGTTGAAATGTGCACTTGTTGACTCAAGCATATAACATTTCCCTCGGCTTGATATTTCTGTGTACTCAAATGAAACTGCATGTAACACAATCGATCATACCTGGTCCCTAAGTCCGTAATGTATTTTGGGGGTTTGATACGTCTTGTGGTACACGACGTACCAAACCCCCCCAAAACATTCCGGACTTTCGATCCAAGTCTGGACAAGTCTTACACACCGCAGATTATTTCTGCTACGGCAACCGTGTGCCGTAGTCAGCGCCGTTTGGATCAGCAAATCGCTTCGGCATTGCCGATTGCCGAAGCCAATTGCGAGGGCTGTGGAAATCTGCCAATATCCGTGCCTTAACCCTTTACCTAACGTAACGGCCAAAACCCGCCAGCGCTATTCTCAAAAATCTCCAATTAATTTTCATTTTTTGTCTCAAAAACATAGGTTATGACCCCTCTTTGGAACGAGCTCGTCCCAATGAGGGGGTCATAACCCATGTTTTTGAGACAAAAAATGAAAAAAAATAGTTATTCAAGAATTATTTTTGCAAGTGTCGTCTGCTTTTCAGGTTAGGTAAAGGGTTAATGCCGGATTTGGTGAGTCTCTTTGGCATGTACTGTTTCAGAGTGGTCCTGCCTTTAAAACCAATCAGTGTCTGATCGATGCTACATTCTCGATGAGGCATATATACACCTGACTGAAAATGGTTGTTTACCATGTCCAGCATGGGTCTTATTTTAAATAATTTATTTGTGATCTGGGGCATCTTCGTTGTTAACTATGTGCAAATTTTAGGCCAGTTTCCTATATCTTTGGATTGACATAATTTTATTTATGCCCGACATGTTCAGCCTGTCATCAGTTGACCAGTAATCTTCAGCCCACGGAAGCTGATGAATACCCATCATGATCATCACAGTTAAAACGCCTCACTTCAGAAAAGTTAGTGTCGCCATGACATTTCCATACAGTGTCTGGCTTTTGTGCTTGACGTTGTTCAGCGTATAAGTTTGTTTGTTCCGCGATGGTTTGGGAAAAGTTTTCGTCGAACATGAGATGAAAATCGCGACATCGACGCCGTAGCTGGTGGTGCAATCTGCAAGTCCAAAAAATATTCTCAGGGGCAATTTACAGGTGATGGTGAAAAAAAAACAAGAAAAATATTTGGAACAACATTTGCATCAGACATGGGCTAGACATGAATGAGATACACTTGCATATCAAATATGAAGTCAGTCCACCAGGTAGTTTGAAAGTTATTCTTTTAGAAACACGTTAGTCACAAAATTCTAAGTTCATCAAGGGCCATAACTCCAAGAAAAATATTTGGAACAACACATGCATTGAACAGTGGCTAGACATCAACAAGATACACTTACATGCCAAATATAAAGTCATTCCATCAAGTATTTCAAAAGTTATTGAGTTTTGAAACTCCCAGACAGACCGACCGACATTGCCACTTATAGAGCTGCTAGTCGCAGCTAAAAATATTGAGGTGGTTGAGCATTTGGGCCTGTACATACGTCATGGATTGGGCCAGTCTTTTCTTTCAATTCTTTTGTTTGTGTATTTAATTCTTTGATTTTTTGCCAGCTTGATTCAATTGGTAAAAATGATTTCAATGGCAAATTGTCTTCATTATCAAGACTCTGCCATCAAACTTCCACTACAGCTGCTCGTAAAACTTTTATCTGAGTCCGAAAAATGAAAAAATTTATATATTTTTTATACTTACCAATGACCCAGACTTAGCTGGTGCGAACCCAAAAATATCTAGGGCCAAACACAAATTTTGCCCCCCAATCCCTAAAATTTGCATGCAAAACCGAAAATTAGAAGTCCTATCTGGCCCTCCATACATTTTACCCCCAGCGTATGCGCAGACGCCAGGAAGTCACCGAATCTGGCGCCAATAAATCATTCTTTGTAGAAAAAAGGATTATAATAATTCAGCGGGGATGTATGAGTGCCCATTACTGCCCACTCATGGGAGGGCCATTCCGTCAGGGTCATTGGTAAGTATAAAAAATATATAAATTACTATAAATTTTTTCATATTTTTATACTGTAACCAATGACCCAGACTTAGCTGAATCGTAAAAAGGCGGAGGGCCTAGAACTTCTGAAATAGTAGATCAACAAAGAACAAATCCTTCAATCCATGATGGAGAAATTAGAATTTACATGTATGTCTCTTAACCCTTTACCCAACGAATCGGCCGCATCTGCCCGCGTAATATGCAAATTCAGCAGTTGAAAAAATATTATTTTTCAAAAAATTTCAACAAAACCATATCATGTAACCCCCTCGTTGGAAAGAGCACGATGAGCTTGTTCCAATGAGGGGTCACATGAAATGGTTTTGTTGAAAAATTTCAAAAAATGATATTTAAAATAATAAATTTTGATATATCATCTGCGTTGGGTAAAGGGTTAATACCATAATAGAAGAGACATATCCTAATATGGATCCCAATTATGTAAATCCTAAATCTAAGCATAAAATAATGTTAATTAGGATGTAACAAATAAGCCGTTTTTGAGACTAGTCTGAGTCTGGACTAGGCCCTAAAAATTATTATGGCATACTGAGAATGAGAGAAAATTTCCCATAAAACTACGCCACGCAATAATACAGCAGCTGATCGCCGAACATAGTACGGACAAGACAGCTTCCTCAATAGTTACATATCCCATAAGGCAGAGAAGTGGACAAAATGACCCCCCTTTTTTTTAACATATCTTCAAAAGAAAGAGTGGAGAGCTCTGGAATCAATAAGCAGAACCCGGAAACGATATAAATAAATATCGATCAGGCACTCAAAAAATTAATTCATGAATAATAAATGGTGCTTAATGCCGCTTCACAAGCCAAGGCTATAGCAATGATTTTGGTAAATAACATTATCCGCTACAAAATATGCACTGCAGACGCCATATACAAGTACGATGAAATCAGTGAGAAATCAAATATAACATATACATACAAAAGCGGGATAAGATGAACAATCTCTGCAGAGAAAACATGCTTCAAGATCAATCAAGGAGGCCTCTGTAATATTAAATCCGGTAAAAACACTCTCCAACGTGTACTATTTGGTATCTACAACTATAAACACGTGAGAATATGCGATTTGAGAACCGACAAAATAGAGACCAGGATCAAGAAATGGAGGTAGGTATGATTAACCGGCTCCAACACAGACCGACCTCGAAATATATTATAATTTCAAGGTCCACCAAAGAGATAGTGTAATCACACATTGCGCGAGTGCATAAAAATCCAGCCTGTAATCATCTAAAAACCACTAAATGGCTATGCCGTAACCTATGAGCTCAAATAGCGGCCATTATGATGATAAAACAAGTGTTTGACCACCGAGGTGGTATTAGGCCCCTACGGTGCTTTTGTGACATAAGGTGTTTTTGTCACAGAAGACACTAGAGTATATAAGTATCTTGGATTTTTTAAAAAAAATATTGAGCGTGCATAATCCCCTCACAACCCTTTATCCATGTACCATACATGAAAGGCGTAGCTTGAACCATGTTGGAGGGAGGGGTGGTAACATAAAATAGAGAAAAACACAACAAAAATGGCCGCCATTCTGCCATCTTGGATTTTGAAAAATAAATATTGACTGTGCATCATCCCCTCAGAACCATTTATCCATATACCAAATATGAAAGGTGTAGCTTGAAGCATGTTGGAGGGAGAGGTGGTAACATAAAAACAGACAGACAGACAGACGGACAGACAGACAGATGTTAGATTTTGAAGAAAAAAATATTGAACGTACAACATCCCATTACAACCCTCTATCCATGTGCCAGATATAAAAAGTGTAGCTTGAACCATGTTGGAGTGAGGGGTGGTAACATAAAATAGAGAAAAAAGCTTAAAAAAACACAACAAAAATGGCCGCCATCTTGGATTTTGAAGAAAAAAAATTGAACGTGCATCATCCCCTCCCAACCCTCTATCCATGTGCCAAATATGCAAAGTGTAGCTTGAACCATGTTGGTGGGAGGGGTGGTAACATGAAAATAGAAAAAAAAAGCTTAAAAAACACAATAAAAATGGCCGCCATTCCGCCATCTTGGATTTTGAAAAAAAAATTTTGAGCGTGCATCATCCCCTCAGAACCATTTATCCATGTACCAAATATGAAAGGTGTAGCTTAACCCTTTACCTAACGTGAAAAGCAGACGACACTTGCCAAAAAAATTCTTGAATAACTAAATTTTTTCATTTTTTGTCTCAAAAACATAGGTTATGACCCCTCGTTGGAACGAGCTCGACGAGCTCGTTCCAACGAGGGGTCATAACCTATGTTTTTGAGACAAAAAATGAAAATATTTTGAAAATTAATTGGCGATTTTTGAGAATAGCGCTGGCCGGTTTTGGCCGTTACGTTGGGTAAAGGGTTAACCCTTTATCCAACGCAGACAATTTCAAAATTCATTATTTTAAATATCATTTTTTTAATTTTTTTAAAAAAATATTTCAACAAAACCATATCATGTGACCTCTCTTTGGAACGAGCTTTACAAACTCGTTCCAAAGAGGGGTCATATGATATGGTTTTGTTGAAATTGTTCAAAAAATAATATTTTTTCAGCAGCTGTATTTGCATATTACGCGGGCAGATGCGGGCGATTCGTTAGGTAAAGGGTTAACCCTTTACCCAACGTAACGGCCAAAACCGGCCAGCGCTATATACTCAAAAATTGCCAATTAATTTTCATTATTTTTTTCATTTTTTGTCTCAAAAACATAGGTTATGACCCCTCATTGGAACGAGCTCGTTGAGCTCGTTCCAATGAGGGGTCATAACCTATGTTTTTGAGACAAAAAATGAAAAAAATGAGTTATTCGAGAATTTTTTTTGCATGTGTCGTCTGCTTTTCATGTTAGGTAAAGGGTTAAAGCATGTTGGAGGGAGAGGTGGTAACATACAGACAGACAGATGGACAGATGGACGGAGTGCAATCCTATAGTCCCCTTACTAATAAATGCCTGTATGTTAGAAATCAGAAAATAAATACCGGAAACAAATGCAACAGAACTGCATACATGACTATGAGGGCGCCATCCAACACGACCCAGACAAAAAGTATGTATGTATTAAAATATATATACGCAACAGTGTGAGTGTGTGTGTGTGTGTGTGGGGGGGGGGGGGGGGGGGGGGGGGGGGGAATTCGAATACATGTCGAAACCTCCTCACCCACATTACTTAATCATTGCTGGTGCAGACAGCAATAATATAGTGACCATAAAGCTCTTTCACGTCTGAAACACTCCGTAATGCCACTGAGAGCGGAGAATGACGTGAAGAATAAAACTTCCCTTAAAAGAAAACCCTCTCATGGGGAAGCTTCTAGCGAATGCTCAATAGCAGACCCTATAGCCTCAATGAAATCAATAGAAACAAATGAATTGAAGGATACACACATCCTATCATTCATTCCCATGAACATGGCTGAGCGTCAAATATATGCACTCAAAAGCCTTATACTAGCGACACAAATAATGGAAACTATTATTCCCATGCGCCGAAAACTTAACTATCCTGAAGAGATCCCACATAAGATCATGTAATAGCCATAAAGTTAGAATAAGCGCAGGATGTAGCCAGCACTTAATTATGCTCTGAAATTTTTTAGCATTGACTGCTAATTGGAAGATAAAATAACCCTAGGAGTACAAATAGCTAACTGACTTATTTAACAATAGAATGAACATAAACATCCCTTCTATTGGAAAATAACGACAAAAGAAGAGTTACTTCCCTTCTGATAAACTCTGATCTGCGTCTATAAATACATGAACGGAAAAAAATTCAATGATGTAACGTAAACAATGAGACATCATTGAATATGTGATTTCCAATAACCGAGGTTGCCAAGATCCCTGCATAGAGAGACCCTCGGACTCAGGATTGTAACTCAATATATGAACTCATGTCCGAAATAATTGAGAAAACCGTAATATATGCCCAAACTTGACCTTATGTTAAAAGATTCTCTAAAACAAAACAGGTCTAGAGGGAAAAACGTCTACCACTCCAGTTAATAACTGGAGTAGACATGTGTGTAAGCGACCCATCGAAATAACATTCCAAGCCGCTCCACACAACTCCATCCGGCACATAAAACTTTCGCTGTTAATGCGTCAGATAACAGATAAAAGCGAGCCAAACAGCTGGTTAATTCGCTCCGTGAAACAACAGATGAACCAGCCAGATGAATAGTGGGATACGTGTATCCTATCATAAATCCCATGAGACATTATCTAGTTCACAAAACAAGTGATCTAAAGAACTATACTCACTACAATTGCCGAACGTTCGCTTTTTGACTGAAAGATAATCATAAATAACCTAATTATCCACTTCCAGTCAAAATCGGTCGGACCAAGCTCTATAAGAGTCTCGAACCACCAGCTCAGGGGAGTCTGATCAGTAACTCAGACAGACAAGAAACCCCTATGCAAGTGGCTGTATAGACAATCCTAAAGACATATATATATAGGACAGATACCAAAACCTTCGCTATGAGCCCTTATAGGCGAATTGAGTATAGGACAAACACTCCTACTCTTTCAGTTGGTATGGTCGATTAGACCCCCCCAACTTAAAGAGTCGAGTATAGATGCTTTCTTGGAGTTTAATCCTACAAGAATGAAAGCTTACAATCAAGACTTAGGTATACCTATACCTTTGCTATGAGTTCTATAGACGATCTTAGAACCCAACTTAAAGAGTCGAGAATTGATTCTTCTTACCATAAAAGACTAGAGTTGGAAGACTAAAGCGACCTATAGCAAGTTTTCCACCTAGTCAAATGCAAAGATGAAGACACAAGGCTTCGCTGCATCAGAATAACTCCCACTTAACCCTTTACCTAACATGAAAAGCAGACGACACTTGCAAAAAAAATTCTTGAATAACTAATTTTTTTCATTTTTTGTCTCAAAAACATAGGTTATGACCCCTCGTTGGAACGAGCTCGACGAGCTCGTTCCAACGAGGGGTCATAACCTATGTTTTTGAGACAAAAAATGAAAAAATAGTGAAAATTAATTGGCGATTTTTGAGAATAGCGCTGGCCGGTTTTGGCCGTTACGTTGGGTAAAGGGTTAACATTAGTTAAGACCGAGACATAAAAACTAGGTCTGGAAAGAATTTTAAAAAGTACAAACGACCACAAAATTCCTTACCATATAGACGATGTGTCATAGTACTTAAAATTAAAGTACATAAGACCATGAGACTAAATTTGCTCTGACAAAGAAATTATCTTCTCAATTGCGTACGAGCGAACAGCTAAATGATGAAGGTAAGGCTAAAAGTAGGATCTTAGCCTGCTCAATCAACGCAGAGGAACTCTCCACATCTTCCCCTGTTGTTTTTAAAAGTATGTGAACAATCAGAAACAATTAAAAATACAGAGGAAGAAGATAAGAAACCAAATTACTTTTTCCCCACAGGAAGTTAAATATGGTGTCGTCTACACAATCGAAGACCTGTTACACCTGTGTAGACTTAACCGGAAAGAGATCTTATTACCCTGCTCTTTATCCGGATGAAGTCAGCGTCCAACTACGCTAACAGTTTCTCATAATTGCTCGCAGCATTTTGATTCACTGAAACAAGTTCAAGGAAATGATAATGTATTTATATCATCCAAGAGTTGTTCCGGAAGGAAAAGTTATCCTTTCCATCATACGTTCAAATCAGTTAGAATCACAGTCACCAGCATCTGAACAGGCAGGTGACTGGACCAAATAAGCACCATGCCACAGCTCAAGTTTTGAGACTGACGTTGAGTGATTCTGCCTTAGCAGGAATACTGCGATTAGCTGCGCAACTGTGACAGCAAGTCCATTACAGAGGCCTGAGGAGCAGCGGTCATGAATAGCCTATTCGCCGGCTGCTTCTAGGACAGGGTGTCCAATATAGTTATTACTGTGGACGACCCGATGAATGAAGCCTCATCTCTTTGGCTACTAGATGGTTCGTCTTTCTTCACAAAAGATGGACCTTTTGACGAAGCAGACTGGAAATCCTGAGTCACTTAGCCAAGGTGCGGTCAGGAGTGCTTGGTAGATGCTAAAGAAGCAAAACTGTAGCCGTCCCCGGCTAAGAATTGAACTAAGCATACCAGACAATAGCTATCTACGTAAACTCCGACTGATGCAAGTTCCTACCAACAACACCCGGCTCCAGATGTTGTTGAAAGAGAGAGAGAGAGAGGGCTCCCTCTTGCTCACGGTCCGGAGAGACCTGGACGAGTGTACCTCAGAACTTGCCGTCTTCTTCCTCCCATCAACACTAGGTGAGTATGATTCGATTAAACAGTGCTTGCTACACCCTTATTCTCTCTCGCCCACCACGGATATACCCGGCATCACATCACCCACATACGAGTGAGATCTGCCAGTTGAGCTAGCTGTAGACAAGGGACGTAAACCTCTGTTGAAGCCTTGCCCTTGTCTAAAATCATTGAGCACTTTTCCACTGGCTCTGAATACAATGCATATGCGACACATCCGGAGTCACGGTCCTCGAATTCAATCTTAACCGTTTCACTGGCGTCAGGGAACTGAAACCACTCATCGGGTTTTATAGCCCTGTGCAATATAAAGATAACTTTGTCCGTTATGTAGAGGAAGCCATAAGACTAGCCGACCCCGGGTGCCTATTAGACGGGACGTCCCAAACAGGAGGCATGGACGTGTACTCCAACTGACGCAAATTCCTACCAACATCTGTCCCCAGATGATGCTGTAAGAGAGAGAGGCCTCTCTCTTGCTCGCGGTCCTGGATGACCTGGACGAGTGTACCTCCGAACTTGATGGTTTCCTCCTTCCGTCGTCGCTGGGTGAGCATGGTTGCATATCATAGTGTTCGCTCCACCCTATATCATCTCCTAGCCCGGATTGTATACACCCGGCGTCACAGTTCTCAGAGGCCTGAGTAACTACTTCACTGGTCGAGCCAGCTGGAGACAACAAACTTGTGCAGTTGTGTGTGCTTTTCGAACATAGAGGAAGCTGTAAGACTGGCCAACCCTGGGAGTCTATGGAACGAGCGTCTCAACTGACACAAGTTCCTACCAACAACCTCTGACCCCAGATGTTGTTATAAGAGAGAGGGACCTTTCTCTTGCTCGCAATCACGGAAGACCTGGACGAGCATACCTCAGAACTTGTCTACTTCCTCCTTCCCATGCTTCCTCCTTTCCGTCATCGCAGGGTGAGCATGTTCGTATCTTTATAGTGCTCACTACACCCTTATTTCTCTTCTCGACCGCTACGAGGACATAACCGGCATCACATCACCCACATACGAGTGAGATCTGCCGGTTGAGCTAGCTGTAGACAAGGGATGTAAACTTGCTTTTGTAGCCTAGCCCTTGTCTAATATCCTTGAGCACTTCCCAGCTAGCTCTATAGTATAATGCGACGAGGAAAGCACACTCCCTGACGGCGTCACAAAACCACACCATGTTCTTGTTCCTCTGTAAATAGAAACTAAAAAACTATAGTGACATTTTGAAGAGAGGACCAGCCGAGTCCCCTCGCCGCGATAGGACCGATAGAGTCCACTCGCCTAACACAAACAATGACACCTGTCATTCAGATTATCAAATCTGACACATGGAGTAGAATGAGTGGTAGTACATCAACTAGTCTAAACTCATTACAACGACCAAGTAAATAAAGGAAAGGCTTCCTCTATTTGCCATACTATTAGATAAATATAATTACCTAAATACTAATATATGTCATTGTACCACCACCAAATCTACATATAATATAAGATAACATTAAAATATAATCAATGAAATAAATACATCCAAAAGAAAAACTCTTTCAAAAATAAAATAAAAATTTTTGAATTTTTTTTTCTAATATAAGAGCCCAAGTTCCCAAAGGGAACGATGAGCCCAAAAAAGCCTAAGTGTGGACAAAATTATAAAATCTGTGTAAAATTAACTACCACACTATCAGAATATCTAATGTTACTTACAACTGTTGTTCCTAAACAAAAATAGGAAACTACCTACAGTAATGTAATGTAAACAAAACACCGGAATCAAGACCCCAGGCAACACGGCCCTAAGTCAGTAACAGAAACAAGACTATCCGATGTAAAGCAAGATCTTCCTCAGAATAAACAGCTGCGCCATGAGCGCATGATACGCCCGTTATTAATTACAAGAGGGAACCACACAATATGAGTATACATGTGTACTTGTCAGGTTACATTTCCTTGCCACCAAAAAATCATGAAAATTGCTCAAAGTCCAACATGTGGAAAATTGCCTATATTTTGATGAATAAAGTCCCATAACTTTGGAATGACAAATCGGACAGTGACACAAATTGAAAGGGAGATTCCTTCTATCAACATATACTTGCAACCAAAAAATCAGGAAAATTGCTCTAAGCATTTTCAAGTTATTGTTCGACATCTGAAAAATTAAGTCCCATAACTCTGGAATGACTAATCGAACAGCGACACGAACCGAAAGGGAGCTTCCTTCCATCAACATAAACCACCTACCAAAAAATTGTGAAAATCTCTTGAAGCGTTCTCGAGTTATCGTACGACGTTAAAAAATCAACAATTTTCTAAGTAATAAAGTCCCATAACTCTGGAATGACTAATCGAACGGCGACAACAAACGAAAGGGAGCTTTCCTCCATCAACATAAACCACCTACCAAAAAATCCTGAAAATCTCTCGAAGCGTTCTCGAGTTATCGTACGACGTGTAAAAAATCAACAATTTTCTACTTAATAAAGTCCCATAACTCTGGAATGACTAATCGAATGGCGACACTAAACGAAAGGGAGCTTCCCTCCATCAATATACACCACCTACCTCAAAATAACGAAAATCTCTCAAAGCGTTCTCGAGTTATCGTACGACGTGTAAAAAATCAACAATTTTTTAAGTAATAAAGTCCCATAACTCTGGAATGACTAATCGAACAGCGACGCTAAACGAAAGGGAGCTTCCCTCCATCGATATACACCACCTACCCAAAAATCCTGAAAATCTCAAAGCGTTCTTGAGTTATCGTACGACATGTGACCGGACGGACAGCGGTATACCATAATACGACCGTTTTTTCAAAACGGGCGTATAAAAAACGATATATTAGATGTATGATGCATGACCAAAACACCCAAATGCCCTAAGGATGAGGACGCAATCCTGGGGATGTACAGAATAATCTTCTGTATAATACGTTAAACTTCCAAGAAATTTTATAAAAAAATTTTTTTAAAACAAGCCAAAAAGCTTGGGAGCTTAACTGGGGGAATCAAGGGAAGGCAGTGAAGGAATACTAAATAAACAGTGGATAGATCATAATCAATCAGTGATAACGTCAGGCACATGTCCCAAAATTAGGGAACATGAACTAATTTTAATAAATATTATAAAATTACAGCCCTGAACGTTTCATCCTTCCTTCATCCAGTTGTGTCCTTGGATCCTCCAATTTAACCATTGATTTGTGTCTGGCATCATTATTAATTGAGACTTAACCCTTTACCTAACATGAAAAGCAGACGACACTTGCAAAAAAAATTCTTGAATAACTAATTTTTTTCATTTTTTGTCTCAAAAACATAGGTTATGACCCCTCGTTGGAACGAGCTCGACGAGCTCGTTCCAACGAGGGGTCATAATCTATGTTTTTGAGACAAAAAATGAAAAAAATAATGAAAATTAATTGGCGATTTTTGAGAATAGCGCTGGTCGGTTTTGGCCGTTACGTTGGGTAAAGGGTTAAAAGCACAAATGTCAGTTTGTTGTTTTCTGACAAGGGCCAAACAAAGAATGATTTATCGGCGCCAGATTCGATGACTTCCTGGCGTCTGCGCATGCTCGGAGGGTAAAATGTATGGAGGGCCAGATAGGACTTCTAATTTTCGGTTTTGCATGCAAATTTT
Source organism: Pictodentalium vernedei (assembly GCA_031216915.1). Taxonomy (NCBI): domain Eukaryota; kingdom Metazoa; phylum Mollusca; class Scaphopoda; order Dentaliida; family Dentaliidae; genus Pictodentalium; species Pictodentalium vernedei. Next base: position 36,161,724 of record CM062290.1, read on the forward strand.
GGGGATTGGGGGGCAAAATTCCTGTTTGGCCCTAGATATTTTTGGGTTAGCACCAGCTAAGTCTGGGTCATTGGTTACAGTATAAAAATATTGCTTAAGTCACTAGTATGGACTACTGAAACAGATATATCTGATGATGAACCAGATTCAGGCAACAACTCGTCCACAAAACAATCAAAATCGTCCAATTCCAACGAGGAATGGTTGGTTAAATTTAGAACAGTAGCACATGCCATTTTTAAAATTCTAACAACAAACGAAAGTTAGTTATGCATTTATTTATTATTTAATTGCACATATTTTCATTGGATAAACAGGCAGAAGGGAATCTATTATTAACTGAAAAAATACCCTGAAGTAAACAGTGACAATACATAGAAGAAATAACCTGAAATGAATGCGATGATAAGACCAGCGAAGATCATGTTTTCTGGGCTATTCTGGCCATTACGTTCGTACGTCAGCTGGCCGGTTTTGGCCGTTACGTTAGGTAAAGGTTTAAGGTCACATATTTTTGCACAACATGAGTATCAACTCAAGACCAGGGGTGAGCATTAATAAGCCATGTTGGCCATTTTAGAGAGGGTTTGCACCTTCCAAGCATTAGTGACTGGGTCCTATTTTACCAGTAAAACAGAGCCTGTATACCGCAGTGAACAGGCACTGCTTCTCTTTCCAGGGTTCCCGCAGGGACCTCTTGACTGAAATTTTCATGGAATTTTGACCTGACAGTTTTACTAAAAGTAGACGAATTATGCACGGTTGTAAGAAAGTTTACTTGTCTTTTGTCTGTCCAAAAAAAGTACAATAATTTATCATCTCGCTCAACAAAGGGGGGGGGGGGGGGTAATTTGCTTTGCCTTTGTACAATTTCACAGCTATCGGAACTTCCTTCCGTTTCAGCTGAAGTGTCCCACAAGCCCCATTCTGGTTTTCAGTAAGATCTCTAAACAAAGCAGGGCTATCAAAATAATTGTCACAATAAACATGATGACCAACTCCAAGAACTGGGGAACACAAATCCATCACAATTTGGTGACTAACACCTCTTTCTCTGGTTGACTTTCAGCGACCAACATAGTTCCCAGTTGCAGACGTACCCAGTTTTAGCCTCAGCTAGTGCCCATGCTTTCAAACCCCACTTATGTGGCTTTTTTGGTATGTATTGGAAAAACTTTGTTTGTCCTTTATAAGGCACAATAGTTTCATCAACACTCACTTATCTCGCAGAATTATAACAGAACTGCCATTTCTTTTTAAGGTATTCGGATAATTTTGAAATTTTGTAGGCTGGGTCATATGATAAAGAGTCAAATGTTGGTTCATTTTCGTTGTCAGAAGCATGAAAAAATGTTAATAAATTTGAAAACCTGTCTCGTGGCATAAGACTTTTGAAACCAGTTATGTTTATCAGTTCATCTTTGCACCAGTATAAATCATAATTGGGAAGACGCATTCCGCCCATAAAAAGAATGAAAGTGTCAATGACACTGTAGCTAAACTTGTCTGTGTGTTGAGTTTGATGAAAAGGATAATGTTCAATGTTTATGAAAGGATTATCAAGTAAGACAAAAATTGTGATAATTGGGAATATGTAAATTTCTGTTCCCTGTATGCTGTGTTTTCAATAAAAATAATATGAGGTGTAGACTGTACTAAAGAACTGAGGGCTGGGTTAATGTGGCCCTCACAGTTAATGTATGTAGCCCTCACAGTTAATTTATTCCGAAATGAGTCATCCTATCAAGTGACAATGAAATCCCTTCATAAATATGGCCTGCAGACTGTGCTAAAGGTTTTCGAGCATGTGTACCCATAAGTGTTCACTGATCGCAACCAAAAGAGGATGTCCTCATCTAGACATTATACTGATTCATCCTCACTGAAATCCATTCATATATATGACCTGTGGTCTGTGCAAAGGTTTTGGGATTTTTGGGCTTGGGCAGCAATCATGGTTGAATAATCATGACCAAAAGGAGACGTTCTCCTCTGGGAATCAACTGGAGTCATCCCACCAAATTACAATGAAATCCCTTCAAAAATACGATCTGTAGACTGTGCTAAAGGCTTTTGGGGCCCCTAAAGCCATCACAGTTGATCAATCAAGACCAAAAACAGACTTTGTCATCTAGATATTATATGGAGTCAACCTACCAAGTTACAATGAAATCCCTCCATAAATACGACCTATAGACTATGCTAAAGGTTTTGGGCAGCCATCACGGCAAAATGTTCGTGACCAAAAGGGGACGTTCTCATCTGGACAATATTTGGAGTCATCCTACCAAGTTACAATGAAATCCCTTCATAAATATGACCTGTAGACTGTGCTCAAGGTTTTTGGGCTTCGGGCCCATGTAGCCGTCACAGTTGACCTATCGTCAAAATGTTTGTGACCAAAAGGGGACGTTCTCATCTGGACAATATTTGGAGTCATCCTACCAAGTTACAATGAAATCCCTTCATAAATATGACCTGTAGACTGTGCTCAAGGTTTTTGGGCTTCGGGCCCATGTAGCCGTCACAGCTGACCTATCGTAACCAAAAGGGGACGTTCTCATATACACATTATATGAAGTCAACCTACCAAGTTACAATGAAATCCATCCATAAATACGACTTGTAGACTGTGCTAAAAGTTTTCACGTTTTGGGCTCGGGCAGTCGTCACAGTTGACACATGGTTCGTACAGGTTTAGCAAAATTAAATTCAAGCACTTTTCAAGGGCTATGTCATTCATTTTCAAGGACTATCTTTCCATTCTAAGAAACCAACTGTGACATGTTCTTTGGGTTGTTTGTGGTAATTCGACATTCACAAATTATAATTCATGATTTATTATCAAATACCTCTGTTATTTTCATACAAAGTCAAGGTGAATCTTTGAAATATTATCGCTTTCAGTAATTATCCTTTTGTGTGACGCGATGAAATAAACAAAGCAGGCGGAGATGCAGACATTGATTGGAAAAACCAGACCACAAAACACAAATCACCGCTCATTTTAATTGGATGCTCTCCATAGTATAGCAGCCTGTGTGTACAGTAAGCCACATGATAGTATGCAAATAGATCACATGCTGCTGTTTCAATTTTCTGATTGGTTAAAATTGACCTGTACATTATCATTCAAACACTGCATGAAAAGAGAATGCCCCACATTTTAGTTGAAGAATGGAAAACTACGGAGTGCGAAATAAGTCATATTAATCACTATGTAAGGATAACACTGTAGTTTGACGAAGCATAAATCACGCTTTATTTCTGAGAATTGGTTTGCGACTTTCTGTATTTAACAGAGGTTCTCAAATTGGGAAAGTAATCACAATCCACCATTTCACCAAATTCAAGCACTATTCAAGGCACTGTACAGGATTTCAAGTACTTTTCAAGGTTGAAACTGAATTCAAGCACTTTTCATGGAGAGGGCCGAAATTCAAGGACTTTTCATGGAGAGGGCCGAAATTCAAGGACTTTTCATTTTTGTGTGAACCCTGCAACAGGTCACGACCAAATGAGGAAGTTCTCATCTGGACATCATACGGAGTGATCCTACCAAGTTACAATGAAATTCCTCCGTATTACATACGACCTGCAGACTATGCTAAAAGTTTGGGGGTTTCAGGCTTGGGCAGCGGTCACAGTTGACAGATCATGACCAAAAGGGGTCGATCTCATCTAGATATTACAGAGACATCCTACTAAGTTACAATGAAATCCCTTCATAAATACGACCTGAAGACTGTACTAAGGGTTTTCAGGTTTTAGGCTCGGGGAGCCATCATGGTTGACCGATCGCAAACAAAAGGGGATGTTCTATATATATGAATTTCTTGAAGATCAGATAAGAACTACGGGTGTAGCCTGTGATAAAGAAAAATGTGAACAGACTTCTGCACGTGTGATGGCAATAGCTTCTCTTGACTTTGTCAAGTAAAGCTAATAATAGCCAGGAAGCACAACATTTCACCTTCCGTTGTATCTTCCATGGTCTTGCCCTTGCATGTGGTCACAAATTATCTATTCCCTTCTTGCTTATGACCTGTTTGAAGTATCGATTCATTTCTAGTACGGACATTTGAATAATTTCAGAGTAAAAATACGCAATAATAATTCATGTGGGTGTTCATGTTCATCACTATCAATATTTTGAAGCCTGCAGTGTTTTTCAAATTTGCAGAGCCATTCACAATCATATGCATCAAGGCCTAGGTCAGAAAATTCACGATTAACCTCTTCCTCGATCGACCTAATTTCTTCTTCAGTCAATTCTATGTCAGAACAGCTGTTTTTGAGATCATCATATTTGTTCACTTCATATGATTCAAACTAATTATTTTTATGTAAAAAGCATTCAAATTTATGATCGTCAAGAGTCAAGTCAAAAGCACCAATAAGATCATAAAAGTTATTGCTCATTTTGACTAAAAAAAATTTGATCCAAAAAAATTTGACGTTATGCTTTTATTTTGAAGATCAATAAAGGTACATCCTGTGCCGGTATTACAACGCAGCGATTCCTTATTAATATTAACCCTTTACCCAACGAATTGCCCGAACCCACCCGCGTAATATGCAAATTCAGCAGCTAAAAAAAAAATTATTTTTCAAAAAAATTCAACAAAACCATATCATGTGACCCCTCTTTGGAACGAGCTCGTTGAGCTCGTTCCAAAGAGGGGTCACATGATATGGTTTTGTTGAAAGTTTTTGAAAAAATTTTTAAAATGATATTTAAAATAAAAAAATTTGAAATCGTCTGCGTTGGGTAAAGGGTTAATGAAACATGATGACAACAAGGAATACCCTTCTCGGTCAGGAATCCCCAACAGCAGTGAGCTGTGCATTCAAACGTGTCGGCGGGAATTCCCACCAGCTGCAGGTTAAGAGTTAAGGTTATTGAACAGCATTTCTAGACATTTTGTAGCATTTCTCAAGACCTTGAAGCAAAAAAATTCAAGTATTTTCAGGGCCTTATCATCTTGAATGATAATATATGATCACTACCGTGCCCAACGATGGAGGCTGTTAATCTTTTTTTTTTAATAACAAATTCATGAATTTACCATGACCATGTTACCATATTCCATGACACTGAAAATGCCACCAATATGTCATTGTTTTTAATTTGGCTTTTCCTAAAAGGAAAAGACATTTGTTATTGTAGGTGAAAAAAAATTATGATTTTTTTTTTCTTTCTTTCTCCTTTTCCAATACTTTACAAGAGCGGAATTCTTGAGAATGCTCTTAAATGTTTCATTGAAGCTTCGCATGATCCTAGACGGCTATACTTTGTCTCGACAATAAGCTTTTGACTTTGGGAGTTAACTTTCTTCTGCCAAAATCCGTCCAAATTGACCTGAAATTTTCACAGATTTGTCACAAATATACTTTACCAAAACCATCTGCTAACAAAAGTTTACCAAAATGATTTTTTTCTGCCAAAATTTTCAAAACATCAAAAATAGGCTTGAAAATCAAGCATTTTGACCCACAATCTCAGCACTGTGAATTAGCAGAACACAGAAAATTTCGATTTTATCCACAATGCGTCCAAAATGAACGCCCAACGTGGTCATTTTTGAAATCCTAGCTCTCATAAGAGACAAATGATGGGTTAACCCTTTACCCAATGCAGACAATATCAAAATTTATTATTTTAAATGTTATTTGTTTTAATTTTTCAAAAAATTTCAACAAAACCATATCATGTGACCCCTTCTTGGAACGATCTCGACGAGCTCGTTCCAACGAGGGGTCACATGATATTGTTTTTTTGAAGTGTTTTGAAAAATAATATTTTTTCAAATGCTGAATTTGCATATTACGCGAGCGGATGCGGCCGATTCGTTGGGTAAAGGGTTAACCAATGCAGACGATTTCAAATTTTTTATTTTAAATAGCATTTTAAAAAAAATTTCAACAAAACTATATCATGTGACCCCTCTTTGAAATGAGCTCGTCGAACCCGTTCCAAAGAGGGGTCACATGATATGGTTTTGTTGAAATTTTTCGAAAAATATTTTTTCAGCTGCTGAATTTGCATATTACGCGGGCAGATGTGGGCGATTTGTTGGTTAAAGGAAAACATAGGTCACCTCACCATACTCAGTAATCATAGTGGAATGACATACCTATAAAACTCAAAGTTTGCTAAGCACCAAGTACAGGGTTCATACAAAAATTTGCTCACAACATTCAAGGGTTTTTCAAGGGCTTCTTTCTATCTTTTTCAAGGGCTACATATACTATTCAGCTTGTTGTATAAACTCTAAAAATCTAAGATTCATGTGACACTGATCTGACTTTGGAAGTCAGGAAGTACTGGTACCCAAAGTGTGATCTGTGTTACAGTAATCTTGGTAAAACGTTCCATACTTTTTTATGTTTTTTTTTAACTGAGCGACACGAGCGCAACAAACAAGTAAAAGGCAAGTACACATATGTCTACAATGCCCAGGAAATAGCTTGGTATTCAAGGGTTTTTCAAGAGATTTCTGAACGTTCAAGGGTTTCTCAAGGGCTAATTTCAAATTCCAGGGTTTTTCAAGAAAAAATTCATTTTCAAGGGTTTTTCAAGAGCTGTATGAACCCTGAAGTATATCCAACTACCTGTTTTATGTTTTCGTTGAAATATTGTAATGAAAAGTGTATATATTTTTTATTTAATTATATCTTTAATGATTTAAGTACAGAAATTAATATTTTTATTTGTGTTTGACATTATTTTTTAGCTTTTGAATATGATAACCATGGAAAATGGACATTATTGGTAATAGAGGAAATTTTTCAATATGCCAAAAAGTTGACGGAGCTATCTGGTATGGCTTCAATATCGAGTATGAGACCCATTACTGTTAATTACAGCTTGACAACGCCTTCTCATGCTCCCAATCAGATTCCTGGTGGTCCTTTATGGGATTTTGTTCCATTCTTGGACCAGCATGACCAAGCTCCTGGACACTTCTTGGCTGGACTGGACAGGCTGAAATTGCAAGCTGCAACTCATTCCAGACATGCTCGATTGGACTGAGGTCAGGGGATCTTGCTGGCCAGTCCATACGCTCAATCACCTCACTCTGTCGGTACTCCCCAACAGCATGGGCAACATGAGGACGGGCATTATCATCCATCAGAATGAATCTATCACCCACTACACCTGCATATAATCCGATATGAACGTTTTTTATTTCGCAAAAATTCAAGGATTTTCAAGGCTCACTTGACCATTTTCCAGGATTTCAAGTACTTGAACCAGACTTTATTGAATTCAAGACCATTTTTTTAATCTAAGAGTATGCGAATATTTGAATACTTACACTATTGGCACAAGAATTTACCAGATGAATATCATGATTACGCTTACTTGGAAAAAAACCAATTTCTGAAGAACAGCTGGAAAAATCAAAAGAAATCTGTTTGTTAGATTCAAAAATGTTTGCTCATCTATTTTCCCACTTTTTAACCCTTTACCTAACGTAACGGCCAAAACCGGCCAGCGCTATTCTCAAAAATCGCCAATTAATTTTCATTATTTTTTTCATTTTTTGTCTCAAAAACATAGGTTATGACCCCTTGTTGGAACGAGCTCGTCGAGCTCGTTCCAACGAGGGGTCATAACCTTTGTTTTTGAGACAAAAAATGAAAAAAATTAGTTATTCAAGAATTATTTTTGCAAGTGTCGTCTGCTTTTCAGGTTACGTAAAGGTTAACTTGTGGCATACTCTTGTTTTTGAATGGATAATTTCAACTAAATAAAAGTCTAAAGCTTAAAAGGAAAGTCTACTATAAAAATAAAGGGGTGAGTAATATTAAATTTCAAATCCCCTGCCACTGGGCAAGGGAACTGATATTGCACAACTTTTAAATTTAACCCTTTACCTAACGTAATGGCCAAAACAGGCCAGCGCTATTCTCAAAAATCGCAAATTAATTTTCATTATTTTTTTCATTTTTGTTTTTGAGACAAAAAATGAAAAAAATTAATTATTCAAGAATTATTTTTGCAAGTGTCGTCTGCTTTTCAGGTAAAGGGTTAAAAAAAAAACTTGTATGTTTATACTACAGCATAAATTGTGCAGGGCTGAAATCTTGACAAGAATCCATTCATTAAAAGATTTGTGCAACGATTCTCGATACACCTCTGGTAGGTTGAGAATTGAGTCAATTTGACCCTTTACCTAATATAGCTGCAGCAAATTCACCAATACATGGCTAACATGACCTGAAATATCCTGACAATTTGTCAATAAAATTGTACAATTATGGCTGTCATTGAAGCCAGGTCAATGAGCCAGTTCCAATCACATCCATATTTGTAAGGTTTTATTGATAAATTTTGTTTATTTCTTAAAAAATGATCAAATTCAGTTTTTATGTTAAAAATTAAAAAGCTGTGTTGGGTAAAGTGCTAACATGTGTTATGATTATACAACAGGGGTTCAAGCATGGCATCTTGATGGAATCCTGGGACACTCATAGCAGGTACGGATTTTCGCAACCATTTTCACAAGAATCCAAATGGATTCCCCCAAATTTGGATAAATACTGGAGATGGTCTGTTGCCTGGTAAAACCCTACCGTGGCATACTGCCTAATGTGGCTGAATGAAAAGGGGCATTCAATTTTTCTAAGTAAAAAAAAAAAATCCAATACGGCTGCCAGTCTGCCATCTTGAAACTGAGCGGGAAAAAAATTGTCACACACTTCACCTCATCATATTGATCATTTTTGTGAAGTTTCAGGAAAATGCGGCTAAAACTGTGGAAGTAGTTCACTCCACAAGTTGACATAAAAAAAAAATCCAGTATGGCTACCAGTCGGCCATCTTGAAACCGAGCGAAAAAAAAATTATGTCACACACTTCCCCTCATCATATTGATCATTTTTGTGAAGTTTCAGGAAAATGCGGCTAAAACTGTGGAAGTAGTTCACTCCACAAGTTGACATAAAAAAAAAATCCAGTATGGCTACCAGTCGGCCATCTTGAAACCGAGCGAAAAAAAAATTATGTCACACACTTCCCCTCATCATATTGATTATTTTTGTGAAGTTTCATGAAAATGCGGCTAAAACTGTGAAAGTAGTTTGTTCCACAAATTTACACCTGCAATGGACCGATGACAGACTGACTGACCAACCGATGGACGGACAAGTTGACTCCTATATATCCCCCCCCCCCCAAACTTCATTTTGTGGGAGTATAACTAGTGCTGGGCGGTTTCCCGATTAATGGACAGTACACAGTTAAAAATTCAATATCGTCAGTAATATCGTCTACAAAAAAAAAATCGTCATATCGTCAGTTATCAGCAGGCGTCAACTTGCCGTCAAGTAATCATACTTCGCATGTGTGTGTCTGTGTGTGTGAATAACAGTGATTCTAATTTAACACAGCTGGAGTTTTCCAAGTCTTAACCCTTTACCCAACGTAACGGCCAAAACCGGCCAGCGCTATTCTAAAAAATCGCCAATTAATTTTCATTATTTTTTTCATTTTTTGTCTCAAAAACATAGGTTATGACCCCTCGTTGGAACGAGCTCGTCGAGCTCGTTCCAACGAGGGGTCATAACCTATGTTTTTGAGACAAAAAATGAAAAAAATTAGTTATTCAAGAATTATTTTTGCAAGTGTCGTCTGCTTTTCACGTTAGGTAAAGGGTTAAATTAAAGTTAAAATGTCCATGTTATATCCGCGTACACAATTTAATTTGAAAAACACAGAGAAAGCATCCGTATTGGGAGTGAATCTGGGCATGTCTGGTGACTACGGAACCACTTTTGATACAACATGATTGAGACAGTTAAGATGCAACTAGGTCATGGTTCGTGAATCATGACGTGTAGTTTCATTGTAGGCGGCGCATAAATTAAAAGAATAGCGATGCAAGGGAACTAAGTGTTGTTCATTCTTGCATTGTTTTTACTTAGTGCATTTTTCGTTTGTAGAACGTTTTTATTTGGATACAACAAAAGAAGAATTATTGCTAACTGAATGAGTTGTCCTCAATTATGTGAATTCCTCCCCTTATCACCCTGCCAATCCACGAAAGGAATGTGTGGAATACTTTTCGGAAATGTCTTTTATTCATCAATGCTGACTTCTTATTTACATGCTTATTCCATTTAAATAAACAGCCAGCATGGTTTTGAGAATGGGTTTTTCCAAATAATTTAGAACATCCTGTCACACATTCAGGACAGTGAGGTTCAGTTTGGATCACATTCTCTGCAAATATAACTGGTAAGATACAATTTAGGTTTTTTTTTTTATTGTCATTGACCAGTTGATAACTTGATGTCAATTGAAGCCTGTCAGTGCGACTCGCATGCCTTCAGTGTATTCGTAATACAGGCATCAATCGACGGTATTAGACTCCTCCCCACACAGTTTCACAGTTTGTGACATCTTATGTCTTGGGTTTCTGAAAAAAATAAGACATGCAGGCACATAAACAATTAAAATTCTTTTAATTTTTATTCCAAATACAAATCATATTATAAAACAAAGAACAACGGATGATACACAATACACAACTTTAAAAATTAAACATTTGTAGAACAGCATTTACATGTAGTTTGCTGGTTGTGAGTTGGGTGTTAACCCTTTACCCAACGCCAACGCAGACGATATCAAAATTTATTATTTTAAATTTCATTTTTTAAATTTTTTCAAAAAATTTCAACAAAACCATATCATGTGACCCCTCGTTGGAACGAGCTCGACGAGCTCGTTCCAATGAGGGGTCACATGATATGGTTTTGTTGAAATTTTTTGAAAAATAATATTTTTTTCGACTGCTGAATTGGCATATTACGCAGGCGGATGCGGGCGATTCGTTGGGTAAAGGGTTAAAACCCATGATAATATCGTTAACCGCGATGTCAGTACTCAATAATCGCATTTTTTATTTTTTTTCAATATCGCCCAGCACTAGGTATAATTATAACAAGTACATGGGTCAGGGATTTTTCTAGGTGACGACAGGGGCCGAATATGGGCCCCATTCCCAATGAGATTTAGGCATGATTTTTCCCAATTTCTAACATAAAATTCCCAATTGGTACCTAGTGTCAACTTCATCATAATAATTGTGATTATTTACTGTGAAAGTAGGCCTTATTATGATGATAAAAGAACTGTAAAACCATAATTTCAAACAATAAAACCAACTTCTTCATTTTTAATGTGCCTGTAGAGAAGAAATGTGCATTTTTCTCCACTCTGCAGTGTCACCAGAATTCCCAATTTGGTCCAATAAGATGGCATTTTTCCCAATTGTATGGGCCCCTGGCCCCATTCCCAATGCCCCTAGAAAAATCACTGTGGGTGGAGTGGATAGGTCGTATCAAATGGTGAGCTATGCAACTTTTAACACTCAGCTGGTTGAGCGCTACAATTCTTACACTGTGCAGTTGAAACGTGTATATTTTTTTTCAGAAGTTTTACAAATAATGTAGGATTCATATATCTTGACTTTTTTACCCTTTCTTTTGATGAAACCCATCAACATGTATACATATTTTTTAAGGTAATTAAATTTTCTTCAAGGCTTCATTTTTTATTTTAACGTATATTGTATTAATTACATGTAAGGGTAACTAATTAATGAAAGTGTCAATGACACTGTAGCTCAACTTGACAAATTTGAACTTGGTAAGTTTTAAATGAAATGGCAAAATTGAAGATCATTGGTACCAATGTTATTTGATGAAATTTCAACATAACAGCATTGTGTGTGCACAACATCACAGTAATCCATGCATTTTTAAATGTAAACTGTAAGACTGGCTAAAGGAAGAATGTTGATACACAAATGCAGTATGTTCAGAGGTTATTGTAAATGGCAACTGGTCAATGACATTGAAAAAAAACGTAAATCGTATCTTACCAGTTATATTTGCAGAGAATGTGATCCAAACTGAACCTCACTGTCCTTTATGTGTGACATGATGTTCGAAATTATTTGGAAAAACACATTCTCAAAACCATGCTGGCTGTTTATTTAAATGGAATAAGTATGTAAATAAGAAGTCAGCATTGATGAATAAAATACGTTTCCGATAAGTATTCCACACATTATTTTTGTGGAATGGCAGGGTGATAAGGGGAGGAATTCACATAATTAAGGACAACTCATTCAGTTAGCAATAATTCTTCTTTTGTTGCATCCAAATAAAAACGTTCTACAAACGAAAAATGCACGAAGTAAAAACAATGCACAAATGAACAACACTTAGCTCCCTTGCATCACTATTCTTTTAATTTATGCAAAAGTGCCGAAATTATACTTAATTCACTAGCAACTAGTCCTTGTCCTGGGCAGGAATATCCGCCAGCAGCATGCAAGGAGTTAAAGAAAATTTCTCATATTGAACTAAGTTATAATTCGGGCCCCCACTGTGAGCCCAAATATGAACCCAGGGACTTGGCTTGAACAAACTTGAATCTCACCCCACTAAGGATGCTGCATATCAAATATCAAAAGATACTGATTGGTGGATCTGAAGAAGAAGATTTATAAAGAATATTCCTCATATTGCACTAATTTGAACATTTGGGCTCCCATAGGGAACCCAAATATGCACCGAAGGATTTGATTTCAATAAATATGTGAGTCAATGTTCCAAAGATGTTATATGTAAAATATGAAAGCTTTTGGAGCAGTGGTTTGGAAGCAAACGATTCTTTAATTTTTTCCCATTGCCTACAAGTGTTAAAAAATGCTGACTCAGCATTTTTTCAAAAGTCTCGAAAAAGTACCTTATGACAAAATCGATGGCAATTTTTTTTACCATTCCTTTCTTTCCCAAGGAAGCCTCACACCAAATAACAAGAGGCCCCAGAGGGCCTGAGGGCACTCATCTGACATGGTAGCCAAAATATCAACCCAGAGAATTGATTTCAACAAGTTTTATCTGCTCCTCCTAAGAAAAGCTTATACCAAATATCCAAAGATTCTGACCAGTGGATCTAAAAAAATTTAAAAAAAAGATTTTTAAAGAATATTCCTCATAGGGAACCCAAATATGAACCCAGGGACTTGGCTTTAACAAACTTGAATCTCACCCACCTAAGGATGCTGCACACCAAATATCAAAACATTCCGACTGCTGGATCTGAAGAGAAGAAGATTTTTAAAGAAAATTCCTCATTTTGAACTAAGTTACAATTTGAGCTCCCACAGTGAGCTCAAATATCGACCTAGGCACATGGCTTGAACAAACTTGAATCTCCCCCCCCCCCCCCCTCCCCCCATAAGGATGCAGAATAAAAAAATATCAAAAGCATTCATCTGCTGGATCTGAAGAAGAAGATTTTTAAAGAAAATTCCTCATTTTGAACTAAGTTATCATTCGGGCTCCCAAAGTCAGCCCAAATATGGACCTAGGGACTTGGCTTGAAAAAACTTGAATCTCACCACCCCTAAGCATGCTGCATACCCAATATCAAATGATTCTGCCTGCTGGATCTTGAGAAGATTTTCAAAGAAATTTGCCTGAAATGCACTAAATTCAAATTTGGGCTCCTATACTGAGCCCAAATATGAACCCAGGGGGCCAATTTGAACAAACTTGAATCAGATCCACCCCACAATGTTGCATACCAAATATCAAAAGATTCTGCCTGCTGGATCTGGAGAAGATTTTTTAAGAAATTTGCCTGAAATGCATTAAGTTTGAATTCGAGCTTCTATAGTGAGCCCAAATATGAATCTAGGAAGCAGATTTGAACAAACTTGAATCAGATCCACCCCACAATGTTGAATTCCAAATATCAAAAGATTCTGCCTGCTGAATCTGGAGAAGATTTTTTAATAAATTTGCCTCAAATGCACTAAGTTCGAATTCAGGCTTCTATAGTAAGCCCAAATATGAATCCAGGGGGCCGATTTGAACAAACTTGAATCAGATCCACCCCACAATGTTGCATACCCAATATCAAAAGATTCTGCCTGCTGGATCTGGAGAAGAAAATTTTTGATGAAATTTGCCTGAAATGCACTAAGTTCGAATTCGAGCTTCTATAGTGAGCCCAAATATGATTCTAGGGAGCTGATTTGAACAAATTTGAATCAGATCCACCCCACAATGTGGCATACCAAATATCAAATGATTCTGCCTGCTGGATCTGGAGAAGAAGATTTTTGAAGAAATTTGCCTGAAATGCACTAAGTTCGAATTCAGGCTTCTATAGTGAGCCCAAATATGAATCCAGGGGGCCGATTTGAACAAACTTGAATCAGATCCACCCCACAATGTTGCATACCAAATATCAAAAGATTCTGCCTGCTGGATCTGGAGAAGATTTTTGAAGAAATTTGCCTGAAATGCACTAAGTTCGAATTCAAGCTTCAATAGTGAGCCCAAATATGAATCTAGGGAGCCGATTTGAACAAACTTTAATCAGATCCACCCCACAATATTGCATACCAAATATCAAAAGATTCTGCCAGCTGGATCTGGAGAAGAAGTTTTTTTTAAGAAATTTGCCTGAAATGCACTAAGTTCAAAATCGGGCTCCTATACTGAGCCCAAATATGAACCCGGGGGCCGATTTGAACAAACTTGAATCAGATCACCCTACAATGTTGCATACCAAATATCAAAAGATTCTGCCTGCTGGATCTGGAGAAGATTTTTTAATGTTTTTCCCATTGCCTACAGTGTTAAAAAGTGCTGACTCAGCACTTTCTAAAAGTCCTGAAAAAAGTACCTTGTGATCAAACCGATAGGGATTTTTTTTAACCATTCTATTCTACTGGATAAAAGTAAGCTTTATACGAAATAAGAATTCTCTGTGCCGTGTAGTTTTGGAGATATGGCAGTTTTAAGGTTTTTCCTATTTTTAGCTCCCGAGGTTCCCACAGGGCAATGAGAAAAATGTTTTTTGCATCAATCAACTACCTATGACCCATTATCATCTCATATCAGATTTGGTTCAAATAGACCTCACGGTTCAGAAAATAGAAATTTTAGGCGTGGCCAAAATTTTTGCCCCTCCCTTAACGAAGGCAAATAATGCCTGACAAACTTCTCTTGAACAAACTTGATTTTACACCTCAAAAGGAAGCTGCATACCAAATATCAAGTCTCTGTTACTGCTGGTTCATGAGAAGATTTTCAAAGATTTTGGTGCACATTGGGGGCGTGGCCCCACCCAGGAGGAGGAGGAACTTCATTTGAACAAATCTGAATTGACATTAGGTAATAAACATTTACCGAACATTTGAAAAATATTGGGCCAGTGGTTTCTTCGGAGAAGTTGGTTTTGTAAAGTTTACGCCGGACGACGACAGACGGACAACGGACGGAAAGCGATTAGTAAAGCTCACCTTGAGCTTCGCTCAGGTGAGCTAAGAAAGTTTATAACCTGCACACAAAAGTCCAAAATTAAAGAAAATAAGCAGCTAAAGGGTTAAATAATATAATAATAACCCCTAAGAAGCATCCTAACATAAAATAGGAACCATGGCAATATTCTACAAGGTAAATCTCCACTTTGAAAAAGAGAAAGACAAACCTCAAAACCTGCACATAAAAGAAAAAAAAAAAAAGTATCACATTTGTTTCAATGGGTTAAAATTGAGAAAAATACACTGATAATGTCACAGTAACCACCATGGCAATATGCCAGTAAGGTGAAACCCTACATGAAAAATATCCTCTTGGAAGAAAAGAAAGAAAAACCTCAAAACCTGCACATAAAAGTCAAAAAAGTATCACATTTGTTTCAAAGGGTTAAAATTTAGAAAAATACCCTGAAAATGTTACAATAACCAACGTGGCAATATGCCAGTGAGGTAAAACTCCACTTAAAAAAAAATATCAAAACCTGCACACAAAAGTACAAAACCTGCACGCAAACATCAAAATAAGTCTAAAATTTGATTCAAAGGGTTAAAATTAAGACAAAATACACTGGAAAAGAGTTAAATGTTATAGTGAACCACCATAGCAATATGCAGAAACTAAACAAAATTTTAAAAAGCCAAAAAATCAAAACCTGTACACAAAAGTTCAAAATATTTGAGAGCGGACGCCGACATGAGGGCGATGCCATAGGCTCACACAACTGACGTTGGTGAGCCAAAAATTGATACCTGACTAAACTAAGTTCAAAGGTCGTTGTCAGCGGCAACATTTTCGACGGAAATGGAAGAAAATCGATAGCTCCCATCTAGAGGTCACCTAAAACAAGCATGCCAGGTTTCAAAGCAATCCGATCATAAATGTGCCCTGTAGGGTGTGCCAAAGGGACATATTGAGGTCTTCTGACTAAACTAAGTTCTAAGAACGTTGCCCGCGGCAACATTTTTTGACGGAAATTGAAGAAAATCGTTACCTCCCATCTAGAGGTCTCCCCAAACAAGCATACCAGGTTTCAAAGCAATCCGATCATAAATGTGCCCTGTAGGGTGTGCCAAAGGGAAATATTGAGGTCTGACTAAACTAAGTTCTAAGAACTTTGGCCGTGGCAACATTTTTCGACGGAAATTGAAGAAAATTGATAGCTCCCATCTAAAGGTCACCCTAAACAAGAATACCAAGTTTCAAAGCAATCCAATCATAAATGTGCCCTGTAGGGTGTGCCAAAGGGGAATATTGTGGTCTGACTAAACTAAGTTCTAAGAACGGTGGCCACAGCAACATGTTTTGACGGAAATTGAAGAAAATCGATAGCTCCCACCTAGAGGTAACCCCAAACAAGCATACCAAGTTTTAAAGTGATCTGATCATAAATGCGACCTGTGAGGTGTGCCAAAGGAAATTGTGGACGTACATACGTACGCCGACGTACCAGAAGTGATGGCAATAGCTCAGCTTGACTTTGTCAGGTTGAGCTAAAAATGCTTCTGACAGCCATGTTTTTTTTTTAATGAACGGTAACAAAAAAATGAGGACCATTTTTTGTAAAAGACCTCCCATAGACTATCCTTGCATATCGGTTCAGTAGATTAAGATGAAAATGTGATTTTTTTGCAAGGGGTTTCTATAGTAACTATAAGCCACAATTGTGGCCATGTTTACATTCAATGAACATTAAATGAGGATCGTTGGTAGAAGGGGTCTCAGTCATCATTTATGTAAAGTATCAAAAGAATTGACCTGGCAGTTTCAGAGATTTTTTTTTTTTTTTGAAAATCCACCAACCAGAATCAAAAAATACCTCTGGAGGCCATGTTTTTTTTCAACTCACTGAAACAAAATGAATATCATTTTTTCTAGAAGACCTCCCATAGGCCATTCCTGCCAAGTTTGGTTCACGTAAGCTCAGTAGTTCCAGAGAAGAAGATTATTTATTTATATTTATTTATTGGTGTTTAAGGCCACATACTTATGCACAATGGCTAATCATGACAGTGACAGTTTTTATGGGAGGAGGAAGCCAGAGTACCTGGAGAGAACCACCAAGCAACGACGAGAAGCTGCCAGCACCCCAACATCGTAACTCTGCACAGCAGCACATACAGGATTAGATTGGATGAAGACATGCACACCATCAGCGAGCAGTTCGGCTTTGTGCACAGCATCATCATGCCCCCATGTAGTCCGATCATAAATGTGCCCTGTAGGGTGTGACAAAGGGAAAAGTTGATGCCTGACTAAACTAAGTTCAAAGTTGTTGCCAGCGGCAACATTCTTGGATGGAAATGAAAGAAAATCGATAGCTCCCATCTAGAGGTCACCCCAAACAAGCATACGAAATTTCAAAGTGATCCGATAATAAAAGTGCCCTACAGGGTGTGCCAAAGGGAAATTTTGAGGCATAACTGCCCTAAGCTCATCAAAGGGCGTTGCCACCGGCAACATTTTTTGACAGAAATGGAAGAAAATCGATAGCTCCCATCTAGACGTCACCTCAAACAAGCATGCCAAGTTTCAAAGCAATCCTATCATAAATGTGCCCTGTAGGGTGTGCCAAAGGGAAATATTGTGGTCTGACTAAACTAAGTTCTAAGAACGTTGGCCGCGGCAACATTTTTTGACGGATATTGAAGAAAATGGATAGCTCCCATCTAGAGGTTACCCCAAACAAGCAAACCAAGTTTCAAAGTGATCTGATCATAAATGCGACCTGTGAGGTGAGCCAAAGGAAATTGTGTACGTAAGTACGTACGTATGTACATATGTCGACGGACGAGAAGTGATGGCAATAGCTCAGCTTTACTTTGTCAAGTTGAGCTAAAAAGAGGCTGACTAAATCGTCAGATGTGTACCCATACGCGGAACTAGTAGAAAACTGTATGACGGAGGGCCAACCCGGATGCCGACATTTTGTACACCATACATGGTATGGGTACATATAGAAATGGATTGGAGAGTGCCCTAATTTGATGGATAAAGGGTTAATATCTCCGGATCAAGATATGTATAAAGTAACATGACAATTGGATTGATATTTTTTGAGTTATCTAATGCCAAAGGGATAGGAAGAATTCTCAATTTGAAGGATAAAAAGTTAATATCTCAGGACCAAAGTATCAGATTTACACCAAAAACTATACAGCTCGGCACATCAGTAACCTGAACACAAATATAAAGTAACTTGACAAAAAATGACAATACAAGCAATATCTTTCAAGTTATTGAATGCCAAAGAAATGGATACGGACGCCGGACAGACAGACAGACAGACAGAAGATGGACGAACGATGGAGGGTCACTCCGGGTGCCGGCATTATGTGTACCATACATGGTATGGGTACACATAAAAACAACACTTAACCTTTTTGGGCTGGATAAACAATGATACCCATCAAAAATGATACCCATCAAAAGCTTAAAAGTCATGTTCAGCCAGGTTCACCCTGGATTTCTCGGAAAACATCTTGTAGATTTTATAGAAAAAAATGGCCATTCGCAGTTCTTGGTGTGACATTACAAGTTGCATGGAGAAATATTCCTGATAGCACTTGTTAAGCTGCCAGACATCAATATTTTGGATACATTTGAGAATAAATGGACCAGTCTCAAATAGCCACAACACTTTGTGAGTATGTGTCAAACAAATCAGGGGTTCTGCTAGGTTATAATAAATGGGTCCGTTTCCAAACTTAGGGGAAATTTTGATGATTGTGTACGTATGCCAGAGGCGTCTGCCGCATGTGCCAAAGGCACATGCCTTTGAAGGGGGGTCTGGGGTAATTCTCCCCCCAAGAAAATTTTGAATTCTAGTTGCTCTGAGGTTGCTTCTGGGGGCACTCTGGCCTAAAAATTGTACGAAAAATTATCAAAAAAACGTTGTCTTTTTACCTTGTAAAACTGAAAAAAGTCGTCACCACGATTGGAAAATTATTCATCGAGCAGGCGTGTAAATTTTCGGACCACCATTATCATATTATGTGAAGAATAATTCCTGACAGCTCACAAAATGTGCATTTTGACTTCAACATTTCAACAAAATGTCAATGTTTGACCCGAAACCCTGTTAATGTATAGTGTAAACAATTGTGCCTTTTATAAATCGCAAGTGCACAGTTTGGAAATTCAGCGGGTCGTGCATCAAGGGAGAGCATTCCAAATTGAAGCACTCTAAGCAACGCCACCTAGTGAATGATGACCCGACACCTGTGTCAGGCTCAGTCTTAGTATTGTTAGACTGTGTTGGTCGTTCGTAAGAACAAATACTAGAAGTTCCACAATAACTGATGTGAAAAAAGTTACTAAACTTCAACAGAAACACATTACCACACGGAAAAGGACACCATGCATACATGTTATTTTTACAATGTAGAAGTTTGTGTCACTGTCACATACCACATGCTGACCTGTTCTGGAATTGCGTCATGCAGTTCCAGCGCACTCAAAGACACAATGACAAGATGCGGAGAGCGTCGGTGATGATTAGGCCTACTAATTTTGACTATGATTAATTGTTTGTCAGTTACATTTTGTTTTTGCGAGATTATGATAAATTTATTTGGCCATATTTCGACTGACATTAAAAAAAATACACAACATGAGGGGAAAATTAGTTTGGGGCAATGGGTCCGTTTTACGGACCCAAAAACAGGGTCGCAGAAGCCCTGAACAAATATAACTCCTTTTGTTGGTCATTAACTTGTCGGATGATATTGATATTAACCCTCTCCACCATTAATGATGGTTTTTACCAAAACCTTTTTTTATCAAACAGTCATTTGAGACTACCATACCCAATGCTGGAAATGAACAAAATTGACGGGTACAGTTTTAAGCTCTCGTGAAATCAGAGACGAGAGTAATTTGCACCCGTAAAATGTCAGCATATGAATTTTTGACGGAATGCTGTCACCAAACACCAGAAGCCTTAACCCTTTGAAACTGAGTGGCTGCTTTTCCAGCCAGGAGCATGATACGTCATACCGTCATTAAATAGGATGGCTGTTCACTAAATGTGTGGGGTTGACCAATCAGTATTTTCAACACGTTGAAAATATTGATTGGTCTACCCCAAATAATGAATATGGACTCTTCTAATTGCTGTCATTGAACTGCATGGCAGATACCACTAGTGTCCAAAGGGTATAAATGTATAAGGAATTGCTGAATTATGAGAGTAACTTGCCATTGGCCACTGTGTACTTCTTTCTCAAAACAGCACACATTCATATGCCCTCACAGTATATTAGTGCTCCACAATATTTTTCAACGAGTGCATTTTTTAGCTCCCGTAAAATAGAAATCACAGGTGCAGACAGGAGCAATTGCACTCGCCTCATTTCCAGGACTGCATACCCGCGTTTCTCATAACATCAATAAAGGAACTTCAGGGAGACAGTTAAAAACAATTCATCAGACACTCTGGGGGTCAAGAAAAATCATGGAATCTCATCCGGAAAAGCAATGATTCTCCAGAATCATAAAGTCTAGTTGAAGATTATTATCTTAAGAGTCCCTTATTATCCTAACAAAGGATGGACTTTATTGTTGAAATTCTGAAATAAATAAAAATATTTCCCCACCTATCTCCCCAAATTTCAACACATGGATAGGGCACAGACAAACCAAGACATTTTTAATACCAGCCTAAACGGACTGACATACTGGCAGATGGATGGGGATGACACTTAACTGTTCGCTTGCTGCTGGTTGTTATTCCTGCCTAGAACAGGGTTTCTCTTGTCCCTGAAATAAATATAACTTGTGTATATTTAGTCACATGGTTTCCCTGTAACTGGAATGAATTTTTTCACCAATGATTTCTGGTGTTACATTTAGATTAATTTTTCATCAAATCTAGTCATGGCTGCTTCAAAGCAGCCATGACTAGATTTGATGAAAAATATCTAGAAAATACTCAAAGGGTAAAGAGTTAACCCTTTACCCAACGTAACGGCCAAAACCGGCCAGCGCTATTCTAAAAAATCGCCTATTAATTTTAATTATTTTTTCATTTTTTGTCTCAAAAACATAGGTTATGACCCCTCATTGGAACGAGCTCGTCGAGCTCGTACCAATGAGGGGTCATAACCTATGTTTTTGAGACAAAAAATGAAAAAAAATAGTAATTCAAGAATTTTTTGTGCAAGTGTCGTCTGCTTTTCATGTTAGGTAAAGGGTTAATGCCTTCAATTTTCATGCAGGGGCATAAAAATATATTGGTGACTTCTATATCAGCAATATGTGGAACTTACATTAAGCCGGAATATTATTTATTTATTGGTGTTTACGGTCACATACTTATGCACAATGGCTAATCATGAACGTGACAGTTTTACGGATGGAGGAAGCCGAAGTACCCGGAGAGAACCACAGAACGACGAGCCGCTGTCAGCTCTCCAACATTGTAACTCCGCACTGCAGCACAGGCAGGGTTAGATTGGTTGAAGATATGCGCACCATAGACGTGCAGTACGCCTCAGTACACAGCATCATCGTGACTTGTGTGGGTAACAGGGGTTAACCCTTTACCTAACGAATCGGCCGCATCCGCCCGCGTAATATGCAAATTCAGCAGTTGAAAAAATATTATTTTTTCAAAACATTTCAACAAAAACATATCATGTGACCTGTCGTTGGGACGAGCTCGTCGAGCTCGTTCCAACGAGGGGTCACATGATATGGTTTTGTTAAATTTTTTTGAAAAATTTGAAAAAATGATATTTAAAATAATAAATTTTGATATCGTCTGCGTTGGATAAAGGGTTAAGTGCCTTGCCCAAGGACACAGCGTGGGAGTCCAAATCGATAGCTCAGACGTTCACCCATCTGAGGACTAACCAGGCGTGACTTGACGTTGCTTAACTTAACAGTGATCTGACGAGAACTGGTTACCGCAATGCCACAGCACCCCCTATATTAAACTGGAAAGAAATTGATCAAAACTCACACCTTTAACAGAATCAAACTCCTAAGCTTGACAATGCCACCACCAGGCTGGGTCATAGTATAACTGCATCTCTTTCTTCAAAGTTGGGGCACTAAAAATTATAATCAAAGAGTTACTCACTATCTATTTGAACGTGTAAAGTGAATATAATGTCTGTCATTCCGTCTCTTCTCAGGTAATTGGATACAGGTGACAGCTTCCCACCTCTTCATTGCTCTTTTAATAAGATTGCGTTGATGGTGACCTGTACAAAATCAAATTTTTTTTAAAATTTAATTTCCTACATACAGAGTGTGTACACCCTTCAAAAAAAAAACAAGAGCTGGACTATCGTCCGATGCATACCTAGAGGTGTTCTGATATATTGGACCCTACCAATATCATGAATATCGGTTTGATATCGGTATCGGCAGATGGACGATGATTTTCCGATCCGATATTTTTTTTTCTGACACTAATGGCGTCAAATGTGTATTTCAAACATTTTTAGTCACAATTACAATTTTTACTCGTTCCCAAATCCACGAAAAACTCCATGGCAAATGCACACTATTTAGCATTTACCTTCGAAATTTAATGCATTTGTTTTTAATTTTTCACATGGGAAGTCGGGCATGAAACGGTGCTGTTAAAGTATACACTATTACAGTAGGTGTTTCTAAACTATACTTAGGAAATTAAGGGCCGGTTGCGCAAATGTGACTGCGCGTGCGTTTTTTCAAAGCAGCTCGCTTTAAATCATCACTATCACAATCACAGTTAAGATCTTCCCATGAAGTGGTTAGCCAACATATAAAGAAAGCAACATTTTTAGACAACGTGAGGCATTTGACACCTCCAATATAATTTCAGTCGGGAAAATTCGAGCAAAATGTCGCTTACACATCAAACGTTGTTTGAGCTCACTTGCCCGTTGCCATCTCAATGATCTCCAAATAAGATCGCCTGCATCACGTTCTCAAATTGGAAAAAAATGTTATTACTTTTGAACTTCGAAAAAAAAACCCATAAAAACAGCGGGTTTTGAATTTGAGAGTGCATACTTCCTAAAGACGGAAAACGGTCAATCTCATTCGCTAAATGGAACACGGAGTAAAGAAATTAAACGCGCAGGTTACTAAGGATAGGGCAAACATAGTTTCCAAGCTGCGTATTTCTGCCTCACTGCATGGTTCCAACTTCTTTCGCATTGAAAACACAATGCATAATGAAATATAATATTTCTCGTCACAAGATTTCCTTTCGTTTTGTGTACCTACTAGAATCAAGTGTTCTGTGAATCTTTCGTTTATGCATGTGTGGGTCACTGGGCGGATTTTTGCTTGTGGAAAATGCCCCCCCCCCCCCCCAACCCGCACATACACCTCCCCGTCCGAATGATGCTTCGTTTTCCATGAGTGTAAGTATAAACCAACACTAATACGTGCTATGGCCTTTCTATAAACTTGTTGGACCATCAAGCGAATTTTCAGATAACAGGCCATATGGTAGGCTATCTATGAGCCGCCAGGTTGCTGGGCACCTCTTGATAACAAATAAGTGTACAAGCAAATTCTTTTATGAGGTGGTCCCATTGTAAATCACCTTGTAATGGCTGGACATAATGGGGTATTCCTACCCCTCCAATATTCTACATTGGTCATCACTGTGCATTGTCCCCCTCCCCCCCCCCCCACATCAATTCTCTGGAAACGGAGGGCTGTAGTCGTCTTGGCTTCATATGCCTATGGTTCTTGGGAAAATAAATGACACCACCCCCACCCATCATAAACAAGCTATATGTATTCCGTGGTTCTGATTAAACGGGTTTTCTCGGTTCTGGTCTAAGTTCATCTTTCTCTCTTCATCTCAAAACGTTTTTGGCTGCCAGAGTCTTATTGTCAAACGGTTCTGTTTTGAAATAAAATTCGAACTAAACCGTCCATATCAATAGGCTACTAAGTATAACATAAGGTTAAAACAATAATCAGTAGCTATTTGATTAAACTTCTGATCACTAATCCTATTCTGGTAACATAAGGTTAATACAATAATCAGTAGCTATTTGATTAACCCTTTACCTAACATGAAAAGCAGACGACACATGCAAAAAAAATTCTCGAATAACTCATTTTTTTCATTTTTTGTCTCAAAAACATAGGTTACGACCCCTCATTGGAACGAGCTCAACGAGCTCGTTCCAATGAGGGGTCATAACCTATGTTTTTGAGACAAAAAATGAAAAAAATAATGAAAATTAATTGGCAATTTTTGAGAATAGCGCTGGCCGGTTTTGGCCGTTACGTTGGGTAAAGGGTTAAACTTCTGATCACCAATCCTATTCTGATTATTGCCACTGATTTTTTAATTATAGTTATATGTGCTAACTCTACAAGGATGTTGAGGTGTGACTTCTCTATTCATAGTCGATTAATTGGAAATAGGTGTCAAAATTATCAGCTGTCCGAATTCAATGAACTATTTCTTGAGTTGAAGAAAAAAAGCCTGATTCTAAATTTCATCTGTCTGTGTTTTCAAAGCAAGGCTGTTATCCATAATTTGTCTATAGTACACACTGAGTGGCTGGGAGGAGACGAGGGGTAAGTATTGGTTGATTACGACAAAAACACTCATGTAGTGGAGTTTCCACTCACGCAGTGTGCTCAGGTTCCATGAAAAAGCTTACAGAACACTGGAGACATACTTCAGCTTGAACGCCTCAAGAATTCGTTTCAAAGCCTCTAGACCTAAATACTAAGTTATGTTACTTTAATTTAACCCGGCGGGGCGAACTGTGCGGAGCGAAAAGCATTCAAATGATAAAATGGCTGACTTCTCATACACGTGTTGTCTGGAAGTTGTGAAAAAATAATACCCTCGTATTTAAAAAACACACTTTCTAGTGTCTTCTTTCATATGATATTGATGAATAAATAGTCAAAACATGTATATATACGATCACTGTTTTTCTTTCATTTGAATGCGCATTTCTTTAACCATTTAATGCAGAAATGCATGTCCGATCAGAATATCGATTCACCCCAAACAGCCGACTTTGTGGTGAGAGAATGTCCAACTGTAAAATTGTCTTTTGACTGATTTCTGATGTTGGATAAATAACTTCTTTTTGAAGTAATTTGGATATCACTGATGGACATGGCTGCCTTTTTATTTGTTTATTTTTTATAATAATTTTACCAATTAATACTAATATTTCTTTCGACACCCAAATGGGGGGGGGGGGGGGGGGGGGGGGGGCAGTCAATTCAGATACAATTGTTTTCCCCAACCCTCACTTTTGAAAATGGAAGTAGTTTTAATCATTTAATTATTAGTTAGCCCTTAATTGCATTCAATGGTAGGTTAAACAGATAGATCTGTAATAACTCCAACTGAAAAAAATCATCTTTTTTTTTGGCATCAACTTAATTATAGCTCAGGTCATGAGCTCTTGTTGGACCGAGCTACTTCCATTTAAGAGTCTACAGACATGTTTAACAGGAAATCATTTTTAACAAATAATTGAATTCGCCTAGGGATCGGGCCATCACTTTCTGAATTTAAAAAAATAATTAAGCCTGTATGATTTCATTTTCACTTTTAACCTAAACTCGGGGCAAAGTAGGCCTGTATGGCTACACCAAACTGTACTGGAGGACGTTTTGTTGGGGTGGGAGGGGCGGAGAGGAAGGCAAACTTATCCTGCTAAATCCTTCATGACATTCAATGATGGACCTTGAAATACTCTGCTTCTCTTAGCTACTAGGGATTTCTGAGTAAAAGTGCTCGTCAATTTTACAGCCACAAACGCAAGATACCATAGGCTATATTTCCATAAAATAAAAGACGGGTGGAGTTATAAGACTGTAGGCTTAATACTTTTCACTCTCAGTTTGATGCACTGAGGATTTACACGCACAGACCAGGCCTCAGGGTTCTTATACTTTTTTGGCCAAAAATTTCCATACTTTTTCCATACCTTATCCAGACCTGACGTACCATTTTTCCAGACTCAAATCGCATCATTTACCATCATGCCGAAGGCACAGGCACCGTCTCAGGTGGAATCTAGGGCCTGCAACCCTTGAAAGTTCATTACTACATGTACATATATGCTAACAAAGTGGTACTGGTAGCTAAACTGGCAGTGATTCTACATGTTGATTAGCTGCAAACATGTGCGTATTCAGCCAATAAAAATGTACAATCCCTACAGCTGAAAATCTGTCTTCATACGGTGTTCAGCGTACATCTATAAGGAATGTGTCCCACCCATATAACAATAAAGCAAGTTCTCTCTTAGAGAGCACTTGGTTTGTTGTTATATGAATGGGTAGTTCTGGACAACATATGGACTTCAAGATTAACCCTTTACCTAACATGAAAAGCAGACGACACTTGCAAAAAAAATTCTTGAATAACTATTTTTTTTCATTTTTTGTCTCAAAAACATAGGTTATGACCCCTCATTGGAACGAGCTCGACGAGCTCGTTCCAATGAGGGGTCATAACCTATGTTTTTGAGACAAAAAATGAAAAAATAATTAAAATTAATAGGCGATTTTTGAGAATAGCGCTGGCCGGTTTTGGCCGTTACGTTGGGTAAAGGGTTAAATAAAAATTTCTTGACATTGTTTTATCATAAGAGTAACAAGAGCACTGCTGGGCATTGCATCATACGCCCGTGAACTGTTCAAATTGTACCATTTTAACACATTTGCAATTTTTTTAGAGTGCGAGAAATTTATACTGGCATATATATATATGTTACGGTCAGACTTTGAAATCAGTGATTTTGTGAAATGACTAAATTTTTCAGTCATTTGAGAAAAAGACTAACAAGTTTGAAGCCAATCGAAAAACAAATACTAAAGTTATCATCTGGAAACCAAATATTTGACGAAGAATTCTAAGTCCAACAGGTGCCATAATTCAGGCAAAAATTGTTCAGACCGACCCCATATTCGAACTTGACCTGTATTTTGTTGTGATTAAACCACATACCAAGTTTGGAGCCGATCGGAAAACAATTACTAAAGTTATCATCCGGAAACCAAATATTTGACGAATTCTAAGTCCAACAGGGGCCATAATTCAGGCAAAAAATGTTCGGACCGACCCCATATTCGAACTTGACCTGTATTTTGTTGTGATTAAACCACATACCAAATTTGGAGCCGATCGGAAAACAAATACTAAAGTTATCATCCGGAAACCAAATATTTGACGAATTCTAAGTCCAACTGGGGCCATAATTCAGGCGAAAAATGTTCGGACCGACCCCATATTCGAACTTGACCTGTATTTTGTTGTGATTAAACCACATACCAAATTTGGAGCCGATCGGAAAACAAATACTAAAGTTATTGTTCGGAAACTAAACGGATGGACGGACGGACGGACAGACGGACGGACAACGCCATGCTATAATACGTCCCGTTTTTCAAACGGGCGTATAAAAACGTCTAACTTACCACAAGACAGTCTGTGTGCCAGAATATATCAAATGTTGTAAGATAGCGTGATTTTGTCTCTGAACAAGAAAGTTTTGAAGCAATCTGACTATCAGGAAACATGAGGCGAAATACGTCAGAAACACCCTGACAACTCTTGTAAGAATGGTGTTTTTCCATCATATTCAAAGTCCAGTAAATTTCTGCTGTTAAAACACTCTTGTCGGTAACAAAGTCTCCAAGGGTTGAAACGCCCCCAGTGCCAGTGGCTCCATGACTATGTTCGTGAGACACTTCCAATGCGTCAAGTTTTTGTTTTGAAGAAACACCGTGAAGATCATTGCCAGGTGTCAGATGAGTCTTACCTATTCTCGTAGCTTCAGAAAAAAATCCTTCCATATGATTTTGTTGTTGTTTCATTTTCACTAAGGCAGCATGTTTTTTACCTGCCATGTGACTTAGAAGGGCCGCTTTGCCCATATTCGATACGTCAAATGATTTTCTGCAAATTGTGCACATTGTCTTTTTATTCGAAGTTTTGTCCTGAGAAATCCATTGTTTGAATGTAGGGTCTGTTTCCCATTTCGGCGAAAAAACACACTTCCCCAATAATAAACAAATACAAAAATAACAAATGACCTTCACGTTGAAAATTTCAAAGAAATAAAACACAGTGCGCATGGGACTTGACCTTCGGAATTCTCCGTAATTCCGAGCTGCATTCGGCTTTGAAACACCTGTGATATCTCGGTTGTGTTCCATCGCAAAAGTTTTCCAATCCGAATTTTTCTGTTATCGAATGCGGGGTGTTGACAAATAATAATTCTTGTATGCTGGTTCTTTTTACCGTAATTAATCAAAATATAATAGACTTACCGGATACTAGAACAGTTAAATACCGAGATTTAGTTTCTGAACATGTGAATTTTTTAACCTTTTCACTGTCCGGGAACATTCTTTCAAAAAGCTTACTTATTCCTTATTTGCTAGCATATGACAGATGGGACGTGATGCAATGAACAGTCCATAGAATCTCAGATGTCGAAACGTTATTCCCAGAAACAAAGTTTTGAATCGTCATAATCTCATATCCGCAGTTTTTGAAACCATTTTTGCTGGCAATTCAATGGTATTTGCACTTGTTGTAGACACTGACTGACACTCCTGTTGATTGGTTTTCCCCATTAGAACTGTCCATTCTAAGAAAGGAATGCATTGAATTTGTGGTCCCAATGGCACCCAACAGCTTCTTGTGTCTGTCACTTTTCGAGTGTGATTTTATTGCACATTCACCCATGCCTCCGATGTCAAATTCTTTTTGGCAGACGGTGCAGTTAACTTTGTTTTTGTTGTCTTTCACAACAGACAGCCACAGATATACTGTAATCCATCCAGGATTGAAAACACATTTTCCAGCAGGCATTTTTATTTGAATTCCACTCCGGTCATATGTGAAAGCAATTTGCGCAGACGGCACACAAGACCTCCAGAAAAGATGACATTTTGTGTTACAGTACAGTTTTACTATGGGATTTTACCCTACTTTCACTCATGATATAACTAATTTGAGAACTATAATCCGGGATAATATATAAAATAATATAAGAAAAAAATAATATTCATAAAATACTACAAGTCCATTAACACTGGAATCCCCCTTCGTAATTCAAAACGAAACTAGAACGTCATCAAAATTTGAGTAGCCATCTTGCATAAACAAGAAAAGTTGGTACGAGAACAAATGCTTACACGCGTATTATACTGTTCGACTTTATATCCTACATAGAATTCCCGAACTTTTTTAATTGTTTTGGCTACTCAATTTAAAGCGGGGCATTTCTTTAGGGACTTTTTTGAGCGAAGTAGGTTTGAGTTCCAAATTCAAGCACTTTTCAAGGGGTCTAGTAGAAATTCCAGTACTTTTCATGAAAGTTTTTTCAATTTAAGCACTTTTCAAGGAGAGGTCTGAAATTCAAGTACTTTTCATTTGCGTACGAACCCTGGCCACGTACAGGAGGTATAATATAATACTCTATTGTTGTAATATAATTTCCGATGTTATATGCCCAGTGGGGTGAATAGCACTGAAAATTACAGCGTCTTGTCCCGATTTTAACAGCGACTTGTCCCGCCATACCGTGGTCCGTAGATCATAAATGTTTTGTGGAAATATCGGTATCGGATCGGATATCGGCCGATATGACATCTTGAAATTATCGGATATCGGCAAATCCGATAACACAGATACCCTCACAGCTCTATGCATACCCCCATGTGGTGTACCACCTAGTGTGGGTATACCTAGGACCAACAAATATTATAGAAAATAATGAAAGTTATGAATATTCTCGGATGGACTCACACACGGACGGACGGACGCATGTAATCCAGTTTATATACTGGACTAAATTCTTAAAATTTTTCCATAGCTGTTGAAAATTGAGGTATTTTGGAATTTTGAAGTTACTTATCCAAGATGTGGCACTCTGAAGGACAGTGGAGCCCAACTAATTGGATACCTCTTAACCCTTTACCCAACGCAGACGATATCAAAATTTATTATTTTAAATATAATTTTTTTTAAATTTTTCAAAAAATTTCAACAAAACCATATCATGTGACCCCTCATTGGAACGAGCTTATACCATAAGCAGTGTTCATGGCAAATTTCATTGTGATAGAATATTCGATACCCGAGTTACAGGCTGAACAGACCAAATTTGGCTTGGACGGACACAATTTCTGAGTGAATAAGTAATAAAAAAAACGAAATAATAAAAAAAAAATAACTAGTGTGGGCATACCTATGACCAATAAATATTATAAAAAATAATAATTTACTTAAGTTATGAATAGTCTCAGACGGACGCATGTAATCCAGTATACCCCCACTTTCGAATTTTCTTCGAAAGTGGGGGTATAAAAACTTGCAAATTTTCAGCTCATAGACCACCATTAACAGCAGCTTATATCCAGATCTAGTTGTCAATTATGCTGGTGCATTTATGCTATGTTAGAACATGATAAAATAATTGTTGATTTGACCCCCCCCCCCCACACCATCCTCTTCTTCATACCCCACCCACCCACACCACCACACCCAGCCCTAACCACAACACCTGTGGTTTGCTTTTATCAAAGTCTGTTCAGATAATAAATTCCAAAGTCTGGAAATGTTAACAGGAAAAGATGTCCCAATGTTCAGTTACTTCAAGAAGATTTGTACTTGGAAAGTATTTTTATCAAAATCCTTCATGCATGTTTGTGCCCTAAACAAAACTTTTCTTTTCATCATTGAAGGATTCAGGGTTTTTTAATTCCATTTGAAATTTTCTGGGTACAGACAGCCAACAACAGTTAACAGCTCTGTTGTCAGCACAACAGCATAAATGTATTGTTAGAAAATAAGTCCATTGTGTATAAATCTGCAGTCATAATTTTTCGGCATCCTAAGAGACTTTGACCTACTTTTAAACTGAAAAATAGTTGAGGTCAAGGTATTGTTTACATTTTGATTGTGTTTGGAAAAAGGATGAGAATTAAAGCCATTCTATGAACAAACAAATATAGATTATTTAATTCCTTTTCATACATTTTATTTACAAAAAAATTGCATTTAAATGAAGGTGGAGTTTTCAATTTTTTTAAAGTAAGTCACCTATTTTCACTTCTGACACATTCATCACGAATCTCCGATTGCGAAGAAAAATACAGAAATAAACATGAACACAGGTGAAATATATATCATAAAGTATCCTTTCCCAAAATAAAATTAACTTAAATCCTTATTTTACTGCTTCATGAGTTTTTACCAGAGTTTGAAAAGCATATGATTTGACTCCGATCGTTTTACAAAAGTTACAACGGGAAAGAAATATTCGACTGTTGTTTCCAGGATTTTTTATCCAAAACTGATTCCCGTCCAGGAGCTACACTGAAATTCCGAGAATTTCCCGGCATTCCAGGAGAGTTAACCTGTCTGTGCATGTTGA
The DNA here is from genome assembly GCA_031216915.1 of Pictodentalium vernedei. Lineage (NCBI taxonomy): Eukaryota > Metazoa > Mollusca > Scaphopoda > Dentaliida > Dentaliidae > Pictodentalium > Pictodentalium vernedei. The sequence continues at coordinate 36,193,466 of CM062290.1, forward strand.
TAATTTCCTCTTGCAATCACAACCCAAAGACGTCAAAGACTTTCCCAGACAAAATTAGTACCACAGTTACTGGAAGTTGTGGCTGCAACCACTTTTTTCACAGATGACAATGAATGCACCACGTCAGTCCTGACCCGTGTTACAAATACAGTAGTCTATATAATATAGACAAGTAATGAAAGCCTATTTTGCATTGACCGATACCTCCTTCCCAGTTCATTTGTGAATTTGTTCATTGAACCAAGATTCATCAACACAGTTTTCTTGTACAGCTATCCACAAGGTACAGTAAAACCTGTCTTGAGAGACCGCCCCTCGGTGCAGCCAAAAGCGGTCTCTCAAGACAGGTGGTCTCTCAAAAGAGGTGAAGAGTTTTTTGGAAGGCAAGCCATCAGTTGAGTTATACAGTTCCTTGACAATGCTGTATATGGGTGAACTGAAACACTAAAACAATGATTTGTATTTATTATTATTTTATTAAATTAATTTGTTTTATTTATATTTCAGGTTCAAGTATTTTTTATCATTTTATTTATTACATTAATAAACAATAAAATATCATGAAAATGTGTGCATGAGTACACTATGTAAAAACATGAACATATAAATTATAATAAATTACTGTTTTGTGTATTATGATCATTTTTCTTATGGAAATATATATATATTGTTATTCATATTTAAATTAATTTGTTTTATATTTCAGATTCAAGCATTTTTTATCATTTTATTCATTACATAAATAAACAATAAAATATCATGGAATGTGTGCATGAGTACACTATGTAAAAACATTGTTTCAGTTTTGTGTATTATGATCATTTTTCTTATGTAAATATAATATACATTTGCAATGTATAAAGATTTTTGTAATTTTGAATAAAACATTCACGTACAAGTTTTGTTGTTATTCCTATTATTTGAATAAAAGTCATAAAGCTATTTTGTTGTCATTCATTCTTTCTTTAAACAACCCCAAATATTTTTATCATTTTCTGTTTCAAGGGATGTGACCACAAAGCTGCGAGTTGAAAACCCCTTGAAAAATTTTCTCGTTGGGGTAATTCACTAATTGGGAGGAGGGGAGAAGTTGAAGTGTTAACGAAAAGAGGTGACTTACGCTTTCAAATTCCTTGCCCATTTTAGTGGAATTTCTCAATGAAATGTAAGATGCTTCACCTGGTTAAATTAAGTGATGCGTCGGTCATTATCAAGTTGCTACATACCCATACATTGATAAAGGGTACAAATCAAAATTATACCATGTTTGTACACAACATTCACATGTGCACAAAAACGCGCAGAAAGCAACGACTCAAAAACAAAACACACCGGACAATAGTTTAAATGGCAGCTAACACTGTTTGTGTAAATTCGTAGCAGAGTGCCCATTGCCGTAAAGTGACGAAGGAATTGATCTCCACAGAAGTAATAAGTACGACCAATACCCAAATTTGTGTCGCAAAATATGATGTTGTAAAATACCGTGGTGTTTTATAACAATATATTTTAATCACGATTATATGAAGAACTACAGGGATGTAAACATGGGTCAACTTCACCATGGGTCAACTCGCTCCATCTGGCGCAATTCCGTATTATAATTTTATGGATTTATACAGCCAGTTTGTCAAAGAGAGAGTCATGGAAGATTGCAATCGAAACTGGCGAGCAGGGGTTAGCGTGAAAAGATCACTGCAGGGGTTACAATATAAAGAAAAGCCAGCTTTTGAGAAGTACCTAGATGGCACCTTTGGAGGGTCACTGCTGTTCAAACTGAGATCAAGATCACTGGAGCTTCGGGGAAAAATTGGGAGAGATGGGGAAAAGGGATGCCAAATGTGCCACTCTGGAGTAGTGGAGACCCTGGAACATTTTCTCTTGGAATGCCCACAGTATATACCTCATAGAATAAAATTTACTGGAAGAATAATGCAGAAGTGGGGTGAAGAAACAAAGGATAGATGGCTGAAGGGGGACACGAGGGAGAGGGTAGGAATGCTTATTGAAGAAATTGAAAAAGAGGAAGTGAGGGACACTATTAAGCAGTTTATATCTGAATGCTGGGAGGAGAGGAGGGGAAGAGGGGGTGGGGTGCAGGGGGAATGATGGCCTTCTCTTATGAGGACCGCGACAAATCAGCGGCTGGCCAAAGAGTTATTATTATTACAGCCATCTCGTGAAAGAAGTACAAACCCATAAAATTATGTTACGAGTAGCACCCAAAAAATAATACTGCTGCCAACCCCCACCCCCCACAGTTTTTAAACTGACCCGTATTGAACCACCCTTGGTGCAACTGCGTATTATAATTTTATGGATTTGTACAGCCTTCTCATGAAAGAAGTACAAACCCATAAAATTATACAATAAAAACACAAACTGTTTAATTAGTAAAAAAAGAATCAATTTTTGGTTGAACACACCGAACAGACATTTTTGTCTCCTCTATCTTTTCTTCCATCTGTGCACAAAGGCATAAAAGTTCTACATTACTGTAATGTGCACTATAGTCCAGTAACTGGGTTAGCATATCTAATAGGGTTGGGCGGTATTTCGGTATACCGATTATATTCGGTAATATTTTCAATACCGTTACCGATACCGGCAAATAATTGTTTAATCGGTATACCGAAAACTCGGTTTTACCGCGATATGCAATTCACAAATTGCCCATCGCTGTTGGCTGTGAATAGTTTCACGTCAATCAGGCTCGATACACTTGGCTTAAATTTAGGTAATTATTGTATTCTATTTACTTTCTTGCTGTGTGAATCATAGTAAAGTTCAAGATATGTGTGTTTGCAGATTTCTGCCAGGTCATTTATATTCTGTGGAGGCATTTAATGAACAGCTGACTGCTGAACTGAAGCAATTCTGTTTACCTCGAATTTGAAACAAGTTGAGGTGGAAGGCACGCACCAAGCATGCGTAGTTAGTCACGTGGACACTTTCGGCCAATGGCACTGCCGTCTGCTGAAGTTAAATAAAAATAGGACATTTTCTTTGGGGGAAATATCAGGGGATTCCAAACGAAACTCACAGTGATTGGCTGCTAGGACACGCATTACGTCATTACTGCCTCGTGACTAAAGAAATGTGCTTGTAGGATTATTCAACACAAAAAGGACGAAAGTCTTGTCATTGTTTCAAACAAATAAAAAAACCCAACTCACTAACATTTTCTACCAAGCAGCATTCGCCCCATACAACCTTTTTATTTGAATGGTGATGTGTAATACGGTTATTAATTTTAATCAAACATGAAAATTATTGTGATGAACTGTGGCAATCGCATGCCCTTCTGTTGTTACTTGTTGCACACTTCACTTCTCAATCTCATGTCACTGGACGATTCTGATTCGAAGAATTATTATCTCTGGGTTTGATTTTATTTTGAATTTCCTTCGATGAACATCAAATGTGCCTTGTTATATACCCCAAGTTGACCCAACTGAACTTTGTGCTTAAGTAAAATCATTTGTGAGTAAATATTTGAAAAAGTTTTGATTTTTGACGGCCGTCTTGTGCAAAGCTTCAGGCTCAAATTTTTCAGTTTCGACACGTTGAAGGTGCGTTTTTTGTTATGGAGAAGACCCCCTTTCATTTTAATCGGTATTTCGGTATACCGCGGTAATATTTTCCAATTACCGCGGTATTTATTTTTCCCAATACCGCCCAACCCTAATATCTAATGCTGTTGAATGAGTTATTAACGGAATGTTTTTTTGACAGGAAACTTCAACTTCAGTGTCACTGTCACTATCGTCCTCCGGTGACAAATGTGCCCCCTTCAAAACATCACTTTCCCAGTTGGGATTGTCACTGTCGTCATGGCTGACCATGTTAGAGTCCATTTGAACATATTCGTCCATTGTGAAGCCAGAAAGTATTTTTTTAAACTGTGGATTAACTTCCCCTTGCCCACAGTCCTCAACAAGATCACAGTCAGTACAATTTCTCAGTCCACATTTGGCAAAACACTTCTCAATTGTTTTAACACTCACTTCACTCCAAGCTGATTTTTCCCACATTATTGCCGACAACAAGGAAATTGATTTGCACACTTCCGAAGCAGAAGAAACTTCATCAATTTTACACAAAATGTGGTTCAGCATTTTTTTACGGTAATTTAGTTTCACTGTCTGGATGATTCCTACGGTAATCAGAAAAAAAGTAACAGATTTGGGTAGGAAAAAAAGAAACAGGAAAAAAAGTAACACTTTCTTATTTTTATAAGGTAAAAAAGTAACAGGAAAAAAGTAACAGATTTGGGTAGGAAAAAAAAAGACAGGAAAAAGAGTCACACTTTCTTATTTTTATTTCATAAAAGTGATAGATTACTTAATTATGATTTAGTTATATTATTGAAACTAGTTAGATTATTACATATCAGTATAAGTACTACATAGTACATAGTTATAAAATAATTTAACAAACTTAATTATGATTTAGTTAGATTATTACATATCACACCTTGAAACTAGTTGGATTATTACATATCAGTATAAGTACTACATAGTACATAGTTATAAAATAATTTAACAAACTTAATTATGATTTAGTTAGATTATTACATATCACACCTTGTGTAATCTAATATTCTGGCCAATGCCAGTAAGAAAAGCTGAAATAGTAAGTGAACCTTGGGAATATAAACCACACAGATTTTTCAGTTTTCTATTCAGGGATTCAGCTGACTTCTGTTTGCGGATAACAGGCAGCAAACCAACTGACACCTGTTGAATAATTGTATTGGTCAGAGCTTGCTCTTTTTGAAACCACTGGATAGTTTTCCAGACTGATGGGTGCTGGTGGCCAACAAGATTGTAGAACTTGTTGTTCCAGCCTTCACATGCATTATTTGTACGAGATTCGCCATCCAGCGTAGCACTATTAACATTCCATGTAGCTGGAGGATAGGCTGGAGGAGTTAATCTAAGTCGTAATGGTGCCAACACATCTGAAGGTGCGGCGCAAGGTTGCCTGTATCTACCAGTGACATAATTTTCATCAAAATACCTCAACAGTTCCTCGGCTTCTTCTGGAACAATGTCTTTGAGGTGATTCATACCATCATGCACATCTGAAACTGGCAAGAATGCAAGTGCATCCAGTTTCCCACAAAACAGTCTGAAGTCTGCATCATCCCGATACAACTGCACTAAACCTAAACTCTGCACTCTGCGCCAAGTGCTTTGTGTCAGATTGTAGAAACAACCTCTACTCTGTACATGTCTACCAAACACAGCATTCACAGCTCGTAACACACCATCTTCAAAATCAGTCACAACAGTATTTACATTCAAGTCAATATTTAGCTCAGTCAGTTTATCTACAATAGCTTGAAACAGAGTCTCATAGGAAGTATGTGTCTTCCTCTGTAATATAGCGTATACACAAGATAAAAAACTGTCATGAAACTTAACCCTAACAACATAAATTTGCTGAAATAGTGGAGGAGCCATTGCAAAATTACCGTCCATAAATAAAGTACTTGCACTGCTAAGATAATTGAGTCCACTATTTGTTGCAAATGCAACCACACGCTCACTTGCATCAGGTCCATTATCAAAGAAAAGGAATTGTTCAGAGTCTGATATTTTCTGAAACTCTTCTGGAATGGTCAGCTCAGACAGACTTTTGGGGACAGGAGGACTTCTTCTGTGGTATCTCATACTCCGTTTGGCATTATCTAAGTCTGGCAGCATCAACTTGACTTCACTTTCAGCATTTGAAACAGCTGTTGCGAGGATCTGTGATGGCTTATCTAAGGAAGAAGCTGCTTGTTTTCGCATTTCATTTCTCAATTTGGTATATGCGATACTGACATTTTCTGGAGGACGGTTGTGTTGTCTAACTATTTCTGGGTTGTTGAAATCTGTAGTAGTACAGAGACTTGCACGGCAGTCTGATTTAGCACGTTTTGTGCATTTCCACCAGACCTTGTTCTTCCTTCTTACAGATACAGTGTACATGAAACCTTCATGACAAAGTTTTTCTTATTACTGGGAAAAGATAAACGATAGGCGATGGGGCAGTGGGTCCCCACCAAAAAGAAATACACTGGTGGAGGAGAACCTATCCAATCGTGTATGTAGCGAAATAACGGCAGAAGAAGTGCGGAACGTGGTCTCGAAATTAAAAAATGGTAAAACGGGAGGGACTGATGAAATTCCGAACGAATTCCTCAAAAATGGAGGGGAGGCACTTATTGAAGTCCTGACAAACCTTTTCAACCTGGCTCTGCGAAAGCAAAAGGTCCCCAGAGAGTGGAGGGAAAGTAAGGTGTCGTTCATACACAAAAAGGGGGATAAGGAAGTTCTAGATAACTATAGGGGGATATCAGTTAGTAGTAACATCGGAAAAGTATTCTGTAAGGTCATATACGGTAGACTTGAGGAAGTTATTGAAGAGAGAGGTTTTTTAGGAGAAATTCAAAATGGTTTCAGGAAAGGTCGAAGAGTCACTGATCACCTATTTACACTCACCTAACTGATAGAATCAACAAAGGCTGAAAAGAAAAAGATGTTTCTGGCATTTCTAGATGTGAAAAAAGCGTACGACCGAGTGTGGAGGGAAGGTATGTGGCGAAAGCTCGAGGGCATCGGACTGGGGGGTGACTTTGTGGGAATCATGAAAGCACTGTATACAGACGTGCAAAGCCAACTCAGTCTAGGGAGTATCACTACAAAACGAGTCCCTATGGATATAGGCCTCAAGCAGGGGTGTATCTTTTCACCGATTTTGTTTGCATTGTATGTTAAAGATTTAGGGGCCGAACTAATTCAGAGTGCGGAGGGGGTAAATGCTGGAGACATAAAGGTACCAGGCTTATTCTTTGCGGACGACATGGTGTTAATGTCTAGAACTGAACAGGGGCTAGAGAAATTGCTGGAAATTGTTGGTAGATATGGGAACACTTGGCGGCTCGAACTAAATGAAAATAAAAGCAAGGTAATACCCGTTGGACGCAAGGTAGATATGACGAAGAGATGGAGAGTGGGGGAGTTCTCAATCCCCGAAGGGGAAAGCAAACAAATCACTGTAGGAGAAACGGGAGAGTATGAGTATCTAGGGGTAAGCATAAATATAACGGGAAGAGGGGTGTACAGAAATTACTCAGCCAAACTGATTCTGAAGGGGAAAAGAATTCTGAACCAACTAAAACTTTTAGGGAAAAATAGTTTCAACAAGGTCTTTGTGGGGAAAACACTGTGGGAGAGGGTGGGTTTACCAAGTATAACGTATGGCACGGACGTGATTCCATTAAACCAAACCGTTATTAAGAAGTTGGAAAGTACTCAGAATGATGCCGGCAGATGGATAACAGGGTCGAGTAATGCTGCAGCTTTGGAAGCAGTAAGGGGGGAGCTTGGGTGGATGAAAATCAAGGACAGGGTAGATTTGGGAAAACTGTGTTACTTTAACTACTTGAGAAACCTGCCTGACAACCGGTGGTGCAAATTGATGCTCGATACCATTTGGAATTCTAATATAGATACGGGGTGGTCAAAACATGTGAGGGAACTAATGGACAATTACTCTATAGAGGTCACAAACATAGAAGTAGGAATGAAAGAAGGCAAAAGGTTTGTCAAAGAGAGAGTCATGGAAGATTGCAATCGAAACTGGCGAGCAGGGGTTAGCGTGAAAAGATCACTGCAGGGGTTACAATATAAAGAAAAGCCAGCTTTTGAGAAGTACCTAGATGGCACCTTTGGAGGGTCACTGCTGTTCAAACTGAGATCAAGATCACTGGAGCTTCGGGGAAAAATTGGGAGAGATGAAGAAAAAGGATGCCAAATGTGCCACTCTGGAGTAGTGGAGACCCTGGAACATTTTCTCTTGGAATGCCCACAGTATATACCTCATAGAATAAAATTTACTGGAAGAATAATGCAGAAGTGGGGTGAAGAAACAAAGGATAGATGGCTGAAGGGGGGCACAAGGGAGAGGGTAGGAATGCTTATTGAAGAAATTGAAAAAGAGGAAGTGAGGGATACTATTAAGCAGTTTATATCTGAATGCTGGGAGGAGAGGAGGGGAAGAGGGGGTGGGGTGCAGGGGGAATGATGGCCTTCTCTTATGAGGACCGCGACAAATCAGCGGCTGGCCAAAGAGTTATTATTATTACTCTCAATGACTTCCATGATGACTCAAGAACATTTAATGACTAATTCAAACTGCTGTCCAATATGTAGTTTGCTGTGTGTTTATTTTTTCAAGAACATTGTTGTACATCAAAGAAGAGAATTCATGAAAGTAGCCACACTTGCTTGTGTTTATTTTTTCAAGAACATTGTTGTACATCAAAGAAGAGAATACTTGAAAGTAACCACACTTGCTGTGTGTTTATTACAATGTGTGTTCATTTGTTTCAAGAACATTGTTGTACATCAAAGAAAGCATGATGGATATCCTTGTAACAACATTGTCATAGCACACATGATCTCCAATTACAAAATAATTAAAAAAATAAAAAATAAAATTATTATTATAATTATTATAATGAAAAATGAAATAATGAAAAAACACTGTTACTTTTTTTCCTGTTGTATTATTATAATTGTTACTTTTTTTCCTGTTTCTTTTTTTCCGTTTCTTTTTTTCCTGTTACTTTTTTTCCTACATTTGATTCCTGCGTCACATGGCTGTACCTTCGATGTTGTATTTGGGGTAAAAATACAAGTTTTACATTACTTTGCAAAACATCTGGGTGGCCACTAAAATTATCCACAAACATTAAAATTTTTCTGTCCTGTGCTGCCATTTTTTTATTGATTGACTTGATCCATTGTGTGAAGATAACTCCTGTCATCCAGGCTTTTTTGTTGTTTTGATACACTACACCTAAGCGTTTCATGTCCGTTCCTTTGAAACAACGAGGATGCTTCGCCTTTCCTATCACCATTGGAGCCAACTTCTCACCCGTTGCACTGCATGCCAATAGAATTGTTACGCGTTCCTTTGCAAATTTCCCCCCTTTTCTGGAATCTTCATTATTCACCAACGATTTTTGAGGAAGTCCACGAAAAAATAAACCTGTTTCATCAGCATTGAAAATGTCTTTCAGATCATATCCTTCTGTCACTGAGGGAAGGCGTTTGATCCAGTCATCAACGGTCACGTTATCAACATCAGCTGACTCTCCGCTTAACACACTCGCCTTAATGTTGTACTTGGACCTAAAGCTCTCCAGCCACCCATTCGATGTGGTGAAATCGTCGTGACCGAGTTCCATGGAGCACATGATGGCTTTCTGTTGAATAAGTGTGCCAGTTATTGGGATATTCTTCTTTCTTGCCATGCAAAACCATTGCCAAATTACTTCGTTTAGATCACCATATAATATTCTCCTGGCTACGCTGTATTTTCTTCTTGAGCAGGCTCCATTTTCCCACTCCTGTCGTATCTTCTCTTTTTCTCTGATTATGTTTTGGACTTGTGTCTTCCCAACTGATAATTCTGACGCAATCTTTCTAGCACTGTCACCACGCTCAAACTTATCAATGACACCAACTCTTTCCTCCAAAGTCAAAACCTTTCTTTTTTTGGAAGGGGTGTCCAAATATACCCTTTTTCTTTTCTTTGTTGCCGTATCCATCGTACAATTTGTTTCTCAATTTTCTAGAACTGGAAATGCTTGATCGAATTGATTGAGGGTCAGGGCCAACCATTTCATTTATATACATTTTCCAGAGTTTTTATAAATTATACAACAAGCTAATGGCTTTTCATTTCAAGTTTGTTTCGAATTGAAAGAGTCACTTGTGATATCAGAGGGATGCCGATAGTTTAGCCTACTTGGACAGATGGCAGTGTTTTTAAAGACAAGTTATACTTGATTGAACATCCCATGTTTTTACTAACAAAAGTGTCTGGTGTCTGTGTACTGGTGTTGTGTTAACCCTTTACCTAACATGAAAAGCAGACGACACTTGCAAAAATAATTCTTGAATAACTAATTTTTTTCATTTTTTGTCTCAAAAACATAGGTTATGACCCCTCGTTGGAACGAGCTCGACGAGCTCGTTCCAACGAGGGGTCATAACCTATGTTTATGAGACAAAAAATGAAAAAAATAATGAAAATTAACAGGCGATTTTTGAGAATCGCGCTGGCCGGTTTTGGCCGTTACGTTGGGTAAAGGGTTAAAGTGTGTTGTGAAAAAAAATCACTGCTTGTTGTTTAAACATTTTCATTTACAAAAATATCTGTCAAAGTTGGACCATTATACAAACTTTTCATTCATTCAACATACTGGATTATGCAAGGATTTGTGATGTAGAACTTCACTGCCCTGCATGAATCTCGTGCATAGCAGGAATAAAATTAAGAATAAACACAGGTAAAGACATTTCTAATATTTTTTATTCTACTTTAATTTCAACACACAATTGTTTGGCATTCATATTATTCCTAAATCGCGATCGCTCTCGATCATTCTCCCAATCCCTGGTCGCTCATAGCAGGTGAAAACACACTTCGGGCCATGAAAAGGGTGGTCGCTGGTCGTTCAAGACAGGTGGTCGTTCATAGCAGTGGTATTATAGAAGAAATCTCATCGGTGACTCAGAAAACCGGTCGCTCAAGACAGGTGGTCGCTCAAAACAAAGGTCGTTCAAAACAGGTTTCACTGTATTTAACTTCATGTTTATCATAATTACAATAATCAAATCATCATACTACGGCATCTTTATTTGATAAAAAAAAACTCTCTGTTCGACTTTTTTGCCCGCAACTCGACGCCATTGGAACAACAATGATGACGTAACGTTTCTAATGTCTAAAATACCCTCTAAAACTGATTGCGGAATACTGAAACGGATCGAGTTCTTGTCATCTGTTTTACAGTGATAGTCGGTGAATTTTTAGACTGCTGTCGTATGTTTATGATGTTTATAAGAAAAAGGAAGTACTTAGAAGATGGACATGTCTGCAGCAGTATCTGTGTGTGCAGAATATGTGCAGCTGATGTTACGTTTAGTTCAAAGGAAAAATTTAAACAAATAAAGTCTACCCCTATTTATACACCTCATTAGTGTTGCTTATTTCGTTCCCTCAGGTTATTTGACTTTGGAAATGCCCCGCAATCTTGGGGTGGCACCCAACATTCCCCCGATGTAGGCATATGACCCCACCCTGGTGGTGGTTGGGGGGGGGGGGGAGGTCTAGACAATTTATTTATTTATTGGTGTTTAAGGTCACATTTTTTTGCACAATGAACACCAGGGGTTAGCGTTAATAAGCCATGTTGCTCATTTTAGAGAGGGTTTGCACCTCCCAGGCACTGCTTCACTTCCCGGGATTCCCACGGGCAGGGGCCTGGAAATCGCCGGGCCGACCATGGTTTGGCCAGATGTGTATAATTTTTGTTTTAATTGGGAAAAAGCTGCAATAGGCTGGGTCAGGATACTCAGATCGATAACCTGTCCGAGTCGGCCGTCATTCTTCGGCACCAAGAACAGACGGGAATAAAATCCCACTAATACTAATAGAATGTTCTTCATGAACTCGATCGCCCTCTTTGACACAAGGTTGCCTATCTCTCAAAAGTTCCCAGCGTGGAACGTTGAAAAGGACTTGTGTTGGAAGAGACACTCTCGACTGAGTGGAATGCCTCAACCTGGGACGAATTCGAGGTGACTACTGCCGACGCCTTCCCTTACCCTGTGAGTGAATAGAATTGGCGGCAGGAGGATCAGCCCTTAGCTTCGCAGAGGAAGCAGAAGGGTACTTGTTAGGCGTTGGATGGCTCCTGCCTCCAACAGAAGGCTGATCAAGCTGATGATGCAGCAGCAGATCAATGGAATGACATAAGGAGTCATCCTGGACCGTCGCCACGGAACCATGGAATAGTTGCGGACCAGCCGATATAGAGGCAGATTGAAGAGCAGCGCACTGCCCCTCAAGAAGGGAATGGCTTGTGTCCAGCACAGCGTCCCTGCAAACTAATTCCAAGTTGGCCATGTTACAGGCATGTGTGTGAGAAGATGCATGAGAGCAATGTACAGCACACACAAAAAACTTATCTGGGAGCAGATAAGCAGCAAAGCAGAGATGATGTGATCGAAAAAGAGGAAGCATTCCAGCATCTCTCCCGATAAGCCCAACATGGACACCAGAGTCTCCATATGAAAAAGGGCCGGCTTGGGAGTTGGAGTCCGGATCCAAGACCGGCAAAGTCTGGTAGACTGCTGGATTGGCGGAATCGTAGGAACGATAATGCACCGGAGGCAAAAAAGTGTCAACCCTGATGAAGAACGACATCTTCATAGCCTTGGAACTCAGCTTAGAGTCAAAAGCTATAAATGCTTCAACCACCTGTACCGACAGGCATGGTCGAAGGCACCCAGAAGCAGGTTGCTCCACAGGCTGTGGGTGCGCGACCGATGATCGCGGCCGGGCTGACACTGTCGGCTGGTTTGACGGTGTGAGATCAGGAAGGAACCCAAACACAAAGTCAAGAGCTTCCCCCAAGCCAGAAAACTGTTGGCTCTCGACGTCAGGTATGTCACACTCATCTCATGAGTCGGAAGAGACATAACCCATCATGGGCAAACCAGCCGATGCCTCCCATGGTGCAGGCACCCTAGGGGGATCAGAAAGAGACCTGTTTCCAATACCGGGAGGCGGCGCCACAGAAGACGCCCGGAATCCACTCGTAGCCTCGCAGGAAGAACGGAAAAGGCTCTTGGACAGAACCTCCAAAGTGAGCAAGGAGAGGGCATCCCTAAGCTCACCGACTGTGTCGGAACGGTTCGACGTAGGAACGAACCGACAAAGTGGCTTCACTCTTGACCCAATTTACCAGCGAAGGGTCACGATCCTTAAATACACCAGATGCAGGGGACAGCCTGCAGCAGAAACATCTGAAGGCAGATGTGTATTGGGGTATGACATACCCCGAGGATCTACAGAGCAGAAACTCAGAATTGCCGCGGACCTCTGTGGGACAGAAGGTCCAGGCTGCACAAAATGCGTTGGTCCCGCAAAACTGGCATGGACGGAAACGCCACGGAGCTCATGATGACCCCACCATGAACATCCAAATCCAATGAGATAAACTGAGGTACTCGACGGCTGAAAAACCACAGTAGAGAGTTCGGCCGGCAACCCCTTCCGACTTCACCAAGTTGAAGTCAGGGAAAGCTTAGGCCAATACCCCACATCTACACTACCAGCAATCTATGCAGTGCCCTGCTGGGATAAGCCGGGGCCGGCAGAGATAAAACTGCTGTGCTCAACGGCTGAGTGGGCACAACAGGGGGCTTGGTCGACAGCCACTTCCGACTTCGCCGAGTTGAGGTCAGGGAATGCCGATACCCCACATCCATGCTACAGACATCGCTGGAGTCCCCTGCAGGGATAAGCCGAGGCCGGCTGCAACAGTGACCGATGACAGAGTATACGGAACAGCAGTAGCAGCAGATACGACAGGTGCTGCTGAAACTGGTAGAAAAGGGGAGAGAGCAACCGAGCTCGGCCTCCAAAGGAGGAGTCACAACCCTAGTGATAGCCTCAGATGTCGACTGGAGAGGGAGCAAAGTCTCGAAACCAGGCAACTCTTCACCAGACAACTCAACAGCTCCGGCAGTATCCACCACGGTAAAAAAACTGCACATCTCCCACAGAGGAGGTATAACTCACAAGACGTGGTCGTGTTCGGGAGGCCCCAAAACGACAACATCCCCTCCACCCCAGGAGGAACGGTCACGAGAACGCACCAAAAGTGAAGGCAAAAGGCATTGCCCTAAAGGAACTGTACTGGAAATTACAGAGGTGAGAGCTGTAGAAGAAAAAGGTGAACTCAACAGATACAGAAAGAACAACACTCCCAACTACGAAAGAAAGGTGGCAGAAAAAGAACCGGCGGGAACCCAGATGGCCAACAGTGACCTAGAAAACAGAAATTCAGCCTTCAACACAGTGAAGAAATCCTGTACATATACTCCCTCATTGACATCTAACTCCAATAATAACTAGATCGAGTTACTTGTGTGCAAAAGCACACAATGGTGTATCCCTGCATTTCCTTAGCAACACCTTAGCATAGTTTTAACGTTACCAATTTAAATAACCAAGGAGCCTTTCGATGAAAACTGATTTTCTAATGATAAAAGTGGTTCCACGGGAACCACTTAGGGCCCAATCAAAATTCTGAAACCTTCATGCACATCTATAGTGGCTACCTAAACACCGTAGCATAGTTTATACATTTCGAATTGAATACCTTAGGAGCCTTTCAATGATAAAAGTGGTTCCACTGGAACCACTTGGGGCCAAATCACAATTCTGAAACCTTTATGCACATCTAGAGATGTTACCTGAGCACATTAGCATAGTTTAAACATATCAAATTAAATACACTAGGAGCCTTTTGATGAAAATGGATTTTCCAATGATAAAAGTGGTTCCACCGGAACAACTTGGGGCCAAATCAAAATTCCGAAACCTTTACAGACATCTAGAGTTGCTACCTGAACACATTAGCATAGTTTAAACATTTCGAATTAAATACCCTAGGAGCCTTTCGATGAAAACTTATTTTCTAATGATAAAAGTGATTCCACCGATACCACTTGGGGCCAAATCAAAATTCCGAAACCTTTATGGACTTCTAGAGATGTTACCTGAACACATTAGCATAGTTTAAACGTTTCGAATTAAATACCCTAGGAGCCTTTCGATGAAAACTGATTGTCTAACGATAAAAGTGGTTCCACGGGAACCACCTGGGGCCAAATCAAAATTCCGAAACCTTCATGCATATCTAGAGTTGTTACCTGAACACATTAGCATAGTTTAAACGTTTCGAATTAAATACCCTAGGAGCCTTTCGATGAAAACTGATTGTCTAACGATAAAAGTGGTTCTACCAGAACCACTTGGGGCCAAATCAAAATTCTGAAACCTTTATGACAATCTAGAGTTGTCACCTGAACACCTTAGCATAGTTTTAACGTTTCAAATTAAATACCCTAGAAGCCTTTCGATGAAAACTGATTTTCCAACGATAAAAGTGGTTCCACTGGAACCACCTGGGGGCAAATCAAAATTCCGAAACGTTCATGCACATCTAGACATGCTACCTGAACACATTAGCATTTTTTAAACGTTTTGAAATAAATACCCTAGGAGCCTTTCGATGAAAACTGATTTTCCAACAATAAAAGTGGTTCCACGGTTCAACTTCCACCAGAACCACTTGGGGCCAAATCAAAATTCTGCAACCTTTATGCACATCTAGAGTTGTTACCTGAACACCTTAGCATAGTTTTAACGTTTCGAATTAAATACCCTAGGAGCCTTTCGATGAAAACTGATTTTCCAACGATAAAAGTGGTTCTACCAGAACCACTTGGGGTCAAATCAAAATTCTGAAACCTTTATGCACATCTAGAAATGTTATCTGCTCACATTAGCATAGTTTAAGGCCATACAAAGTTGATTGTCTGTTTCTCAGGCCATTTTTTCAAAAAAAGCATGCGGGCGGGCAGGTTTTTTTTTTTTCTTTTTATTTTCTCCCCGAGAGGTTGTTTGTGGCAATTTGACCCCCATCCAAACGCCTGGTGGACCACGCAAAATTTCGCAAATATATTGGTTATTTACCACAGGGGTGTTGGGTCGTAAATGAAGTGGGGTTTGAATGTTTGTTTTTTCAGTGAAACGTGAAAATTATAACACAGGACGAAAGTCATGAAACGCCTCGTGGGTGAAACGTCTCGGGTTGAAACGTCTCCGGGGTCAAATCAAATGTCGAAGTGCCAACTTTCAGAGATTTATTTTACCAAAAAAAAAAAATCCTTTCACAACCTGCCTAATAAAATCGTGAGTCGCAATTTTTACCCATTATATTCAAAATTATCACAACCCATTTGAACGGGCAGTTCATCCATAAATCATATTTTTTTAAATCTGAAAATGAAATACAAAACGAATGTTTGCGTGTTTTTATTAACCAATTCGAGCGCACATACCTGCCTATATGCAATTTATTTTCAACTATGACTGTTACTTTTATATCAAGTAACGATTACTATTAGTTATCCAATTATCCTGCATCTCAAATGCATTTATTTAAATTAACTGGGAAACTCGTAACGGTTTCAAATAACTGTACACAAATTCCCAATGACGGCCATTTACAATACAAATGTTACTAAAAATAAATGCCAGGAGACTGTGTTCCATTCAACATAGCACCTGACTTTGCAGACTTTCTGAGGGTTGGTGCAAATCAAACGTGGTGCGAATCGACCATCCCCCTTTGTGACTGTTGTCAGACTGAAAGACACCTTCCTTCTTGCTGTCATTATGACTTACCTTTTACAGAATAAAACACTTTCTGTTGTGAATATTGCTAAAATCCACCCACTTTATTAAGGTATGATGTAGAAAAAGCTTGAAGTGTGTTAATTTAAAATTTGCGAACGCATCGATATCGATTTACCGAAATGAGCACAATATCTCAAATTTTTTTGGAATATTTTTTTGGTGTCATAAAAAGGTTGCATGCGCACCAAAAATGACCATGCGCGTGGGCCTGAGAAACAGAGGTTCTTTTTTTTATAGCCTAAACATTTCAAATTAAATACCCTAGAAGCCTTTTAACCCTTTACCTAACATGAAAAGCAGACGACCCTTGCCAAAAAAATTCTTGAATAACTAATTTTTTGTCTCAAAAACATAGGTTATGACCCAACAAGCTCGTTCCAACGAGAGGTCATAACCTATGTTTTTGAGACAAAAAATGAAAAAAATAATGAAAATTAATTAGAGATTTTTGAGAATAGCACTGGCCGGTTTTGGCCGTTACGTTGGGTAAAGGGTTAAGGAAAACTAAATTTCCAACGATAAAAGTGGTTCCACCGCAACCACTTGGGACCAAATCAAAATTCCGAAACCTTCATGGACATCTAGAGATATTAACTGAACACATTAGCATAGTTTAAATGTTTTGAATTAAAAACCCTAGGAGACTTTCGATGAAAACTGATTTTCTAACGATAAAAGTGGTTTCACTGGAACCACCAGGGGTCAAATCAAAATTCGGAAACCTTCATCTACATCTAGAGATGGTACCTGAACACCTTAGAATAATTTAAATGTTTCAAATTCAATACCCTAGGAGCATTTCGATAAAACAGATTTTCTAACGATAAAAGTGGTTCCACAGGAACCACTTAGGGCCAAATCAAAATTCCGAAACCTTCATCCACATCTATAGTGGCTACCTAAACACCGTAGCATAGTTTAAACATTTCAAATTGAATACCTTGGGAGCCTTTCAATGAAAACTGATTTTCTAACGATAAAAGTGGTTCCACCGGAACCACTTGGGGCCAAATCAAAATTCCGAAACATTTATGCACATCTAGAGAAGTTACCTGAAAACATTAGCATAGTTTAAATGTTTCAAATTAAATACCCTAGGAGCCTTTTCATGAAAACGGATTTTCCAATGATAAAAGTGGTTCCACCGGAACCACTTGGGGCCAAATCAAAATTCTGAGACCTTTATGCACATCTAGAGATGTTACCTGAACACATTAGCATAGTTTAAAAGTTTCGAATTAAATACCCTAGGAGCCTTTCGATGAAAACTGATTTTCTAACAATAAAAGTGGTTCCACCGGAACCATTTGGGGCCAAATCAAAATTTCGAAACCTTAATGCACATCTAGAGATGTTACCTGAACACATTAGTATAGTTTAAACGTTTCGAATTAAATACCCTAGGAGCCTTTCGATGAAAACTGATTTTCTAACAATAAAAGTGGTTCCACCAGAACCACTTGGGGCCAAATCAAAATTCCGAGACCTTTATGCACATCTAGAGATGTTACCTGAACACATTAGCATAGTTTAAACATTTCGAATTAAATACCCTAGGAGCCTTTCGATGAAAACTGATTTTCTAACAATAAAAGTGGTTCCACCGGAACCACTTGGGGCCAAATCGAAATTCCGAAACCTTTATGCACATCTAGAGATGTTACCTGAACACATTAGCATAGTTTAAACGTTTCGAATTAAATACCCTAGGAGACTTTCGATGAAAACTGATTGTCTAACGATAAAAGTGGTTCCACGGGAACCACCTGGGGCCCAATCAAAATTCCGAAACCTTTATGCACATCTAGAGATGTTACCTGAACACATTAGTATAGTTTAAATGTTTCGAATTAAATACCCTAGGAGCCTTTTGATGAAAACAGATTTTCCAATGATAAAAGTGGTTCCACCGGAACAACTTGGGGCCAAATCAAAATTCCGAGACCTTTATGCACATCTAGAGATGTTACCTGAACACATTAGCATAGTTTAAACATTTCGAATTAAATACCCTAGGAGCCTTTCGATGAAAACTGTTTCTCGAACGATAAAAGTGGTTCCACAGCAACCACGTGGGGCCAAATCAAAATTCCGAAATCTTCATGCACATCTAGAGATGTTACCTGAACACATTAGCATAGTTTAAACGTTTTGAATTAAATACCCTGAGAGCCTTTCAATGAAAAACTGATTTTCCAACGATAAAAGTGGTTCCAATCAAAATTCTAAAACATTCATGCACAACCTGAACACATTAGCATTTTTTAATTAAATACCCTAGGAGCCTTTCGATGAAAACTGATTTTCCAACGATAAAAGTGGTTCCACGGTTCAACTTCCACCAGAACCACTTGGGGCCAAATCAAAATTCTGAAACCTTTATGCACATCCAGAGTTGTTACCTGAACACGTTAGCATAGTTTTAATGTTTCGAATTAAACACCATTGGAGCCTTTCAATGAAAACGGATTTTCCAACGATAAAAGTGGTTCCACTGGAACCACCTGGGGCCAAATCAAAATTCCGAAAACTTTATGCACATCTAGAGATGTTACCTGAAAACATTAGCACAGTTTAAATGTTTCGAATTAAATACCCTAGGAGCCTTTCGATGAAAACTGATTTTCTAACGATAAAAGTGGTTCTACTGGAACCACCGAGGACAAAATCAAAATTCCGAAACATTCATGCACATCAAGAGATGTTACCTGAACACATTAGCATAGTTTAAATATTTCGAATTGAATACCCTAGGAGCCTTTTGATAAAAACTGATTTTCTAGTGATAAAAGTGGTTCCACTGGAACCACCGGGGGCAAAATCAAAATTCCGAAACCTTCATGCACATCTAGAGATGTTACCTGAACACATTAGCATAGTTTAAACGTTTCGAATTAAATACCCTCGGAGCCTTTCGATGAAAACTGATTTTCTAACGATAAAAGTGGTTCCACTGGAACCACCAGCGACAAAATCAAAATTCTGAAACCTTTGTGCACATCAAGAGATGTTACCTGAACATATTAGCAAAGTTTAAACGTTTCGAATTGAATACCCTAGGAGCATTTCAATGAAAACTGATTTTCTAACGATAAAAATGGTTCCACTGGAACCACCGGGGGCCGAATCAAAATTCTAAAACCTTCATGCACATCCAGATTTTCTAACGATAAAAGTGGTTCCACCAGAACCACTTGGGGCCAAATCAAAATTCCGAGACCTTTATGCACATCTAGAGATGTTACCTGAACACATTAGCATAGTTTAAACATTTCGAATTAAATACCCTAGGAGCCTTTCGATGAAAACTGATTTTCTAATAATAAAAGTGGTTCCACCGGAACCACTTGGGGCCAAATCGAAATTCCGAAACCTTTATGCACATCTAGAGATGTTACCTGAACACATTAGCATAGTTTAAACGTTTCGAATTAAATACCCTAGGAGCCTTTCGATGAAAACTGATTGTCTAACGATAAAAGTGGTTCCACGGGAACCACCTGGGGCCCAATCAAAATTCCGAAACCTTTATGCACATCTAGAGATGTTACCTGAACACATTAGTATAGTTTAAATGTTTCGAATTAAATACCCTAGGAGCCTTTTGATGAAAACAGATTTTCCAATGATAAAAGTGGTTCCACCGGAACAACTTCGGGCCAAATCAAAATTCCGAGACCTTTATGCACATCTAGAGATGTTACCTGAACACATTAGCATAGTTTAAACGTTTCGAATTAAATACCCTAGGAGCCTTTCAATGAAAACTGATTTTTTAACAATAAAAGTGGTTCCACCGGAACCACTTGGGGCCAAATCAAAAATTCGAAACCTTTATACACATCTAGAGATGTTACCTGAACACATTAGCATAGTTTAAACATTTCGAATTAAATACCCTAGGAACCTTTCGATGAAAACTGTTTCTCGAACGATAAAAGTGGTTCCACGGCAACCACGTGGGGCCAAATAAAAATTCCGAAACCTTCATGCACATCTAGAGATGTTACCTGAACACATTAGCATAGTTTAAACGTTTTGAATTAAATACCCTGGGAGCCTTTCAATGAAAAACTGATTTTCCAACGATAAAAGTGGTTCCACTGGAACCACCCGGGGCCAAATCAAAATTCTAAAACATTCATGCACAACCTGAACACATTAGCATTTTTTAATTAAATACCCTAGGAGCCTTTCGATGAAAACTGATTTTCCAACGATAAAAGTGGTTCCACGGTTCAACTTCCACCGGAACCACTTGGGGCCAAATCAAAATTCTGAAACCTTTATGCACATCCAGAGTTGTTACCTGAACACGTTAGCATAGTTTTAATGTTTCGAATTAAACACCATTGGAGCCTTTCAATGAAAACGGATTTTCCAACGATAAAAGTGGTTCCACTGGAACCACCTGGGGCCAAATCAAAATTCCAAAAACTTTATGCACATCTAGAGATGTTACCTGAAAACATTAGCACAGTTTAAACGTTTCGAATTAAATACCCTAGGAGCCTTTCGATGAAAACTGATTTTCTAACGATAAAAGTGGTTCTACTGGAACCACCGGGGACAAAATCAAAATTCCGAAACATTCATGCACATCAAGAGATGTTACCTGAACACATTAGCATAGTTTAAACATTTCGAATTGAATACCCTAGGAGCCTTTTGATGAAAACTGATTTTCTAGTGATAAAAGTGGTTCCACTGAAAAAAACCGGGGGCAAAATCAAAATTCCGAAACCTTCATGCACATCTAGAGATGTTACCTGAACACATTAGCATAGTTTAAACGTTTCGAATTAAATACCCTCGGAGCCTTTCGATGAAAACTGATTTTCTAACGATAAAAGTGGTTCCACTGGAACCACCAGCGACAAAATCAAAATTCTGAAACCTTCGTGCACATCAAGAGATGTTACCTGAACACATTAGCAAAGTTTAAACGTTTCGAATTGAATACCCTAGGAGCATTTCAATGAAAACTGATTTTCTAACGATAAAAATGGTTCCACTGGAACCACCGGGGGCCGAATCAAAATTCTAAAACCTTCATGCACATCCAGAGTTGCTACCTGAACACATTAGCATAGTTTAAGCATTTCGAATTAAATACCCTAGGAGCCTTTCGATGAAAACTGATTTTCTAACGATAAAAGTGGTTCCACTGGAACCACCGGGGGCAAAATCAAAATTCCGAAACCTTCATGCATATCTAGAGATGTTACCTGAACACATTAGCATAGCTTAAGCATTTCGAATTAAATACCCAAGGAGCCTTTTGATGAAAACTGATTTTCTAACGATAAAAGTGGTTCCACTGGAACCACCGGGGGCAAAATCAAAATTCCGAAACCTTCATGCATATCTAGAGATGTTACCTGAACACATTAGCATAGTTTAAGCGTTTCGAATTAAAAACCCTAGGAGCGTTTCGATGAAAACTGATTTTCTAACGATAAAAGTGATTCCACTGGAACCACCGGGGGCAGAATCAAAATTCCAAAACCTTCATGCACATCTAGAGATGTTACCTCAACACATTAGCATAGTCTAATCATTTTGAACTAAATACTCTAGGAGCCTTTCAGGGTGTGACGTACGGACGGATGGACATACGGACGGAAGTACGGATGGAGATCACGACAATATCCCCGCATTTTTGAAAATGCTGGGATAATGATGGCGTTTGTCAGTCAATGTTTTACCTAGGCAACAAAATATTACAGGTGCCTCTCTGTGCATGTATGTGTGTAGTGGTTGATCCTGACCCCTCGATCCAATTCCAGATTTGTGTTTAGAGCCTCCGACAAATACGCTTTTTGAAAAAGCATAACGCCTCAAATTATTTTCCTACTACATGTAATTTATTGGTTGATATTGGAAAATTAATAGAAGAAATGTTGTCACCAAGACGAGATATGCGATTGCTCATTCTCACACATTGTTTCTCACTTTAGAGTCAGTGTCAGTGGATAAACAAACCCCCCACCCCTCACCCCCCTCCCCCCCCAAAAAAAGTAAAACAAGAGGCCCCAGGGGGCCTGAGGGCGCTCACCTGACATGGTAGTCTAAATATCAAACCAGGGACTTGATTTGAATAAGCTGAATACGCCCCTCTTAAGAAAAGCATATACCAACTAGATGAAGCAGTTGTGGCAGTGCCCACACAATACACAGGATTTTTTCTTCTATTTTCAGTTCCTACACTTTTACGTCCCAAAATTGAGATAAACGCATAAAAAACAGGATTTTTTTTTGTCTTAAAATTGACCGAAACACATAAAAAACAAAACAAAAATTCCGGATTTTGGTCCAAAATGTCCAAAATAAGTCCCACCCGACCCCCAAATTTTCAGTTTAAAAAAAAAAAATTTGTTTGTCTTAAAATTGACTGAAACACATAAAAAGCAAAAAAAACAATTTCCGGATTTTGGTCCAAAATTTTCTGTCCCACCCGCACCCCAAATTTTCAGTGTAAAAAAAAAAAAAAAATTGTCTTAAAATTGACCTAATCGCATAAAAAACAAAAAAACAAAATTTCCTGAATTTGGTCCAAAATTTTCCAAGTCCCACCTGGCCCCCAAATTTTCAGTGTGAAAAAAAAAAAAAATTGTCTTAACATTGACCGAAAAGCATAAAAAACAGAAAAAAAAATTCCGGATGTTGGTTCAAAATTTTCCAAGTCCCACCCAGCCCCCAAATTTTCAGTGTAAAAAAAAAAAAAATTTGTCTTAAAATTGACCGAAACACATAAAATGAAAGTGTCAATGACACTGTAGCTCAACTTGACAAACTTGAACTTGGTAAATTATAAATGAAATGGCAAAATTGAAGATCATTGCTACCAATGTTATTTGATGAAATTTCAACATAACAGCATTGTGTGTGCACAACATCAGAGTAATCCAGGCATTTTTAAATGTAAACTGTAAGTCTGGCTAAAGGAAGAATGTTGATACAGAAATGCACTATGTTCAGAGGTTATTGTAAATAGCAACTTTTTTCACAGAAATGAATGCTAATCAATAGCTCTTATCTAAAGGTCTTGCCTAATGAGCACACCAAGTTCAAAAACAATCCTATGATAAATGTGGCCTGTAGGCCATGTCAAAGACGAATGTTGATGCACAAATGCAATAAATTCAAAAATTGTTGCTAACAGCAACAGTTTTTGATGGAAATGAAAAGAAAATCAATAGCTATCTTTGTCAACCTGTATAAGCATACAAAGTTTCAAAACAACCTGATAATGAATGTGCCCTCGGAGGCATGCCAAAGGAAGATGTTAATGCACTAAGTAGAAGGTCATTGCTTGTGGCAATGTTTTTTTTTATGGAAATGCATAAATATACCCAGCAGCGAGTGCAAAAGGAATAAGTTGATGAAAGGCTGGTGATAATGACAATAATTTTTTATGGAAATGAAAAAAAGCAATAGCTCACATCTAGAGGTCACCCCAAACACGCATACCAAGTTTCAAAGTGATCCGATCATAAAAGTGCCCTGAAGGGTGTGTTAAAAGGAAATATTGAGGTCTGACTGAACTGAGATCAAAGATCAGCGGCAATATTTTTTGACTGAAATAGAAGAAAATATCGACGACTCCCATATAGATGTCACCCCACACAAGCACACCAAGTTTGCAGGTGATCCAATCATAAATGTGCCCTGCAGGGTGTGTCAAAGGGAAATACTGATGCTTAACTGCACTAAGGTTTTACTAAGTTCATTGAAGGTCATTGCCAGTGGCAACATATTTTGATGGAAATCGAAGAAAATCGATAGCTCCCATCTAGAGGTAACCCCAAACAAGCATACAAAGTTTCAAACTGATCTGATCATAAATGTGCGCTGTAGGGCATGCCAAAGGAATATACTGATGCCTGACTAAACTAAGTTCAAAGATCGTTGCCAGCGCCAACATTTTTTGATGGACGGAAATGGAAGAAAATCGATAGCTCCCATCTAGAGGTCACCCCAAATAAGCATGCCAGGTTTCAAAGCAATCGGATCATAAATGTGTCCTGTAGGGTGTGCCAAATGGAAATATTGAGATCTGACTAAACTAAGTTCTAAGAACGTTGGCCGCGGCAACATTTTTTTGACAGAAATGGAAGAAAATCAATAGCTCCCATCTAGAGGTCTCCCCAAACAAGTATGCCAGGTTTCAAAGCAATCGGATCATAAATGTGCCCTGTTTGGTGTGCCAAACGGAAATATTGAGGTCTGACTAAACTAAGTTCTAAGAATGTTGGCCATAGCAACATTTTTTGACGGAAATGGAAGAAAATCGATAGCTCCCATCTAAAGGTCACCCCAAACAAGCATGCCATGTTTCAAAGTAATCCGATCATAAATGTGCCCTGTAGGGTGTGCCAAGGGGAAATATTGAGGTCTGACTAAACTAAGTTCTAAGAACGTTGGCTGTGGCACCATTTTTTGACGGAAATGGAAGAAAATTGATAGCTCCCATCTAGATGTCACCCCAAACAAGCATGCTGGGTTTCAAAGCAATCCAATCATAAATGTGCCCTGTAGGGTGTGCCAAAGGGAAATATTGAGGTCTGACTAACCTAAGTTCTAAGAACGTTGGCCGCGGTAATATTTTTTGATGGAAATGGAAGAAAATTGATAGCTCCCATCTAGAGGTCACCTCAAACAAGCATGCCAAGTTTCAAAGCAATCAAATCATAAATGTGCCCTGTAGGATGTGCCAAAGGGAAATATTGAGGTCTGACTAAACTAAGTTCTAAGAATGTTGGCCGCGGCAAGATTTTTTGACGAAAATTGAAGAAAATCAATAGCTCCCATCTAGAGGTCACCCCAAACAAGCATACCAAGTTTCAAAGCTAAAGGCGACCTGTGAGGTGTGCTAAAGGAAATTGTGAACGTTTGTACGTACTAATGTACGTACGAGAAATGATGGCAGTAACTCAGCTTGACTTTGTCAAGTTGAGCTAAAAATTGGTCCTGAATCGTAGTTTATTTCAAGACTGCTGTACCTGAACCAGCTTGTCGATTTCACAAGGAGCAGTTGCTACAGTGTTAACCCTTAAGCTCTTATATTACTGCTATGTTACACAGCAGTATTTCCCTGTATTATCTTAGTAAAATAGCTAATAAATGACCAGTAATGTTTCTTGGAGTACAAAAAATTTATTTGTTCATCCCTGAACTTGATATTCCACACTTTTGAACTAAGATGACCAATGTTTGGAATGCTGTAAAAAAATACTTACATACAAAGTTATTCAGGTAAAAATACAGGTGAGATAATTAACCAAACAGGTAAATTTGTTGAAAAATGTGTATATGTACTTATTTCATTATTTGTTCTGTGTGTATTTTTATGTGTTTTTAATAAAAACAAACCTTACATACATAATGTTTGTTATTTTCTCCACCCTCATGCTGGATGACAATCTGAACAGGTAAACAACTGTGCAGGTGTAATTAACAATTTTATTAACAAAACAACGTAATTTTGAAAAATCAATTCCATTACAACAATAAACAATCAACAATAAGAAATTCATTTGAACAAGAACACAATCCAAACAATTCTCTTTCATTTTAAAGAGATGGAAATTCCAGGTGTGCACAGGTAATTAATTACCTGCACAGGTAATTACCTACAAGTGCACACCTGGAAAAAATCAAAATTTTCAAAATCATTTATTTTGAGTGGACACTATGGAATTCAATGAAACAACCCCTGTCTTTGCACAGAGCAACATCACATAAGTAACACATGTAGGTTGTTTCAGGTGTTTTGCCAGCATCTGTTTTTGTTTTTTTAGTTGAACAGTGAACACAACACTTTTTGCCCCGTTTGCACATTGGCGTTTCCCTGTAAATTATCCAACTATTGACCAAACACAAATCAACAACGAACCACATTATATATTTCCACCACTTGTTTGCATTTTGGGAAATAGAGTAGTATTGTCTCATTTGATCGGAACGGTCTACCCCTCCCATAAATTTGGTATAGTTCAATATTGAAGTAGGTTTGGAAATGTTAATTGTTTCGTCACTACCTTTTACACGTCGTGAAATAATTTGGTCCTCCCCAGTTTGACACGTTGATAAAATTGACACTTTTCTTTTATCATACCACACTGTCGCAATCATGTTTCTCCCTTTCTGCATTTTTATTGACTGTACTTGTTTATTTACTTTTGCATGTTTTATTTGTTTGGGTACACCTTTCCTATTGAGTCTAAGAGTTCCGCAGGCATATAAACCATTCTTTTCAAGGTCTTCAAGTAAGGCAGGTGAAGTAAAGAAATTGTCAAAATATAGGTGAAAATATCTGTCACGAAACTGTTCAGAAAGTTGTGTGACAACAGAGTACCCCAATCCTTTGGATTTGTCAAAAGAGTTATTTCGTCCCGTGTAGACATCAAAACCTAAACAGTACCCATTGTGGCTGTCACATATCTCCCAGACTTTTATGCCCCATTTAGTTGGTTTTTTTGGCATGTATTGTTTGAAATGAAGACGCCCTTTGAACCCCACCATGGCTTCATCCACTGAAAGTTCTCGGTGTGGTTTGTAATGTTTTGGAAATGTGTCCTTCGCCATGTCAATTATGGGTCTCACTTTCCCCAGAGGGTCACCTGTGTTGCTGCTTGTATTTGCAATGTGTAAGTATTCAACCAACTTTTCAAACCGGCTTCTCGGCATAAAATTTGCTATTGCATTCACTTTGAATTCGGGAAGCTCAGACCAGTAGTATTTGTACCCAGGCAAGGGATGAAGACCCATAATGAACAGCATGCCAAAATAGGCTTTCATTTCATCAACATTGGTATCTGTCCATCGTGGGTCGACTTTATCTCGAAGTGTTTGTTTTTCTGCAGCGTAGCGGTTTGTTTCTATCACAATTGTATCAAAGAAATTTTCGTTGAAAAGTAAAAAAAAATAGTCTAAAGGGCTGTCCATTCCATCCAAATTGTGAAAAATTCCAACTGACTGTTCAAATTTATTCGTTTTTATTCCTGAAATTTCTGACGACCAACCAGGTGACCCCAGGTGCATTTTGTCAACAATATCATTATCACTGCCATCGGGTTCGGAATCGCAGGTGGATTCGGACGAAATTGATATGTCCGAAGTATTTACACTGGACACAGATATGTCCGAGAAATTGTCTGACACATCTGTATCTAAATATTCACCGTCGCACAAGTCATTTATTAAATCAGAGAAGCTTGAATTGTTTGACGACATTCTAAGTTTTTCATTTGGGAACAGCTGTTCCAACGCTAATTTATTCGAGAAAATTCGAAAACACCTTGACCTCACATCATCCTACTGTTAAAGAATGCAAAACGAAACGATAGCGGACACGTGGCATTATACAGGAAGCGGAATCATCAGTGGAAACATACAAAAAACAAAACCGGAATACCCGGGGCGGATCAGGCCGGTGTGGGGAAAACCGGAAACGGCCGGTTTCGGCCGTCCTGAGAGCTTAAGGGTTAACCCTTTACCCAACGTAACTGCCAAAACCGGCCAGCGCTTTTCTCAAAAATCGCCAATTAATTTTTAAAATATTTTCATTTTTTGTCTCAAAAACATAGGTTATGACCCTCATTGGAACGAGCTCGTCGAGCTCGTTCCAACGAGGGGTCATAACCTATGTTTTTGAGACAAAAAATGAAAAAATTTAGTTATTCAAGAATTTTTTTTGCAAGTGTCGTCTGCTTTTCATGTTAGGTAAAGGGTTAACAATGTCGATTTCCACATGAGGCCAGAGAGTTGTCGATTTCATGCGTAGTGAAATTGACAATGTCTTTCATTTAATGTAATGCTTATCGTGCGATGTGGTGGAGGCACACTTTGCAAAGATTTTACGACGGCAGAAATATGCTGTCACACTCCAAAAAGCAACGGCACTTGCGACGGCATTGCCGAATGCCGCCGTAAATTCCGAAAGCTGAAATCATGCTCAAATGTCATTGGGAAAGGAACCCATAAATAGGCTCCTGGGAGAATTCAAAATATGATTTGAAAGTCAATTCAATTCTATTCGAAATCAGAAATTTTAATATTTTTTTATACACTTCAGCCATAACTGTGAATGTTTGAAAGTTATTCAGCTGTTCAAGACAGATAAATTATCTGTTCCATAACATGATCACATTATTTTATAATGAGTATTGTACTATTGTTCTGTTCGAAAACAGTTATTGGATACATCGTCAAATTGACAAAAGCAACAGTTTTCTGAAAGAATACCCCTGATTATTATATAAACAGAAGTTAGAGCAAGCCTTAATTAACAAGTGGATCGACTCCATTCGGCGTTGAATTATAGTTTCATTTTAGTCATTTCTCATTTTAATTTAAAACAAATGGCTTTACAGCCAAATGGAGTCGATCCGATTTGAAACAAGTTTTTTCCAAGAAAACATGACAAAAGTGAGGTATCAGCCGTACCAGCCAGGATCGTTTCAAAATGTTTATTGCTGCATTTTCAAAGCAACAAGGTCAACAATTCGAATAGTTTTAATCAATAGCTAGTATATTGGTTTATATCTCAGTTTAGAGCATCGGAAGTGGCGAGGTGAAAAATGCACTTATATATATAACTGTGTGTCTTTTTACCCTTTACCCAATGCAGACGATATCAAAAAACCTATTATTTTAAATATCATTTCTTTCAAATTTTTCAAAAAATGTCAATAAAACTATATCAAGTGACCCCTCGTTGGAACGAACTCGACGAGCTCATTCCAACGAGGGGTCACATGATATGGTTTTGTTGAAATTTTTTGAAAAATAATATTTTTTCAACTGCTGAATTTCCATATTACGCGGGCGGATGCAGGCGATTCGTTGGGTAAAGGGTTAATAACCGGGGGTATTATTTAACCTTTACCTAACGTAACGGCCAAAACCGGCCAGCACTATTCTAAAAAATCGCCAATTAATTTTCATTATTTTTTTCATTTTTTGTCTCAAAAACATAGGTTATGACCCCTCGTTGGAACGAGCTCGTCGGGCTCGTTCCAACGAGGGGGTCATAACCTATGTTTTTGGGACAAAAAATGAAAAAAATTGGTTATTCAAGAATTAATTTTGCAAGTGTCGTCTGCTTTTCAGGTTAGGTAAAGGGTTAAAAAAAAAAAAAAAAAAAAAAACTTTTCTTTTAACCTTTACCCAACACAGCCAATATCACAAATTTAGTATTTTAATTATTTTTTTTTTTATTTTTTCCAAACATTTCAATAAAACCTTATCATGTGACCCCTCATTGGAACGACCTCACTGGAACAAACTCAATGAGCTCGTTCCAATGAGGGGTTACATGATGTGGTTTTGTTGAAATATTTTGAAACATTTATTTCTTTCAACTGCTGAATTTGCAGATTACGTGGGCGGATGCAGGCGAATCGTTAGGTAAAGGGATAATGACATATCCATTAACTGTGATTCGATTTGAAATTTGATTCTTTTTCACCAATTCTATTCAACGTTCAATTAGGTCAAAATCGGCAATTCACAGGTCCTTACCCATAAACGGCTCATGTAGATACCTGAAAGAATCCCTGATTATAGTAGCAGTGAATCTTCTATTCTCTAGATGCTCACAACTTAACTCCTAGCACTCTGGTATGCAACAGAATTTTTTCCAATCACTGTTTTTCTGTTGTTCAACTATAATAGGGTTTCTGCACCTTTTTAGACCTGTAATTCCATGACTTTCCATGACAAATTTCAGTCATTTTCCATGACTTTCCATGACAAAAATGAATGAAATTCCATGATTTTCCAGGACAAATGTTACAAATGACAAGATTTTAAAAACTGACTCACTTTGAGAATTGTTCTTAACCCTTTACCCAACGCAGTCGATATCAAAATTTATTATTTTAAATATCATTTTTAAAAAATTTTCAAACAATTTCAAAACCATATCATGTGACCCCTCGTTGGAAAGAGCTCGACGAGCTTGTTCCAACGAGGGATCACATAATATGTTTTTTTTTAATTTTTTGAAAAATAATATTCTTTCAACTGCTGAATTTGCATACTGCGCAGGCGGATGAGTCCAATTCGTTGGGTAAAGGGTTAACATGCTTTTCACCCTTCCCGGGTAATCTGTCTGCTGCAACATCCATATTTGCAATACTAAACATTTTCATGCAAAATCTGCATCGTCCTTGAGTAGTGTCACCTTTCACACATTCTAGCCACTTAAAATCAGTCAACCACGCATCACTAAATTTACTCTTTCTTAACATGTTTGTTGTCTGTGTTTTCACAAACAGGACAACTGACAATCGCTCAGTCATGTTTACTGCAACACATGAGAATGACGTGCAAATAAAATCCATCAACCCTACATATAATAACTCCTGAGGTCAGGACTTGGTGAATAATAAAAGTATACCGTAATAAATAATTTAAATCATTTGTAGCTTTCAATTGTATTTAAAAATGCAGTTTTATTTAAATTAATAATTCCTGCACATTCTATTCGGCGTCAATTGAAAACACTACAAAAGAGCAGTAATTTATTCTGATTGCTTCATTCTGGAAGTGCACAATCTATTGCGCCATAACTGATGAGGTCATGCACAACTTTGGAGGTTTGCTTTCTAACTGGTGTATGAACACGTCAGCATTGCACAGTGCATTCAGACCTTTTTTGAGTTATAGTCTGTTCCAATATTGTTTTGAATTGCCAAGTGTGAGAACGGCAGTGACTGCCGGGAAGAGAAAACAGGCGCATGAATAATCACTCTCCTCAATTTGATTTTGCTCCAGTGAAAAATTCAAGAGAGTGGTTTTAAATATTTTGGTCACCCACACAACAGAATATTATGTTGGGCATTTCATCCTACAATTAAATCTTGTAGATGCTTGTCATGCTAGAATTGAACTATATGAGTAAGTGGCACATCACAAGAATTTACTTACCAAAGTTTCTTAGGCCAGCATAAGGAATTTTTCTATTTGGCCACAGCAAATCACCTCTGAGGGCATGTCTTTTTATCCTAAGGAATTCAGTTCTGAAAAACCAAAAAAATAAACACGATTAATCACTGATCATTCTTTCAACTTTAGGAAAGGTTCCAGGACTGGGTTTGTAGAAATCAAAAAAACAAATTCAAGCACTCTTTATGCACTTTTAACCCTTTACCCAACGTAACGGCCAAAACCGGCCAGTGCTATTCTCAAAAATCACCAATTAATTTTCATTATTTTTTTCATATTTTGTCTCAAAAACATAGGTTATGACCCCTCATTGGAACAAGCTCGTTGAGCTCGTTCCAATGAGGGGTCATGACCTATGTTTTTGAGACAAAAAATGAAAAAATTAGTTATTCAAGATTTTTTTTTGCAAGTGTCGTCTGCTTTTCATGTTAGGTAAAGGGTTAAAGGACTGTGTTTACAATTTTCACATAAAGGTGATTTTGTATCATATTTAACTCATATGCTACTAGATAATTAACAGTAATTATTCACCACAGGGACTTAACCCTTTACCCAGTGCAGACGATTTCAAAATTCATTATTTTAGGCCATACAAAGTTGATTGTCTGTTTCTCAGGCCTTTTTTTCCAAAAAAGCATGCGGGCGGGCGGGCGGGTTTTTTTTTTCTTTTTATTTTCTCTCTGAGAGGTTGTTTGTGGTACTTTGACCCCCATCCAAACGCCTGGTGGACCACGCAAAATTTCGCAAATATATTGGTTATTCATCACAGGGGTGTTGGGTAAATTATAACACAGGACGAAAGTCACGAAACGCCTCGTGGGTGAAACGTCTCGGGTTGAAACGTCTCTGGGACAAATCAAATGTCGAAGTGCCAACTTTCAGAGATTTATTTTACCAAAAAAAAAAAATCCTTTCACAACCTGCCTAATAAAATCGTGAGTCGCAATTTTTCCCCATTATATTCAAAATTATCACAACCCATTTGAACGGGCAGTTCATCCATAAATCATATTTTTTTTAAATCTGAAAATGAAATACAAAACGAATGTTTGCGTGTTTTTATTAACCAATTCGACCGCACATACCTGCCTATATGCAATTTATTTTAAACTATGACTGTTACTTTTATATCAAGCAACGGTTACTATTAGTTATCCAATTAGCCTGCATCTCAAATGCATTTATTTAAATTAACTGGGAAACTCGTAACGGTTTCAAATAAAGTACACAAATTCCCAATGACGGCCATTTACAATACAAATGTTACTAAAAATAAATGCCAGGAGACTGTGTTCCATTCAACATAGCACCTGACTTTGCAGACTTTCTGAGGTTTGGTGCGAATCAAACGTGGTGCGAATCGACCATTCCCCTTTGTGACTGTTTGTTGTCAGACTGAAAGACACCTTCCTTCTTGCTGTCATTATGACTTACCTTTTACAGAATAAAACACTTTCTGTCGTGAATATTGCTAAAACCCACCCACTTTATTAAGGTATGATGTAGAAAAAGCTTGAAGTGTGTTAATTTAAAATTTGCGAACGCATCGATATCGATTTACCGAAATGAGCACAATATCTCAAATTTTTTTGGAAGATTTTTTTGGTGTCATAAAAAGGTTGCATGCGCACCAAAAATGACCATGCGTGCGGGCCTGAGAAACAGAAGTTCTTTTTTTTATAGCCTTAAATATCATTTTTTAAATATTTTCAAAAAATTTCAACAAACTATATCATGTGACCCCCTCTTCAGAACACGCTCGACAAGCTCATTCCAAAGAGGGGTCACATGATATGGTTTTGTTGAATTTTTTCGAAAAATAATATTTTTTCAGCTGCTAAGTTTGCATATTACATGGGCAGATGCGGGCGATTCGTTGGGTAAAGGGTTGTCTTCAGTATATTGGTTTCGAATGGTGAAATAAACATATTTTTTGACAACTTGGATATAATGAACACAAATATCACTTACTGCCATTTCAGTAATTATATATTTCAGTAATATCATTTTTGTTTTTCCATTTACAAGTATTTTGATTGTTTTTTGTTCATGTTGGGAAGTCCATTCAGGTTGCCATGCCCCCGTTTCCATTTCGTACCTGTTGTGGGTGTTCCCTTTGATGTGCTCGGCTGATCATTTTCAGACACAGAGTCAATGCTCACATTATAAGATTCAGTGTCACCTAAATATTCTGACGACGAGTCAGTAATGAATTTTCATTCGACTGAGTTCTCGAATTAGAATGAAAAGGGTTTCTACTCTTCTCATGTTTGCAAGTTTGTAATTCGAACAGGGTCATCCTGAAATGTACAGTAATTGGATCAGCACGGACTGATCGCTTCATTCTCGGTTCGGCGGTCACGGCAATCACTTCGCTTTTTAGTTTAATGTGTTACCTGTGTTTTCATCATGACTGAAGATGGTTCTGTTAGTATGTTTGATAGGCTAAACAAGAGCACTGCCCACATACGCCCGTGGTGATCACTACGTGTGCAAAATTTGAACAATATAGCATGTAAAATGTTGAAGGAGAAGGTGACACAATACTGTAATGTTTTAAGTTCTGAAAGGGGCATAACTCTGGAAATACAAAATGGAGTTACCTGCCCTTGTCACATGCACAATGGCAACTGGTGATCACCATGTTTGCAAAGTTTGAACCATATTGCATGCAAAATGTTGAAGGAGTAGGCGACACAATACAGCAATGTTTTAAGAACTAAAAGAGGGCATAACTCTGGAAATACAAAAGAGAGTTACCTGCTCTTTTCACATGCACAAGGGCAATTATTGATCAACATGTGTGCAAAGTTTGAACAATGTAGCATGTGAAATGTTAAAGGAGTACGCGACACAATACTGTGGTGTTTCAAGTACTAAAAGGGGGCATAACTCTGGAAATACAAAATGGAGTTACCTGCTCTTGTCACATGCAGAATAGCAATTACTGATCAACATGTTTGTAAAGTTTGAACAATATAGCATGTAAACTTTGGAGGAGTAGGCGACACAAAAATTGTTTACAGACAGATGGACAGCGCCATAACATAATACATCCGTTAAAAAATGACGGGCGTATACAAAATTGAAGCTTGTGACATGAATATACAACTAACAGTCTTATGGAAAGAGAAAAATTATTAAACCACATACTCATCATCTTCATCATTGTCATATGAGCTCTCATCATCGTCTTCTTCATCTTCCTCACCAACATGATCAGATTCTGAAATTTACATGACAATTTATATTGATAGCAACATTTAACTCCTAGCACACTGGAAGTAAAACAGAATTTAATACAATCACTCATTTTTCACTCTTCCTTAACACTTTGAACATGACAGGCCGCTTTAATGGACCGGGAACATGATACGTCATAATTTCATTGACAGGAATGGCTGTGAAGTGAATGTGTGAGTTGACCAATAAATATTTTCAACATGCAGCCCTAAGGTTGCACATTGAAAATATCATTTGGTCTACCCCAAATAATGAATATGGACTCATCCAATTGTTGTCAGTGAACTGACATGGACGATATCACCAGTGTTGAAAAATTACTTTGATTTAACCAGTTAACCCTTTACCTAACATGAAAAGCAGACGACACTTGAAAAAAAAATTCTTGAACAACTAATTTTTTGTCTCAAAAACATAGGTTATGACCCCTCATTGGAACGAGCTCAACGAGCTCGTTCCAACGAGGGGTCATAACCTATGTTTTTGAGACAAAAAATGAAAAAAATAATGAAAATTAATTCGCGATTTTTTAGAATAGCGCTGTCAAAACTTGGTACATGTGGTTAAATATCAAACTGCATTATGGGAAATATTGGGTTAAAAACTTGAAACTTTGCCATTTTGACATCGGAGTGCTGAGAGTAAATTAGGAATAAGGGCAGGGGTCGGCTGAGTGGGCAACTAGGGCAAAGAAGTCGCCTTGTCATTACTACAGTCGCCTTGGCTCACATTGGAGGCGAAATTCAAGTCGCCCCTTCTTCATGCCAATCCCCCCAGCACCCTCCTGTGGTTGATTTTCACCAAAGTCAACTAACCTAATAATTTCCTAAGTCTGAAAGTGTGAACAGGACCAGATGTAAGAAGGTTGCTTTGAAGGTACTTTGTTAATAAACAAAATACATTCTGGGGTTGAGCATTTTGTAAAATAAATGTCATTCCGCATAATTTTTATGGCATTCCGGTGTCATTCCGCGTCATTTTATGTCATTCCAGTGTTTATGAGGACCCCACTTTTTCCCCAAGATCCTTTACATGCACACTTGTGCCCTGTACAAAGCTTTTCTTGTCATCACTAAAGCTTTTTTCCAGGTTTTTCAATTCTATTCGTGTTTTTCTGGGAATAGACAGCCCAACAGTTAACAGTCATCAGCAAAACGAAACAAGAGGCCCCAGGGGACCTGGGGGCGCTCACCTGACATGGTAGCCTAAATATCAACCCAGAGAATTTATTTCAACAAGTTGCATCTGTTCCTCCTAAGAAAAGCTTATACCAAAAATCCAAATATTCTGAGCAGTGGATCTAAAAAAAAAAGATTTTTAAAATTTTTAAAGAATATTCCTCATATTGAACTAAGTTATAATTCGGGCTCTCACAGAGAGCCCATATATGAACCCAGGGACTTGGCTTTAACAAACTTGAATCTCACCCCCCTAAGGATGCTGCACACCAAATATCAAAACATTCCAACTGCTGGATCTGAAGAAGATTTTTAAAGAAAATTCCTCATTTTGAACTAAGTTATCATTCAGGTGTGCCCAAATATGGACCTAGGGACATGGCTTGAACACAAACTTGAATCTCACCCCCCTACGTATGCTGCATACCAAATATCAAAACATTCCAACTGCTGAATCTGAAGAAGATTTTTAAAGAAAATTCCTCATTTTGAACTAAGTTATAATTCGGGCTACCACAGTGAGCCCAAATATGAACCCAGGGACTTGGCTTGAACAAACTTGAATCTCACCCCCCTTAAGCATGGTGCATACCCAATATTAAACGATTCTGCCTGCTGGATCTTGAGAAGAAGATTTTCAAAGAAATTTGCCTGAAATGCACTAAGTTCAAATTTGGGCTCCTATACTGAGCCCAAATATAAACCCAGGAAGCCGATTTGAACAAACTTGAATCAGATCCACCCCACAATGTTGCATACCAAATATCAGAAGATTCTGCCTGCTGGATCTGGAGAAGATTTTTTTAAAGAAATTTACCTGAAATGCACCAAGTTCGAATTCGGGCTTCTATAGTGAGACCAAATATGAATCCAGGGGGCCGATTTGAACAAAATTGAATCAGATCCACCCCACAATGTTGCCTACCAAATATCAAAAGATTCTGCCTGCTGGATCTGGAAAAGAAGATTTTTTAAGAAATTTGCATGAAATGCACAAAGTTAGAAATCTGTCACCTATACTGAGCCCAAATATGAACCCAGGGGGCCGATTTGAACAAACTTGAATCAGATCCACCCTACACTGTTGCATACCAAATATCAAAAGATTCTGCATGCTGGATCTGGAGAAGATTTTTTAATGTTTTTCCCATTGCCTACAGTGTTAAAAAGTGCTGAATCAGCACTTTTTCAAAGTCCTGAAAAAAGTACCTTGTGATCAAACTGATAGGAACTTTTTTTAACCATTCTATTCTACTGGATAAAAGTAAGCTTTATACAAAATAAAAATTCTCTGTGCCGTGTAGTTTTGGAGATATGGCAGTTTTAAGGTTTTTCCTATTTTTAGCTCCCGAGGTTCCCACGGGGCAATGAGAAACAGTTTTTTTGCTTCAATCAACTACTTATGACCCATTATCATCTCATATCAAATTTGGTTCAAATCGACCTCATGGTTCTGAAAATAGAAATTTTAGGTGTGGCAAAAAATTTTGCCCCTCCCATAACGAAGGCAAATAATGCCCGACAAACTTCTCTTGAACAAACTTGATTCTAAACCTCAAAAGGACTCTGTATACCACATATCAAGTCTCTGCTCCTGGTGGTTCATTAGAAGAAGATTTTCAAAAAATTTGGCCATTTTTTCCCCAACCCTCTGCTCAATATGAGCCAAAACCTAATCTGCATAAAAATCAAAATGCCCCTATATAAGCACTACTTAGATGAAATTTAATTAAAATGTGGCCAGTGGTTTAGGAGAAAGAGGCTCAAACACCACCTTCACGCAGGATGATGGACGAAGAGTGATAAGAAAAGCTCACCCTGACATTCAGTCAGGGGAGCTAATAAAAATACAGTGGTAGAAAATACATCCGTTGTGTATACATTTTCAGCATCCTAAGCGATGTAACCTACTTTCAAACTGTGTTATTTTGTTGAGTCGCGTAAGTCACCTATTTTTGTTTCGACACTTGAAGCTCCAACTGAAACGGAACAAAATAGAAATAAAAAATCTGTGATTTCAAATAAATGGACTCTTATTTGACAAATAGAAATGCTCATTTATCACACTCAAGCACATTCGATTCTTGAAAATAATTGCTTTTGTGTAAACCTCGGATCACTCAGTTCAGACTTCCCTCATTTTCGCCAATTTTTGAGGGTGACTTGTCATCGCCCAGACTATTTATCTAGGAGACTTTGGGCTTAGAAAGGCGACATAATCCCCCTTGTCACCCTCACGGCTGGTCCCTGCATTGCTACAACATATTTTATTTATTCTTCAACTTTACCTTTAAAATAGTACGTGAAGAACATGATACTAATTTTTTACCATTCCGTAATAAATTTGATCCAAAATACTGTTGTGAACGACATACTTTATTTCCAATGTTATACTTTTGACACAACTGATCTGTCAAACTATGCTATTTCTGAATTATTTAAAATTTGTTTTAGACTTTCAAGTGTATAATGAAACATTCTATCTATCACCAGACAGAACTGTTTGTGTTGATTGTGCCCAGTATCGTGATACTAGAAAAGCAGATGTCAATTAGTGAAGACAGACTGGCATTTCACAAAATAATATCCAAACACGGTTTGTAAATGAAGATCACCCATTTTTTCTCAATTACACTTTGCCCAAGTGAATGTCAATCACAGAACACTCAATACAATCAAACACAGCGAATCTCATTTGATGCAAATCACACAGACTGGTAACACTCCATTGTGGCCATGCACATGCCATGAAATAAATATGTCGCTCTCATCAGATGAATGGGTAGAAAATTATGCGAGAAGTGACCATTCACACCTTTTTATTTCTGTCAATCAATTAACCCTTTACCTAACGTAACGGCCAAAACCGGCCAGCACTATTCTCAAAAATCGCCAATTAATTTTTAAAATATTTTCATTTTTTGTCTCAAAAACATAGGTTATGACCCCTCGTTGGAACGGGCTCGTCGAGCTCGTTCCAACGAGGGGTCATAACCTATGTTTTTGAGACAAAAAATGAAAAAAATTAGTTATTCAAGAATTTTTTTTGCAAGTGTCGTCTGCTTTTCATGTTAGGTAAAGGGTTAATGTGAATGAATGGTGATGGTACTGCATTCAAAAACTGAGGTCTGCAGGAAACTTTTGAACAACAGGGCTTCTTCAACTTGCAAAACTTGATGGCAATTCGACACCAGCTTGAAGTGATTATTAATTTGGAAATGACCATACTGCCTTCTGATTCCCGATTTATATTAGAACAAACCAGTATTCATTATCATTTTCCCTTCCGAATCACAACACATCCTTTCGGTTTCACTAGAATGGATTGAGTGTCATCATCACTGCAGTGAAGGGTTGACGGTCAGCTTAGGTTTGCAAGAGAAAATTTGTCTGACAGACTTGATATGGGACTGTACAGAGCGATGGACGTATTATGGAGATTACGTGTGTGGTGGCGGTACCCCACACCCCCCTCACCACGAGCACAAGAATAATTATCAATTTTCAAAAGTTAGAAATTCGAGACTCTAAATTTGAGGATCTTTTTGGTGTCACCCTACTGGAGGTTTTAAGGAGTACCCCCCCCCCCCCTCCCCCAGGGTTCAACATAAGCCCTAACCAATAGGTTAGGTTATGGGGGGAGGTTACATGTTTCTATAAACTTGAGACCTATTATTAGGTTACGAGAGGAAACTGATTACCTTAATAATTTACCTTATATCTACACTATGGAAACCTACAGGTTATGGTATGCTAGGCACACTGTAACCTATTTTAAGGTTACGGTGTATGGTGCTTATATCAGTCCCTGCCCCCCCCCCCCCCCCCTCCCTCCACTTTAGAATTCCTTAGGTGTGCACTGCAGTCTGGATAGACCTGGACAGATTTCATTTGACAGTAATGACGTATTTGGTAAAAGTCACTTTTGCTACATGCTTAGTGGGTGCTTTCACTTTCGTTGCATCTGAAATGGAAACTTAACTTTTTTTCGATTTACCTGGAATTTACCGGTATTTTATTCAATCTTCAAGCTTATTTGAAATCAAAAGTTACTAAAACACATATAACAACTGAGTGAACTATTGGCAACTGTTTTTCTTGAGGTGAATACGAAAAATATTTGACACAATTGAACCCTCCCCCCACCCCAAACTAGTACCCTACTTTGATAGGATTAAGCGTTAGAAGCATGGCTTGGAGAGTGGGTAACTAACTGAATATATGTTTTAGGGAAAACATAACAGTTAGCTAATGATCCTTTAACCCTTTACCTAACATGAAAAGCAGACGACACTTGCAAAAAAAATTCTTGAATAACTTATTTTCATTGTCTCAAAAACATAGGTTATGACCCCTCATTGGAACAAGCTCGGCGAGCCCGTTCCAATGAGGAGTCATAACCTATGTTTTTAAGACAAAAAATGAAAAAAATAATGAAAATTAATTGGCGATTTTCGAGAATAGCGCTGGCCGGTTTTGGCCGTTACGTTGGGTAAAGGGTTAACCCTTTACCTAACAAATCACCCGCATCTGCACGCGTAATATGCAAATTGAGCAGTTAAAAAAATTAAATTTTTCAAAATATTTCAACAAAAGAAAATCATGTGACCCCTCATTGGAACGAACTCATTGAGCTCGTTCCAGTGAAGGGTCACATGATATGGTTTTGTTTGAAAAATTTAAAATAAATATATTTAAAATAATAAATTCTGGGATTAATCTGATAGGAGCTCTATTAACAGAAAAGGTGCCAGCGGTTGTGATAGTGTGTCATATTTATAGATGTACCTCTGCCCCCCAACCCCCCTCTCCAAACGTAATGTTACCCTGGCCCAGAATATCAGACTGTGTAACCCTTTACTCAGCCAAAAGAGATGTCATTTGATCATATTTTCATTTTTTTACTTCAAAAGAGATGACTGCCCCCCCACACCATTTATTGTTGAAGTGTCCAGGGCTATATTTTAAGCAAAAAATTCAAATACAATAAATATGAATGGCGAAATTTGCGTGTTGCACTGGACGTTTTTGACTGCGACAT
The DNA here is from genome assembly GCA_031216915.1 of Pictodentalium vernedei. NCBI lineage: Eukaryota > Metazoa > Mollusca > Scaphopoda > Dentaliida > Dentaliidae > Pictodentalium > Pictodentalium vernedei. The sequence continues at coordinate 36,234,224 of CM062290.1, forward strand.
TAGGTAAAAGGTTAATCAAGGAAGCACAATCCACTGCCCCCACACTAACAATAAACTTTGTCATTTATCAGTAATAGTTACAGGTGAGATAGACTTAAGAATACTCATTCCTCATCAGAGGACGACATGGACCACTCTTCGTCTGAAATTCAGGCTTGGCAATTTCAGGAGAGCGATTTTTTAGCTCTCCTTACTGCCCTCCTGAAAGAATTAAGGAGAGCGAAAAATTGCCCTCCTAAATATTTTGGTCTGGGATGATTGAGATTACATGTATTATGGTCACATTAAATTTTTGTTGTAAAGCAAAAATGTAATTTAACTCTGAAGTCACATAACATCACGTAATTTCATTTTGAAAGTGATTTAGTGGTAAAAGGTAATGGCTGCAACCATACCCAAACACAGTTGCAATCATTTGAAGCAAAATGGGTCACAGCAATATTTTTTTTTTCTGTCAGTTTCAAGTTCAACAACTGACATCACAGTTTGAGGAGTAATTATTCAAGGAATATTGACACTATAATATACTACCATTACTACTATCCTGTCACTTGAAGCACTTGCACCAGGATGTGACTGTAGATTCAAGCAGACCTGTTGTCCAAGAAAGTCATACGCCTACCACTACCACCTTCAACCCCCCTTGGGGGGGTTGAAGGTGGTAGTGGTAGGCGTATGACTTTCTTGGACAACAGGTCTGGGTACACACACAGGTCTTGTCAAGTGTGTGTTCGGTTGTTGAGTGAGACATCTAGATGTCTAAGAGATTTCGCTTTACCTTAGTAAAGTTAATAGAATCACTGATGTAGTCTGTTTGTTTCAGTTTCAATGAGTTCGTTCAACTGGATACTTAAAATGCTGTGTAAAGCTAATTGCTCTCCTAAGCTGATTGAGGAGAGCAAATTTTTGCCCTCCTGCATTTTTCAGAATGCCAGGCCTGGGAATTTCATCAATGTCCAGATGCGACACGGATGCCTCATAAGCTGATTCAACATCATCATCCCACCTGAGAGCAGATGAAATTGCTTCACTTATCATGGAAAGACTTGGGTGTTCATTACTTTTTTGTTCAACTGCTTTTCATTCAGCTGGGTAATTTTGGCCTTCAATATGACGTTTTTGTTTTCTAACGGTTCTGTCTGGAAAAGTGGATAAAAACAGGTCTATTGCATGTCCATAACGCTCAGGAGAGTAATCTGTGTCGCAACGACGTTTCAGTATGTGTTCAAGAGTGGTATAAGTGAATTTCATTGTTTTTGGTGTACTCTTTCCATAAAAAGGAATACACTTGTTCACATTCAGCATTTGAGATTGGCAAAGCGATACACACTTCTGCAATGTGAAGGATATTCGTTATTTCTAGAGTTTCTTTGATCTGAAAATGCTGAGGCCAGCATTTCACAGATGATTCTTTTGGCAAAAACCAGGTCACATGTTCGACCAATATTGCAAGTTCCAGTTTTAAAAGTGTGAGGTCACACACATTTGCCTTTAATTGATGATCAAATGTTTCAGCAATAAGTTTGACATTTTCAAAAAGGCTTTCTGCATCAACGAAAACATATGCTCTTGTATCTAAGAATTTTGCCATTGCTTGAAACATTGGATTCTAATTTGACAAGAATGGAACGCATCTCAGACCAGGGGTTGAAATTGGATGTTTTTCCAGGTCACCAAAGTGTCTTCCTAGGCCCTAAATCTGGTCGGCAATTTTGTAATCAGATCGCCACATGAAAAGATCTGTATTGAAGCAGATGCCGAAGGCATCTGCAGTGCATGCCAAAGGCACGACCAATTTTAGGGGGGTTCTCCCCCCAAGAAAATTTTGAAATCTTCTATTATATGGAGCCTTCTGTCGGCTTCTGGGTTGAAAATTCACCTTATTTTTTGGCTGTCAAAATGCTGTTTTCAGCAGCATGTTTGAAATGTGCAAGTTCATCGGTGGGAATCCTATGATCTTCACTTATAAGTTTTTGACAGTTGACTTATATTGTTCAAAAGAACACACATTTACAGTCCCGGTAATTCATCCTTGTTTCCTCGGCAAAAAAATTGCTGTGGAGAACTGGTGCTTTTCCGGCTATTACTGTGAAGCTTGTTCGATTGTGTAAAAATCATCAAAGGGGCGGGGCATAGTCTCAATTGCCATGTATATGTATTATGCGGTGAAGTGAAAACTTTCAAGTAACTTTAACACGTGAAAGTAGTTCGAGATACATGTGTACATAACCACAATCAATGTGCCGAATCTTTCACTCAATTAGATAATGCCAATATCATGAACTATGTGAATGCGGAGAAAAAATCTTAGTAAGCAGGCGACTTGCTCAAAATGTATAGTATGAGTGAAAATAAGATGCAGCATAACCACAAACTAAGTATCTCACTGCTTCTATGTTGATAACACTAGAATCTGACGTCAGTTTCTGGAAAGCTCTTACAGAGCTTTCCAGAAACTGACGTGAGATTCTGATGTTATCAACATAGAAGCAGAACACATAGTTTCTGGTGGTTATGCTGCAATTTGTACTGTAAATTGTATGATTAACAATACAGCATAGCGCAACCGACATGGTTTGATTCCTTGTGTAACCTGGAAGTTGTGCAATTTCTGCCACCACTAGGCTTTCTGAAGAAGCCATCCTCGGCAGCATTTTTGCTGTGGATATTTTTCGTTTCCTCGGCACTGCTGATTGCTGAGGGTGAATTACCAGGGCTGCATTTATATGCCCGAACAGTGCATTTTTTAGCTCCAATAAAATAGAAAACATGGGTGCTGATGGGAGCTATTGCACTCGCACCTGTCTCGTTTCCAGGACTGAAAGTGGCGTCATAATGTCATAAAGTTTCATTCGTCTAATTCCCTGGTAATTTGAAGGATGATAATGAAAGTAAATACAGCAATTAATTGTGGGCCAAAACTGCATTGTGCAGAAAATTTGGAAACTTTGAACCCTGCAATAACCTTCAAAAACGTTTTAATTTATGGTAGAGTGAGATGTGGCTGATACAAACTGATCTCAACACCAATATGGAATTACAAGAAGCACCAAGGGGCCTTAATCGCTCACCCGCCTAAGTGGTTAACCCTTTACCCAACGTAACGGCCAAAACCGGCCAGCGCTATTCTCAAAAATCGCCAATAAATTTTCATTATATTTTCATTTTTTGTCTCAAAAACATAGGTTATGACCCCTCGTTGGAACGAGCTCGTCGAGCTCGTTCCAACGAGGGGTCATAACCTATGTTTTTGAGACAAAAAATGAAAAAAATTAGTTATTCAAGAATTTTTTTTGCAAGTGTCGTCTGCTTTTCATGTTAGGTAAAGGGTTAAAAGAAGTATTCAGGGACACATTCAGTCAGACATGGTTCATCAACACTACAAAGGAATGAAGTCATGAGAGGCAAATTTTATGGAAAAACACTGAGGAATGGATTTGAACAAACCTGAACCTAACAAGACTCCCCACCATCCTCCACCCAACCCCGCCCATATAGAGCTCAAATATCAAGTCAGTGCCTCAAATTGAACAAACTTGAATCTGATCCCCCTTGAGATGTTATACCATATGTGAAACAATTCCAACTCGCGGATCTGAAGAAGGTTTTTAAAGAAATTCCCTCTTATTGCACCAAGTTAAAATTCAGGCTCCCATAGGTAGCCCAATTAATAACCCAGGGGCTCCATGTGAACAAATTGGAATCTGACCCTCCTAGAGATGTATACCAACTATGAAAGGATTTTGACTGGTGTATCTGAAAAAAAAAGATTTTTAAAGAAATTTCCTCATATTGCACTAAGTTACAACTGGGTCTCTCGTGTTGAAAGAGTTAACCTACTGTATTACCTACATAGTGTAGGAGCCTGGCCCAGGATCCCGACAATAGGAATTTCAGTACCAAGAGGAGTCTGTTGAAAAGAGGGACCAAGATTATACAATTGGCATGCACAGTATGGCTATTGTGGACGGGTCAGAATCCACTGTGAGCATTAGGGCCATGTAATTGTAGACATGGACATAATGCCCACATGTGGATTCTGACCCATCCACAATAGGCGCACTGTACCTGTTTGTAGAATCGGGTTGCTTTTGACAATTGTGAATACGGAAATTCAAATCATTGGGAAGCACTGTATGTTTGATACGTTGCGGAAGTAATCCCCTGGGAAAGTGTCCATCTACAAAATCCTTGTTTTATGTTTTTGTTTTGCATTAAATTTTTATACAGTGGTATACAGAATTCATAAATGATTGTTGTGTATTATGATGACTGGGAAATAAATTGTTATGGATTGTACTTTCAATGAACAAAAATAGAGATAATTCACCCACCATTCCCATGTGTCACTGCCCACTTAACTATGAAAACTGTCCTCGGACAGGGTCACAGGTGTAAGCAACTGGCCGTCTGACAAACGTATAACTGAGTTGGACTTCAGGGGTGGGCAAATTGGACAAGTGAGCATTACGTTCGACCCCGCATTAACCCTTTACCCAACGTAACGGCCAAAAACCGGTCAGCGCTATTCTAAAAAATCGCCAATTAATTTTCATTATTTTTTGCATTTTTTGTCTCCAAAACATAGGTTATGACCCCTTGTTGGAACGAGCTCGTCGAGCTCGTTCCAATGAGGGATCATAACCTATGTTTTGGAGACAAAAAAAGAAAAAAATTAGTTATTCAAGAATTTTTTTGGCAAGTGTCGTCTGCTTTTCATGTTAGGTAAAGGGTTAAGCAAAATTTAATTTGGACAACTGTTTTTTCACTTGTGCACTGAAAGCTCTGTTACCAATCACTTACGACCTTGTGATTCCAAATATTCCATAATTCGCAACGATCACATGCATCTAAAAATAACAACTAAGTCCCAGTTTGACATATCATACTGAGGAAATGTAGGACCAGGGCTGGAAATGAACTAAATTGACGGGAGCAATTTTAAGCTCCCGTAAAATCTGAGTCGGGAGTAAATTGCACCCGTAAAATATTAGTACATGAATTTTGAGGGAATACTGTCACCAAACATCAGAAACATTAACCCTTTTACACCCACTTTAGCCATATATGGGGCATCTGTATGCGAGGAAGTTTATTAAAATTTATCTGATAACCATAGAGTATAACAACCGTTGTATATACTTGAAGTATATACAACGGGTGTTGTATATAATTATAATTTATGCGAACGACCTCTGACCTCTTTCAATTCCATTTTCATTCATTCATTCATGAAACATCGTTATATCACAGGGCAGGTTTTAATTGTACGCTTATTGCACTTTGTCAAAATCCTCTGATGGTGTCATTTCTTATTTATTTTGCTTCAATAAAGGCAACCTAAAATTTTGCTTCAAAACATTGTAGAAATTACTTGAATGTTAATAGTAATTAGTATGCGGCGACTGCGAACTATTTATGGTCACGGCCTAGATCAAAAGTACTCGCGGAACTGCGCTAATTAAAAGTTCGTCTGCTCTACCTGAAAAAAAAAACACTTCGTAAAAATTGTAAACAAACGCAAAATTATTTGTTATATTGGGACTACAGCATAAAACACGGAAGAAAACTGGAACTATGTCAAAAAAAGAATAACTCTACTGAAACACCGTTTTGTTACTGTTAATAAAATAGTTGAAATTTATTTTGTTCCAGCGCAGTTACATGATGCATGAAGTGCAATCGCACTTTACAATCGCCGTCATCGATTTTGTAATGTAAGGGACACAACTCTATGCGTCTTGTCCTATTTCTTTTGTCTCGTAGACTGGTTTTCTTTGGAGGCCCGTGGGAAGCATATATAAGTCGGGTAGACGCACGTGACGGGTGTCTGTTTGTTATCAGATAAAAACAATAAACATATAGTGTGTTTTTATATCTGTGTTATACAACTCGTTGAAATATGGTTTATTTTTTCTCAGCGAAGCCTCGAAAAAATAAACCATATTTCAACTCATTGTATAACACAGATATAAAAACACACTATATGTTTATTGTTTATTTATGTCATACTTGAAACTCTATCATCTGATTACTTGTTGGAAAGGGCTCCTTGAGCTCCTTGATCCCTTTCCAACAAGTAATCAGATGGTAGGTTTGATCTGCGCATATCAGAACGTACAGATAATCATCATAAAATAGGTGACAATAGTCGCTTTGGCAGCGAAAGTGTTAAATGTATAAGTAACTTGCCACTGGCCACAGAGTTCAGTTTTCTCAAAACAACACACATTCATATCCCCTCACGGTGTATTAGTGCTCTACAATATTTTTCAATATTTTTTGGCTTCCGTAAAATAGAAAACACGGGTGCTGACGGGAGCAATTGCACTCACATCCATCTCATTTCCAGGACTGTGTAGGACGTGCGTGACAGAAAACATGCAGTTCAATTGATTGAATCATTTTACTACAACCAATCACATATCTGTAGTAGGGTGAAATTGTCATAAAACTATTAGTTTTGAGAATTGAATATTGCGTGCTTATCTTTCAGTGAAGGTACACTACAATGCGATAGTAGAAACTAACTATACTACACAATCCTGGAAATGAGACGGGTGCGAATGCAATTGCTCCCGTCAACTCTAGAGGTGAGCAGATATGTAGGTTATCAGAAAAAGCTGATAACCGATATTTTTATTTTTCATATCGGCCGATCCGATAACCGATAAATCTGCAATCATCAACGTGTTGATAGGAATCGCATTATTCTCCAGTTTTCCCACACAAGCACCCGATGTTTCATCAATAACTCGCTCATCTTTTGTTTCAGGTGTGCCATTCGGTAAAAACATTAAAACAAAGCATCAATATTTGTTTCAGGTTTGCTGACGTGTCAAACAAAAAGTGAAAAACTTTTATCCTCCCCATCGGGCCATCCAAATGAAAGCCGAAAGCATCTATGCGAATGCCGAAAGGACAAGCTTAATTGGGGGGTCTGGGGGTTCTCTCCCCAGAAAAATTTGGAAATGTGCTATCAAATGGAGCCTTCTGGTGGCTTTTGGGGCGAAAATTCACTTTATTTTGGGGTTCCCAAAATCACGTTTTTTCAACAGCTTGTTTCAAATTTTGATGTTACAGTTGTCTTACCTGGGGTCCAGTTATCAACTTATCACATGCTTTGTTTTTATTTTTGTTTTTCTCTTTTAAAAAATAAAAATAAGATTCATATTTTTGTTACAGTTGTTCATTAAAGTTGATCTCAACATAAAAAAAAAAAAATCCGGTTTGATACCGTAATGTGTGTTGTTTATTTGATTTTTTCCTCAGTGACCGAAGACGTGCCTGTGATGAGGAACATGGAAGTGACAACGAAGTGCTAAATGGGGTGGACAATCGAAAGTTCGAAAGCGCACATAATTAATTGTTACGGTGTGGAATTATTAATGATATTGGTAACAGAAAGAAATCTGAGAATCAGCAACAAAACTATGAATTTAACTATTCTGAAATTTAATTACAAAAAATTGATATAAAAAAAAATGATACAAAGATCTTTTACACTAATTGGGTTACAGAAAATAAAAAAAAACAATGGTACTTATCAATTATAGAATTAGTCCAAAGTACAGTTTGACAGAATCCAGTAATCCAGTGGTGAAGTATCTTCTGAAGAAAGTTACCAGCTGGTAGATGTAGTATTAAATCCAAGAATGTCTCTTCAGAAACAGTATCCCGTAGATTTATAATAAAATTTTCACTTAGAAATTTCAGCAGTCTCCAATAAAATATAATAAAATTCTCCACAAAATTCAAATGGAGTAAAAATCCAAGAAGTATTGGCGCCACAGGTAATTTCCAAACAATCCAGTAGAATCCTGGCTTTTCACAAAATATTATTCTGTTTCACAGAAAGTATAAATTCTCTTTTCCAAGACGAACAAATTCTCTTCAAAATTCTCTTTTGGAATCAATCTTCCAAATTCACAAAGAAGCACTGCTTCTATAATAAATGCACTGTTCTGAAACAATAATAATCTCCAATGGAAACAACTGCTGTGAAAATAAGTTCTTCTGAAATGGCTTTCTAAAATGAGTTTTTGAATTCTGTTGACAAACCTTTATATAGTAACCAGATAGAATGTCCCAGAAGAGGAAGTTTCTTCAATGTTCTATTAGTTTCTGGGGGATTCTGTTAAAGTTCAAGTAAACAAGGTCATTGACCTATTTAAACAATTAAACAATCAACAGCTATATGTACAATATATCAGTGTAACAAAGATGTAAACAAGGTCACTGACTGCAAAAGAGTTAGACCAGTCAGAAAATGCAAAAATAAAAAAAAAAAATCTTTCTCACATAATTATCAACTTAAGGATATATCAATCTCAATATAATATGGGGGCTATAACATTAATTATATTTCTCTCTGACAATTACATTTTAATGTTTTCAACAACTTCTGTAATATTTCCTACATAGTATTCCATGGTCGCTTATATTAAACTTTTTAGCTGATAGTTACTTCAGCCAGGCAATCAAATTGCACACACACTCAACACACATGTTCCGAAAGGGGAGGTTACTTCCCTTCCATCACTTGGAGGGGTGCACTTTTTGAAAATTGACCAAAGAACACCACCATTTTGTAAAAAAATTCTGGTAAAAAGAGGCCCAAATGACCCAAAAACCTCCAAAAGTCCAGTAAAACGAGGAATAAATTCCGACAGGCACTATCGTGAGGGGCACCCCCCCCCCCCCCCTGGCACTATCATGAGGGTGCCCCCGCACCCCCCTCCCCCCCCCCTCACCACACACACACACATTTTGCTAATTTCACGCTTGGTGATTGCGTCAAAATGGAATCCCCCCCCCCCACCATTACACACTGACACACACACTGTTAAAGGTGTTTGTGAATATCCAAGATTCGCCTGTGATTTTCGAAACCTATGCTGTCAATCCAAGTAGCCAAAAATTAGGAGGACGCGAATAATAGCACTGCGCGAATTCAAATACGAGTAAGGTGACTCGCACTGGTAGCAGATCGTGACTATATGAATTGAGTTTTACACATCGTAGGACTGTGGCAGTGAACTGGCGTGGCAAGTGGGAATCTGCGAGCAAGGTAAGTAACAGTTGATTATCACCAAAACATCCAGTGATCTGTAAGAATTTCAATCACATATTTAGCAAACATATGGCAAATGGCATTGTGTACACAAAAATCAATAAAAACAGACCAAACAAATGGATACATTTTTCCTAATATGCATTGCCAAACGACACGTGATTTTCACCACAGTACCTATTGGTGGATCAGTCACTCTCGCATCTGATGTAAGTTGTAACAAACTTTTTTTCCATATGGGTGCCCGATTTGAAGGTATTCTTTTATATCAGACCAAGGGTGCTTCAGGTCGCTTGTCACCAGTTCACCGCCATGGTCACATCAACCGCCACTGTTGGCCTATCGGGTTATGGGAAGTGATTATTTTTTATTAGTTGTTTTATGCGTGAACTCCCACTGGTGGTAACAGAGGCAAGTCCAATTCCACGATTTTTTTTAAAATAACTCACACTGGTATCAGATGGAGAGTCTGTATTATTTTTTTATTAGTTGTTTTATGCATGAACTCCCACTGGTGACAGAGGCAAGTCCAGTTCCACGAATTATTTAAATAACTCCCACTGGTATCAGATGGTGAGTCTGTATTATTTTTTTATTAGTTGTTTTGTGTGAACTCCCACTGGCGACAGAGGGAAGTTCAGTTCCACGACTTTTTTAACCCTTTACCCAACGAATCGGCCGCATCCGCCCACGTAATATGCAAATACAGCAGTTGACAAAATATTACTTTCCAAAAAATTTCAATAAAACCATATCATGTGACCCCTCGTTAGAACGAACTCGTTCCAACGAGGGGTCATGTGATATGGTTTTGTTGAAATTTTTTGAAAAATTAAAAAAAATGATATTTAAAATAATAAATTTTGATATCGTCTGAGTTGGGTAAAGGTTTAACCCTTTACCCAACGCAGACGATATCAAAATTTATCATTTTAAATATCCTTTTTTCAAATTTTTCAAAAAATTTCAACAAAACCATATCATGTGACCCCTCGTTGGAACGAGCTCGACGAGCTCGTTCCAACGAGGGGTCAGATGATATGGTTTTGTTGAAATTGTTTGAAAAATAGTATTTTTTCAAATGCTGAATTTGCATATTACGCGGGCGGATGCGGGCGATTCGTTGTGTAAAGGGTTAAATAACTCCCACTGGTATCAGATGGTGAGTCTTTATTATTTTTTTATTAGTTGTTTTATGCGTGAACTCTCACTGGTGGTAACACAGTTAAGTCCAATTCCATGATTTTTTTTAAAATAACTCCCACTGGTATCAGATGGAGAGTCTGTATTATTTTTTTATTAGTTGTTTTATGCGTGAACTCCCACTGGTAACAGAAGCAAGTCCAGTTCCACGATTTTTTTTTAAATAACTATCACTGGTATCAGATGGCGAGACTGTTATTTTTTTCATTAGTTGTTTTTTGCGTGAACTCCCACTGGTAGCAGAGGCAAGTCCAGTTCCACGATTTTTTTTAAATAACTCCCACTGGTATCAGATGGTGAGTCTGTATTATTTTTTTATTAGTTTTATCCATGAACTCACCACTGGTAACAGAGTAGTGCTGGGCGGTTTGTCGATATACCGACTTAGCCGGTTTCAAAATCAATACCGTTAGTCGAAAAACCGAAATATCGTCAACGTCATTGGCATAACTTGGCAATGACACCAACATCGACCTACCGGTACATAATTTGACGAAAGGGGCAATACTTCGTGAATTAGCATCCGTATTGGTAAGGAACAGGCAATAACTTCTGAAATATACTGCACTGTTAAGTTGGGACCTTCCAAAAGTGTTTACCGGTAAACTATTTTGTGAACTGATTCCCACATAATAGCAGGCATTTTCCCCCGACGTCGAACAAATTTGGAACTCTTATAATTGATTAGACAAAACATTGACGTAAATATCTCAGGATCCCCACACGGTGAATTTACATGGATTCTCGAGGAGCGTGACGTTTCGGCCCTTTACCAGTTCAGCCCCGGGACGTTTCGACCTTGATATTTTTTTAAACCTAAGACGAAAAGTTATCAGGGAAAATATCGAGGCCGAAACGTCCCAAGGCCGAAACGACACTTGGAAGGGGACGTTTTGGCCTCCATAATTTGAAAAGTGTTTTACTACTCACCAAAGTAAGGAATAAAAAATCCAGAAAATCCATTAAAACCCACAGGTAAAATGAATGAGAAAAAGACGTATGATGTCTATGTCTCACATCCTTCTGTGACACAATTTCTGACTTAATGAACCTCTTTGAGACAGCTTGTCTTTGATATTTGGTATTCAAGTGTACATGTTGTGTGAAATTCTGTAAGCCCAGCTATTGGATAATTTAAGAATCTTGATGTTTTATTCTGTAATGTTTGGGAGGTCAAGGTACGCTTTGTAATATTTAAAAAAAATGCTTTGCAAAAGGCCAATTTGGGCAAAATTGTGAAGGCAGGTTTGGTTTTTGTTCTCAATCTTCTAATTTCTTGGAGAAATTTAATTTAATCACTTTTAGATTGAGGCAAGTTACCTTCTTTCACGTTATTCGACACTCCATTTTATACCATGAGAAAACATTTTTACCAATAAAAAACGTCCCCAAAAAACTATAAAAAAAAAATAATTGAAAAACAAAAAAAAAATCGGGACGTTTCGGCCTCGACAGGTGGGTCATTTCGGCCCCGGACGAGGCCGAAACGTCCCAAAAAAAACTCTGAGGCCGAAACGACCCCGAACCTGATTCTCGCTCTGGAGAATGTCTGATTCTGTATCCCCACATTAACCATCTGTTTAAAAATAGCTTTTTACAATTTTAACCAATGACAAAAGAGAAAACACACAGTTTGTGTGCTGTATGTCTAATATGGCTGCGCCCATGTTCAAATGAAAATCTGCAGAACTATCAAGTGGCGCTGGTTGTGCTCATTCGTAATAAATTTTTCAGATTTAATTTTAAACACACCACATGGTTGATTTGTGTTTTTGCCGACGCAGATTGCTTGACCAGCAGCAATATTGTTTTGCAGAGGCTATTCTTTCAAATTTGCAGGGCTGCAGTGAGTCAACGACTGTTTTGCACTAATTCCACAAATATCGCGATAATACCGTAAACCGCGATATCATCCCAAAAATATCGCAGTTTTTATTTGGGTCGATATCGCCCAGCACTATAACAGAGGCAAGTCCAGTTCCACGATTTTTTTTTAAATAACTCCCACTGGTATCAGATGGTGAGTCTGTTATTTTTTTATTAGTTTTATGCGTGAACTTCCACTGGTAACAGAAGCAAGTCCAGTTCCACGATTTTTTTTTAAATACCTCCCACTGGTATCAGATGGGAGTCTGTGTTATTTTTTTCATTAGTTGTTTTATGCGTGAACTCCCACTGGTAACAGAGGCAAGTCCAGTTCCACGATTTTTTTTAAAATAACTCCCACTGGTATCAGATGGCTAGTCTTGTTATTTTTTTTATTAATTGTTTTATGCGTGAACTCGCACTGGTAACAGAGGCAAGTCCTGTGTTACGGTATGGAAATATTAATGATATTGGTAACAGAAAGAAATCTGAGAATCAGCAACAAGAACTATGAATTTAATTATTCTGAAATTTAATTAAAAAAGATTAATAAAAAAAAAAAAAAATTAAGATTAATAGAAAAAAAAAACAAGAATGTTACTAAGGTAACACATGCCCCCCCCCCCCCACCCTTGTGACCTTCACCTTGCAGATGCGTCAGAAACTATTATACACGACACATCTTCTGACTGTCCTTAACCCTTTACCTAACCTGAAAAGCAGACGACACATGCAAAATAATTCTTGAATAACTATTTTTTTTCATTTTTTGTCTGAAAAACATAGGTTATGACCCCTCGTTGGAACGAGCTCGACGATCTCGTTCCAACGAGGGTCATAACCTATGTTTTTCAGACAAAAAATGAAAAAAATAATGAAAATTAATTAGCGATTTTTGAGAATAGCGCTGGCCGCTTTTGGCAGTTACGTTAGGTAAAGGGTTAACATTTGTAAAAAGTTTAACAATTGTACTATGATTCGTTTCTGAGTTATGGCTGAGACACGAATATTGACGGAGTTTTAGTGTGACCTTGAAATGTGACCTTGACCTTGAAGGTACGAACCCGACTATGGTGTGTGACACATCCTCCCATGGTCCTTTATAATTGTGTTAAGTTTGATGACTGTGGCCCTAACCGTGTTTAGTGTGACCTTGAAATGTGACCTTGACCTTACGGACCTGGCTGTGCTGCGTGACACATCCACCTGTTGTCCTTTATAATTGAGTGATGTTAGATGATTGTAGCCCTAAATAGTTTTGGAGTGACCCTGAACATATGAAGGTCAATTGTGACCTCCACATTGCAAATGCAGCAGAAACTATTATATGCGACACACCTTCTGACTGTCCTTAACATTTGTAAAACGTTTAACAATCGCACTATGATTCGTTTCTGAGTTATGGCTGAGACACGAATATTGACCAATTTTTAGTGTGACCTTGAAAAGTGACCTTGAAGGTACAAACCCGGCTATGGTGTGTGATACATCCTCCCATGGTCCTTTATAATTGTGTGAAGTTTGATGAATGTGGCCGTAACCGTTTTCGAGTTATTGGCTCGGACACACACACACACATACACAGATGGACGGACAGACAGACACACAGACAGATGGATGGACAGACAGACAGACACACATTTCAATAACTATATGCCACCTGACCTAAGTCGGGGGGCATAAAATTTTACAAAGATCTTTTACACTAATTGGTTTACAGAAAATAAAAACAGTGGTAGTTATCAATTATCGAATTAGTCCAAAATACAGTTTGACAGAATCCAGTAATCCAGTGGTGACGAATCTTGTGAAGTTACCAGCTGGTAGTATTACCCTTTACCCAACGCAGACGATATCAAAATTTATTATTTTAAATAGCATTTTTTCAAATTTTTCAAAAAATTTCAACAAACCCATATCATGTGACCCCTCGTTGGAACGAGCTCGACGAGCTCGTTCCAACGAGGGGTCACATGATATGGGTTTGTTAAAATTTTTTGAAAAATAATATTTTTTCAACTGCTGAATTTGCATATTACGCGGGCGGATGCGGCCGATTCGTTGGGTAAAGAGTTAAATCCAAGAATGTCTCTTCAGAAACAGTATCCCATAGATTTGTAATAAAATTTTCACTTAGAAATTTCAGCAGTCTCCAATAAAATATAATAAAATGCTCTGCAAAATTCAAATAAAGTAAAAATCCAAGAAGTATTGGCGCCACAGGTAATTTCCAAACAATACAGTAGAATCCTGGCTTTTCACAAAATATTATTCTGTTTCACAGAAAGTATAAATTCTCTTTTCCAAGACGAACAAATTCTCTTCAAAATTCTTTTTTGGAATCAATCTTCCAACTTCACAAAGAAGCACTGCTTCTATAATAAATGCACTGTTCTGAAACAATAATAATCTCCAATGGAAACAACTGAAGTGAGTCTTTCTGAAATGACTTTCTAAAATTGAGTTTCTGAATTCTGTTTACAAATCTTTATACAGTACCCAGATAGAATGTCCTAGAAGACGAAATATCTACAAAGTTCTATCAGTTTCTAGGTGATTCTGTCATAATTCAAGTAAACAAGGTCCTTGACCTACTTAAACAATCAACAGCTACATGTTCAATATATTAGAGTAACAAAGATGTAAACAAAGGTCACTCAGTGCAAATAAGTCAGACCAGTCAGAAAATGCAGAAAAAAATATATCAATCTCGATATAATATGGGGGCTATAGACCACACCCCTCCTTAAAAGATTAGGATATTCTGGAAAGAGCATCAGCTACAACATTATCTCTTCCCAAAATATGCCTAATCTCTAAATTATATTCTTGAAGGGCTAAACTCCACCGCAATAATCTTTGATTCTTGTTTTTCATTTTATTGATAAAAGTTAAGGGGTTATGATTGGTGTAAACTGTAATTGGGCATTGAGTGGTTCCTGGATACACAACAAAATGGTTTAATGCCAAAATTAGAGCCAAAGTTTCTTTTTCTACCGTAGAGTAATTCTTTTGATGTTTGAGAAATTTTCTGGAGAAATAACATACAACGTGATCAACACCTTGGGAATCTTCCTGGGCAATATACCCACCTGCTCCATTGTCACTTGCATCTATAAATAATTTGAAGGGCTTTTCATAATTGGGACTGCCCAGGATAGGGGAATTATTCTGTTAAAGGATTTCTGGTACTCCTCAGTCCAAACAAACCTAACCCTTTTGCTCAATAAACTGGTCAAAGGGGAGACAACATCTGAGAAATTTAAACAAAATTTTCTATAATATCCAGCCATGCCTAAGAATCTCATGAGCTCTTTTTTAGAGCTTGGTACTGGAAAATTTACAATGGCATCAACTTTTGCCGCAATCGCCCTCACCTGCCCCTGACCCTCACTATGACCTAAATAATTTACAGTTGCTTTGCCAAATTCTGATTTTACCAAGTTAATAGTTAGGTTGGCTTGGGTCACTTTGTCAAAAAAATCTTGAATATGCTTTAGATGATCAGCCCAATTTGTATCTGTGTGTATAATAACATCATCAATATAAGCTTCACTGTGATCTAGGTCTGCAATTACGTGGTTAACCATGTGCTGGAATGTTGCCGGAGAATTTTTCATGCCAAAAGGGGTAACATTATATTGATACAACCCAAATGGGGTAACAAAAGCAGATATTTCTTTTGCTTTTTCTGTTATTAAAGGGACTTGCCAATAACCCTTTAACAAGTCAAATTTTGTCACAAATTTAGCATGTCCAAGTTTGTCAATGCAGTCATCAATTCTTGGAATTGGATAATTGTCTGTTTTGGTGAGGCTGTTCACTTTTCGGTAATCTGTACAAAATCAGTAACTCCCATCAGGTTTTTGGGACAAGTATACAGGGCGAACTCCAGTTGCTATGGCTAGGTTCTATGATCTCATTGTTCAGCATATACTGTATTTCCTTTCGCATGATCTCAGCTTTGAAAGGGTTCAATCTATATGGATGCTGGTCGATGGGATTTGCCTCTCCAACATCAACATCATGAAGAATAACAGATGTTCTAATGGGAGCATCAGGAAATAAATGTTGATATTTGAAAATTAAATCA
This sequence comes from Pictodentalium vernedei, assembly GCA_031216915.1. Classification (NCBI taxonomy): domain Eukaryota; kingdom Metazoa; phylum Mollusca; class Scaphopoda; order Dentaliida; family Dentaliidae; genus Pictodentalium; species Pictodentalium vernedei. The sequence continues at coordinate 36,250,459 of CM062290.1, forward strand.
AGTAAATCTTTTCTTTGGTCAGGCAGTAAATAATCTATTTTATTTTGTAGATCTCTCAGGACATCTGAGTTCTGTAACTTCAGAGGTACATTTCTGCCACCTTCATGAATATCCTCCACAGGAATTTCCACCTCATCCATGTGGGTGACTATTGAGACTGGTAGAGAGCTTGGTTCTCTCTCATAATATGTTTTCAACATATTTATATGGCACAGCTGAGTATTTTTGAGTCTATCGGGAGTCTTAACAACATAATCAGTATCACTGATCTTGTGCTTAACAATATAAGGGCCTAAATATCTTGATTGTAAAGCATTGCCCTTTAACCCTTTACCTAACATGAAAAGCAGACGACACTTGCAAAAATAATTCTTGAATAACTAATTTTTTTCATTTTTTGTCTCAAAAACATAGGTTATGACCCCTCATTGGAACGAGCTCGATGAGCTCGTTCCAATGAGGGGTCATAACCTATGTTTTTGAGACAAAAAATGAAAAAAAATAATGAAAATTAATTGGCGATTTTTGAGAATAGCGATGGCCGGTTTTGGCCGTTACGTTGGGTAAAGGGTTAAAGGGAATATTACTAGCACTAGTAAATGTATGGAGGGCCAGATAGGACTTCTAATTTTTGGTTTTGCATGCAAATTTTGGGGATTGGGGGGCAAAATTTGTGTTTGGCCCTCGATATTTTGGAGTTAGCACCAGCTATGTCTGGGCCATATGGTATAGTTGGAAAAATACTAAAGGTAAAAGGTCAAGAATGTCGACGTTAAACCTCAAGAAGCTGTTAGAAGAATTTGTCTTTTAGGTACATTCAAAGCTTTGATGTTCTGGACTTTTGAACCGTCAGTGTAATAATCAAGACCAGTCGGCAGTTACGAACTTTGCAACTGACAACCAGTCTTGATTATTACACTGGCGGTTCAAAAGTTCAGAACATCAAAGCTTTGAATGTACCTAAAAAAAAGGATCGTTTTCATTGTTTACTTGAAGTAGGTCAACTTACTTGAACTTTATTTTTAACCCTTGACCCAACGCAGACGATTTCAAAATTTATTATTTTAAATATAATTTTTTAATTTTTTTCCAAACATTTCAACAAAACCATATCATGTGACCCCTCTTTGGAACGAGCTTGACGAGCTCGTTCCAAAGAGGGGTCACATGATATGGTGTTGTTGAAATTTTTCAAAAAATAATATTTTTTCAGCTGCTGAATTTGCAAATTACGCGGGCGGGTGCGGGCAATTCGTTGGGTAAAGGGTTAAAGACTTCAAAGAGAGTGAGAGGGGTCATCTACGTACGATTAATAGATTATTATGGATTATTTGCGATGATAAATTGATTCCTAAATTCAATGAAAGTATCAATGACACTGTAGCTCAACTTGACAAACTTGAACTTGGTAAGTTATAAATGAAATGGCAAAATTGAAGATCATTGGTACCAATGTTATTTGATGAAATTTCAACATAATAGTATTGTGTGTGCACAACGTCCGAGTAATCCATGCATTTTTAAATGTAAACTGTAAGACTGGCTAAAGGAAGAATGTTGATACACAAATGCAGTATGTTCAGTTATTGTAAATGGCAACGAAAGAATGTTGATACACAAATGCACTATGTTCAGAGGTTATTGTAAATGGCAACATTTTTCACAGAAATGAAAGCTAATCAATAGCTCTTATCTAAAGGTCTTGCCTAATGAGCACACAAAGTTCAAAAACAATCCTATGATAAATGTGTCCTGTAGGCCATATCAAAGAAGAAATGTTGATGCACAAATGCAATAAATTCAAAGACTTTTGCTAAAAGCAACAGTTTTTGATGGAAATGAAAAGAAAATCAAAAGCTCCTATCTTTGTCACCCTGCATAAGCATACAAAGTTTTAAAACAACCTGATAATGAATGTGCCCTCGGAGACATGCCAAAGGAAGATGTTAATGCACAAATGCACTAAGTAGAAGGTCATTGCTTGTGGCAATGGTTTTTTTTGTTTTTTTTGGGAGGGGGGGGTATGGAAATTCATAAATATACCCTACAGAGAGTGCAAAAGGGATAAATTGATGCACAAATGCAGTAAGTTCAAAGGCTGGTGATAACGACAATAATTTTTTATGGAAATGAAAAAAAGAGAAATAGCTCACATCTAGAGGTCATCCCGAACACACATACCAAGTTTCAAAGTGATCCGATCATAAATGTGCCCTGAATAGTGTGTTAAAGGGAAATATTGAGGTCTGACTAAACTAAGTTCAGCGGCAACATTTTTTGACAGAAATGGAATAAAATCGACAGCTCCCATATAGATGTCACCCCACACAAGCACACCAAGTTTGCAAGCGATCCAATCATAAATGTGCCCTGCAGGGTATGTCAAAGGGAAATATTGATGCTGAACTGCACGAAGTTCATCAAAGGTTGTTGCCAATGGCAACTGTTTTTGACGGAAATGGAAGAAAATCGAAATCTCCCATCAAGATGTAACCCCCAAACAAACATATCAAGTTCCAAACCATCTTGATCATAAATGTGCCCTGAAGGGCATGCCAAGGGAATATGTTGATGCCTGACTAAACTAAGATCAAAGGTCATTGCCAGTGGCAACATTTTTTGATGGAAATGGAAGAAATCAATAGCTCCAATGTAGAGGTCACCCCAAACAAGCATGCCGGGTTTCAAAACAATTCGATCATAAATGTGCCCTGCAGGGCTGGACAACGGGAAATATTTAGGTTTGACTAAACTAAGTTCTAGGAATGTTGCCAGCGTCTACATTTTTTGACGGAAACGGGTTTGGGGGAGAGTTAGGAAAAAATTTGCAGACACCGAAAAGACAGATTCATTCTGGGTTTTAATGGTGTGAGATCTTTCCTACAAAAATGCTTTGATTGGATGCTGTTAATTGCTGAAATGTGGGGAAGTACTCTGAAATAAAGAGCCGACCAACTACTCTGTAAAGTTGCCTTATTTTCGCATATTGTTCAAGTAATAACCAACCCCTTTGTACCTCCATAAATTCCTATCTCAATGTGCACGCATGTAAGTTTCTCCTGAACAGAATGTCTCACTCCTTTTGATGGGGTGTTCGTATACAACCCTCACAGTGGAAGCACGTGTTCGATATTTACGAAGACAATTGCCCGGTATAAAATGGAACTGACCGCTTAGAGGGACGCAGTGTTTATTCTATTTCGTCAATATTTGCGCTTTTGAACCAAGTGTTAGTCTATTTTTTTGAGAAATTTAGCCGACTTTACGATGCGATTTTCATTAGAGAGTTCATGTTTTGCGATTGAGATTTCATCATAAATTAAATCGAACATTTGAAAATGCAAAATTTAATAATCGTAGGGGTTTAAATAAGGATCGTACGGGCTGGAATTTTTATTGAAATTTAATAATCATACGGGTACGATTATTCGGATCACTAGAGTACAGGGCACATTTATGATCAGATCGGTTTGAAACTTTGTATGCTTGTTTGAGGTTACCTCTAGATGGGAGCTGTCAATTTTCTGATTTCCGTCAAAAAATGTTGTCACTTGCAATGACTGATAAACATAGTTCAGTTATGCATCAATATTTCGCTTTTGGCACACCCTGCAGTGCACAGTTTTGACCAGATCACTTTGATACTTGGTATCCTTGTTTGGGGGTGAGCTCTAGATGGGAGCTATCATTTTATTTCCATTTCCGTCAGGGGGAGTGGGGGGGGGGGGGGGGGTAGAAAAAATTTGCAAAACACTGATGCCGGGGTGGGTGGGTGGGTGGTCAAGGAGGACAAAAAAATTTTTTTTCCGATGCTTGCAAATTTTTTCCTCAGACACTTTTGGGCAAAATTGTATACCATAATCAGTGAAGTATCATTCAAGAACCAATAAAAAGACACTCAAGTTATCAGGGGGTACCTACCATGGGTTATATACGATTATAAAACTGTTATTGCGGGAGATGAAGTCAAAAAATTCAGAAAAGATCTCTAAACAAGACTGGCTCCTAAAGATCTGAAGTCTTTACTGAAGACAATAACTCTGCCCGAAGGAGTGGTTCTCAAAGGTCAGTCTGACACTCCACCTGCTGAAGGGGCCGAACTTTTGGACGGCGATGAATGTGATGATTATGATGAGATGACAGGAGATGATCTCGATTTATCATCAGGCGAGGAGAACTTACCTGTTCCGCTACCCAATAGTAATCCCGAAAATCTCGCTGAAGGAGCTACTACTAGTAGTTCTTGAACATCTGCAGAAAATTGTGACTTACATTTGTTGGAATCTACCCTTCCTCTGACTGGGGATGATGCTGTGGACCCTGACAGTAAATTCCTCCATAATATTGGCATGGTCTTGAAAAAGCATGAAACTTCCACTACGAGGCTTGTTTTTTTGTTCATTTGCATGTCAGTTTAGGGACACCTACTCTAAAGCAAGGAGGAGTGTTAAGAAGAGAATTTCATTGAGCTCGAGTGCCACTGATAGTGCAAGTACAGTAGAACCTGTCTTGAGAGACCACCCTTTGGGCCACACAAAAGTGGTCTCTCAAGACAGGTGGTCTCTCATAACAGGTTTCAGGTTTTCTGAAGTCAGTGAATAACCAACCACAAAATTCAGAAATGGATTTTTGTAATTACTTTGTAGTTCTTTTTTATGAAGTTTTTGTAACAAATTGAAATGGACTGTTATAAAAATTATAAAAATAAATTAGTGTTGAAAATCTTCATTGAAGATTTTCAACACTAATTTATTTTTATAATTTTTATAACAGTCCATTTCAATTTGTTACAAAAAGATTTTCAACACAAATTTATTTTTATTCCTATCTGTCACATTTCAGGTATGTATAAAATTGTTTATTCAACAATAATCCTAATCTTTTCACACGGGTCTTATAAAAACATCTCAATCTGTAATGAGTTAGCAATTGAAACCCAATTAAGAGCTTTTAATACTTTTAATTATGTCAGTATAACCACAATGGATTTTCCAATTCCAGAACAGGTAAAAAGTTTTTGTCATGGTTTCAGTCTTCAAAGGGGCGGTCTCTCAAGACAGGTCCATTATGGCATAAAAATACAAGTTGGTACCAGGTCACAGTGGTCTCTCAAGACAGGTGGTCTCTCAAGACAGGTGGTCTCCCATAGCAGGTCCATTAGGGAGTAAAACCAATCGGTGCCAGGTAGATGTGGTCTCTCAAGACAGGTTTTACTGTAGTTCAAAAACTAACACTGAACCAATGCAATGCACAAGTGACACTGATATGACTATGAGTGAAGATGTTGTTGACAGCACTACTACCACTGGTACAATTATAAACGAGATGGACTCGGACATTTCTGACTCATCAACTAACAATACATGTACCAAAGCCAGTAGTACTAGTGACACTAGATGTTCCACTACTAGTACCGAAAGTACTGGGTCGTATAAAACTGGGTTGTATGTCTTAATCCACAAAGGGGACCATTCCCTTCCAGCTTGTATAACATCTGATAACCCTCGTACTGTGAGATTTTTTGAGCCCTGTGCTGGCAATGAACATGCATTCAAAAGTATTGACGCATTATTTTCTGTACAAGTTCATGACATCGAGAGAGTACTTAAAGAACCAGTAATTGTTTCTGCTGGAACAAGAAGTTTTTCAAACAAGTTTTCAATCTGATCTAACAGACACAGTACTGTTTTCTAAAATCTTAACCCACACTCAATAGACTGTATTAAAATTTAGGTTTGATTACAGTTAAACATATGATTATTGATGAGCATTTCTTTTCCCACAATTTACCCAAATTACTAATTACTGTGAACATTTTCAGGCATGAAATTCGCCGATTTCAGTGGATTTTGTCCCAAAATTATAAATTTTTATTTTTGTAAATTTACCTGAGAATGGTCTTTTAAGTTCATTTTCATGTCAAGTTACAGAAATAAAATACATTTCAACCAATGGAGGTTTACTCTGTATTTTTCTCGTTTGGAAAACCGTGATTTTTAATACATTTGCTATCAAAATGAAAGAATTTTCAGAGATTTCTTGTGGCGGCAGGGCATTAGAAGGTTAACGGAGAATACAACTCAGTGTCGGTTATTGCAAAACACCAACCAACATGATCCCAAAACACCAACGGCTTGGTACATGTGCGGTTATTTTATTTACGGCATACTCTGGAATAAATTTGTGGCCACTAGGTAATTTTTGTGGTGAAATCACATTAGATTTCGTTACAAATAATGGCTGAATCACAGGCAAGTATCTTATCGTTCCGGACCCAAATTTTTTGAGTATGAATCGACCCAATATTTGGGTATGAAACATCAGATGCCTCCTCCTCTTGTATCATAACAAGCCCTAAAACACAACACCAATAAGGTATAGTAGCTCATATCAGAAATTGAGAGCCTGGTTTTATAATATTAGGGGCCGCTGGATGGAACAATGTCCCCTCCCCCCCCCCCCCCCTAGAATGACAGGGGCCTAAAACAAAATCATTTGTGGTAAATTTACATGCTTTGAAAAGTGTCACACAAGGAAAAGTCTTTTTTGTAGTATCTGTACAGATTCTGAATGTTTCGTTGCCATATATCTAATCGTTCCGAACCCGAAGTTTTTGAGTACGAATCGACCCAGTATTTGGGTACGAAACATCCAGATTCCCCCTCCTACTGTATCATAACAAGCCCTCAAAACACAACGCCAATAAGATAGTACTCCAGTGATCCGAAAAATCGTACCCGTATGATTATTAAATTTCAATAAAAATTCCAGCCTGTACGATCCTTATTTAAACCCCTACGATTATTAAATTTTGCATTTTCAAATGTTCGATTTAATTTATGATGAAATCTCAATCGCAAAACATGAACTCTCTAATGAAAATCGCATCGTAAAGTCGGCTAAATTTCTCAAGAAAATAGACTAACACTTGTTTCAAAGCACAAATGTCGACGAAATAGAATAAACCTTGCGTCCCTCTTGCGGTCAGTTCCATTTTATACCGGGTGATTGTCTTCGTAAATTTCGAACATGTGCTTCCACTGTGAAGGTTGTATACGAGCACACCCATCAAAAGGAGTGAGACATTCTGTTCGGGAGAAACTAACTTGCGAGCGCATTGAGATAGGAATTTATTGAGGTACAAAGGGGTTGGTTATTACTTGAACAATATGCGAAAATAAGGCAACTTTACAGAGTCGTTGGTCGGCTCTTTATTTCAGAGTATTTACCCACATTCCAGCAATTAACAGCATCCAAAGCATTTTTGTAGGAAAAATTTCACGCTATTAACCCTTTACCTAATACGAAAAGCAGACGACACTTGCAAATAAAATTCTTGAATAACTATTTTTTTCATTTTTTGTCTCCAAAATATAGGTTATGACCCCTCATTGGAACGATCTCGACGAGCTCGTTCCAAAGAGGAGCCATAACCTATGTTTTTGAGACAAAAAATGAAAATGAAAGTGTCAATGACACTGTAGCTCAACTTGTCAAGACAAAGACATGCACATGTATAGTATGTGACACAGCAATGACAAACATCTAGGTAATGACCTGATAACAAAGGTACATATAAAGTATTGTAATGGTCTGTACATAAATACTGACCGTTGCCTGTAACAAATGTATAGGTAAAGTATTGTAAAGGTGGGTGACAGTCAGATGCTAAACTAGAAAAGAAAACTTTGAGTCCCAGAGTGGGTCTGACTGAACCCCAAAATATTTGTTCTCATAGCACAGTGATAACAAAGGCACCCCAAAACACACTCGTTCCTGTCCCAAGGTGAAAACAAAGGTACCCAAGAAGTTTTGTGAAGATCAATTCATAAATACGAGCTGTATAGAACTTGAGACAAAAAACTGATTGGACCTAATTTTGGTACAAAATGGCCACTGGCAGCCATCTTGAATTTTGGACCGTACCCAGAAACACTCATTCTCGTCCCAAGGTGATAACAAAGGTACCCAAGAAGTTTTGTGAAGATCGGTTCATAAATACAGCCTCTACCCTGAGCCGTATTGACATGTGTGCTCACATTGTGCAAGTAGCACTGAATAAGTCAAAGTTCATCTAATTTGCATAATTTCTGCACGAAAAAAAACTCCTTAGAATATGTGACGTATTCCATGTTACTAAACATTCATACAAAAATTTATTCAAATCAGAACTTTCATACAGAAGTTCTGTACAAAAGACTGATTGCACTAATTTTGGTACAAAATGGCTGCTGGTGGCCATCTTGAATTTCGGACCACACCCAAAAACACTTGCTCTCATCCCACGGTGATAACAAAGGTACCCAACAAGGTTCGTAAAGATTGGTTCATAAATATGGCCTCTAGTCTGAGCTGTATAGAAGTTGTGTACAAAAAAGTGATTAGACCTAGTAATTTCAGTACAAAATGGCCACTGGCAGCCATCTTGAATTTTAGACTGCACCCAGAAACACTCGTTCTCGTCCCAAGGTGATAACAAAGGTACCCAAGACATTTCGTGAAGATCAGTTCATAAATACAGACTCAAGTCTGAGCCGTATTGACATGTGTACTTAATGTGTGTAAGTCGCACTCAAATATCAAAGTTCATCTAATTTGCATAATTTCTGCACGAGAAAAAAACCCATATTATATGTGATGTATCCCATGGTACTAAACATTCACACAAAAAATTATTCAAATCAGCGCTTTCATATGGAAGTTCTGTGCAAAAATCTGATTGCACCTAATTTTGTACAAAATGGCTGCCATCGGCCATCTTGAATTTCGGACCGGACCCAAAAACACTCGTTCTCGTCCCACGGTGATACCAAAGGTACCCAAGAAGTTTCATAAAGATCGGTTCATAAATACGGCCTCTAGCCCGAGCCGTATTGGCATTTGCACTTACAGTGCTGAAATTAACACCAAAAAACATCAAAATTAGTCTAATTTGCACAATTTACGCACGAGAAAAAAACCCGTATTATATGTGATGTACCCCATGGTACTAAACATTCATACAAAAAATTATTCAAATCAGAGCTTTCATATGGAAGTTCTGTACAAAAAACAGATTTCTGCATCATCGGTACAAAATGGCGGCTGGCAGCCATCTTGAATTTTGGACCGCACCCAAAAACACTCGTTCTCGTCCCACGGTCATAACAAAGGTACCCAAGAAGTTTCGTAAAGATCGGTTCATAAAGACGACCTCTAGCCCGAGCCATAGCCCAATTGTTGACGTACGGACAGACGGACGGACGGATGGACAGACCGACGACGGACGACGGGCCATGACAATAGCTCAAATTTGACTTCGTCAAAGTTGAGCTAAAAATAATGAAAAATAATTGGCGATTTTTGTGAATAGCGCTGGCCGGTTTTGGCCGTCACGTTGGGTAAAGGGTCAAAACCCAGAATGAATCTGGGTTTTCATTAAAAACACAATCTTTTGTTAAAAGAAAAAGGGAACCTATTCTCAATCTGCCCAACCACTTTGAAAGTACTGATGACTGAACAGCCCCCCCTCCCCCCACCACCCAATATACACACACACACACACACAATAGGAGTCTGAAGTTCTGGTGTCCGTAATGTTGGCATGCTCAGTCTTGAAGCTGCACAAAACTCGGATAGGAAGTGTCCGCGCGCAGTATTCTGGGATTGTTGGGGCTTCCCCCCAATTTACAAACATGTGCTCGCTCGTGACAGTGTTTGTTTTGTTTTTTTTTTGTTCAATGTTTGAATACAAAAACAAGATAGAATCAGTTTGTATTAAATATTCTATTCTTTCAAAAATGCAGAACAGCAACATTCACCTGGTTAATATATCTGTGATTCAAATCCACTCGATGTCTGTCGTATTTAAATTCTGGGAGGTTCGCCCCACTGGTAACCGGGTTCCCCGCCCACGTGTCCCAAAAAATAGAGGGTAAAATATATATTTCGGACAAAAATGTGGTTCAGGAATAATAACCGAAACCGATACCGGAATCCAGTCTTTTCGTTAAAAAAAAAAATCAAGTAGAAACCGATACAGAAAGAAAATTTCATAACCTGTTGTTTTCCCAACATTTTATTTATTGGTGTTTTAAGGGCCTATATAAGTAATGAAATTTTGTTTATTTTGAAAATTCACACCTCTGATATTCCTTCAATTCAAATTAAATATACACAAAATATACATTAACTCCTTGCATGCTGCTGGCAGATATTCCTGCCCAGTAAAGGATTTCTCTTGCCACTGAAATATGCATAATTTGGGCATATTTAATCCAATTTCCACACTGTAAATTGAATGAATTTTTTCAGCAATGATTTCTTAAGTTAAATTTAGATGAATTTTTCATCAAATCTTGTCATGGCTACTTCATAGCAGCCATGACTAGATTTGATGAAAAATATCTTAAAAATACTCAGCGGGTTAAGAGTTATAATCAAGATTGAGATGTATAGAACACGAAACACATGTGTAATCAACTCATAGAGTCGACTGTAGGGACCACTGGTTTCTGGAAGACTGCTATCGTATTCGCACCAGAACTGATAATTTAATAATATTTCAGGAAAACAACTCGTGGCCAAATGTGCTTTACATATCCAAGAACAAAGCTAGGGGATCAAAATTCTTAAAAACACGTCGACAGAGCTGCATGGGGGTAAATGTCAAAGCCTTTGCTTTTAATTACAAATGAAAATACTTTCGCGTTCCGGTCGACGTCATCGGATGGAAAAAGCATGTAAAAACAACGCCGTGTGAAATGAAATAATGAAAAAGATCGCCTTCATACAGTATACTGTTATTAGATAGAGATTGCACAGTTGCCATATTCAATGCAAGGTATCATGATACCTGTTGAAATATCTGAGAATTACGATTTTGTTTTTTGATGGAAATTCGTGGTATCGAGTCATTTGCGCATGTCTGTCGAGCATGGAAACCATCTTCAATAAAAAATGCAGACAGTGTTGTCCTCTTCCCAAATGCAGCCCTATCGCTGTATTCGAAAGTGTTTTGAATGCCTAGCTTTGTTCTTGGATATGTAAAGCATATTTGGAAGGGTTGTTTTCGTGAAATATTATTTTATTATCAGTTCTGGTGCGAATACGGTAGCCGACTTCCAGGAACCAGTGGAGCCTACAGTTGACTCTATGAGTTGATTACATATGTGTTTCGCGTGTTCTGTACATCCCAACCTTCATTTTGATGTATAATTTGTGTATATTTAATTTGAATTTAAGGAATATGAGAGGTGAGAATTTTCAAAATAAACAAAATTTCATTACTTATATAGGCCCTTAAGGTGATACTAGTATTTGCAAAAAAGGTTAATCATGACCGAAACGCAGGTATAAACTCAAGTTTAGCCAATCATTTATAGCCATGTCGCCCATTTTAGAGGACTTCTACCCCAAGCATTGGTTACTGGGTCCTATTCTACCAGCAAAACAGGGCATGTTTACAAAAGTGAACAAGCACTACTCCACTTCCCGGGATCCCAACAGGGAAGCTTCCAACACTAATTTCAGCAAATTTCATTGATTGCCACTCTCATGCCTGCATTTTCCACCCCCTACTATTATTCAAACCCCCTACTATTATTAAAATTCCGAAATTTTTCCACCCCCTACTATTATTCAAACCCCCTACTATTATTAGAATTTCGAAATTTTTCCACCCCCTACTATTATTCGGATCACTAGAGAAGGACATGCCAAAGGAATATATTGATGCCTGACTAAACTAAGTTCAAAGGTCATTGCCAGCGGCAAGCCAACATTTTTTGATGGAAATGGAAGAAAATCAATAGCTCTCATTTAGAGGTCACTCCAAACAAGCATGCCACATTTCAAAGCAATCTGATCATAAATGTGCCCTGTAGGGTGTGCCAAAGGGAAATATTGAGGTCTGACTAAACTAAGTTCTAAGAACGTTGCCAACGGCAACATTTTTTGACGGAAATGGAAGAAAATCCATAGCTCCCATCTAGAGGTCACCCCAAACAAGCACACCAAGTTTCAAAGTGATCCAATAATATTTAATGTGACCTGCAGGGTGTGCGGAGGGGAAATTTTGATGCAAAAGTGCACTAAGTTCATCAAAAGTCGTTGTCAGTGGCAACATTTATTGGCAAATATAGAAAAAAATTGATAGCTCCCATCTAGAGGTAACCCCAAACAAGCATACCAAGTTTCAAACCAATCTGATCAAAAATGTGCTCTATACGGCGAGCCAAAGGAGTATATTGATGCTTGACTAAACTAAGTTCAAAGATCGTTGCCAGCGGCAACATTTTTTGACGGACATGGAAGAAAATCAATAGCTCCCATCTAGAGGTCACCCCAAACAAGCACACCAAGTTTCAAAGCGATCTGATCATAAATGCGACCTGTGAGTTTGCCAAAGGAAACGTACATACCTATGCCGACGGCCGAGAAGTAATGGCAATAGCTCAGCTTGACTTTGTCATGTTAAGCTAAAAATCGTGACAGCCCTACAAAACACTCACCATAATCTGAAACCTCTCCCATTATTTCATCAATAGGTTTATGTTCTGACAATTCCTGTGCAGGCCAACTCTCAGCGAAGTGAGTGTACATCATCTGAAATAAACAAAACATTTATCATCCCACAGTTTTTTATTTAATGTTCACCAAAAAGTGCAGGCACTGAAAGGTGCTGGGAACAACACATATGGAATACGGCATTCTGTATGAAAGAATGCATCCGATTGGTGGTTACATATTCCCATTGATATCACAGGGATTCACCTGAGATAATGAAATGCCTCGACGCAAAACAACAGTACCCAGTCCTGGAAATGAGAAGGGGGCGAGTGCAATTGTACCCGTCAGCACTCGTGATTTCGATTTTACGGGAGCTAAAAAAATACACACGTTGAAAAATATTGTGGAGCACTAATATACTGTGAGAGCAAATAAATGTGTGTTGTTTTGAGAAAGCAGCACACTGTGGCCAGTGGCAAGTCAGTCATAATTCAGCAATTCCTTGTACATTTAACCCTTTGAACAGTGGTATCTGCCATGCCAGTTCAATGGCAGCAATTAGAAGAGTCCATATTCATTATTTGGGGTAGACCAATCAATATTTTCAATGTGCAGCCTCAGGGCTGCACATTGAAAATACTGATTGGTCTACCCCACACATTTACTGAACAGCCATCCTATTTAACCCTTTACCCAACGAATCGCCCACATCCGCCCGCATAATATGCAAATTCAGCAGCTGAAAAAAAATTATTTTTTGAAAAATTTCAACAAAACCATATCATGTGACCCCTCTTTGGAACGAGCTCATCGAGCTCGTTCCAAAGAGGGGTCACATGATATGGTTTTGTTGAAATTTTTTGAAAAAAATTATAAAAATTATATTTAAAATAATAAATTTTGATATCGTCTGCGTTGGGTAAAGGGTTAATGATGTTATGATGTATCATGTTCCTGCTGGAAAAAGGGCCAAGAGATTCAAATGGTTAAGGTTTCTGGTGACAGTATTCCCTCAAAATTCATGTACTAACATTTTATGGGTGCAATTCACTCTTGTCTCTGATTTCGTAGGAGCTTAAAACTGCACGGGTCAATTTTGTTCATTTCCAGCACTACAGTACCATGCAAGTAAATGTATCTATCATAGAAGGTTCACCAAAGTTAAGAAACGTCGAGTCCAGTTAGTCCTCTTATGGGTGACCATCTGAGCGATTGATTCGGACTCCCGCGTTGTGTCCTTGGGCAAGGCACCTGACCCCGATTGTCCACATGGGGGCACTAAGGCGTACTGCATGTCAATTATGAGCATGTCTTCAACCAATCTAACCCTGCCTGTGCTGCAGTGCAGAGTTACGATGTTGGGGAGCTGGCAGCTGCTCGTCGTTGCTCGGTGGTTCTCTCCTGGTACTCCGGCTTCCTCCACCCCTAAAACTGTCACTGTCATGATTAGCCATTGTGCATAAGTATGTGACCTTAAACACCAATAAATAATAATCATAGAAGATTATGTTTTTCATTGAATAACCACCACTTCTTTCATTTAATTTACGTTTAACCCTTTACCCAACGTAACGGCCAAAACCGGCCAGCGCTATTCTCAAAAATCGCCAATAAATTTTCATTATATTTTCATTTTTTATCTCAAAAACACAGGTTATGACCCCTCGTTGGAACGAGCTCATTGAGCTCGTTCCAACGAGGGGTCATAACCTATGTTTTTGAGTCAAAAAATGAAAAAAATTAGTTATTCAAGAATTTTTTTTGCAAGTGTCGTCTGCTTTTCATGTTAGGTAAAGGGTTAACCCTTTACCCAACGCAGATGATACCAAAATTCATTATTTTAAATATCATTTTTTAAAATTTTTCAAAAAATTTCAACAAAACCATATCATGTGAGTGACCCCTCGTTGGAATGAGCTCGACGAGCTCGTTCCAATGGGGGTCACATGATATGGTTTCGTGGCACCACACAGCAATATACTCATAAAATGCAATGCAATATGCTATGAAAAATTGCCAGCTCGCCTTTTCAGAAGGAAATCGGAGTTCTCCAAAAATGGCGAAATACGCAAGTTCGCAACACTGTCCGTGTACATTTGCTTACAAATTCGATCTGGCTGCACGACGTGGAAACGACATAACACATAAATCTTTAAATTAATAACAGTGAGAGGTGGGCGGTTTGTTCTGAGACATCACCGTCTACTGGCCCAGCAAATAACACATCGTCATGACCCAAAAGTTGGGATTCCTTTAACCCTTTACCTAACATAACGGTCAAAGCCGGCCAGTGCTATTCTCAAAAATCGCCAATTAATTTTCATTATTTTTTTCATTTTTTGTCTCAAAAACATAGGTTATGACCCCTCATTGGAACGAGCTCGTTCCAATGAGGGGTCATAACCTATGTTTTTGAGACAAAAAATGAAAAAAATTATTTATTCAAGAATTATTTTTGCAAGTGTCGTCTGCTTTTCATGTTAGGTAAAGGGTTAATGAAAACCATGAAAGCACCCAATCCTCCACATTTCTTGTTACCGTTCGATATGGATGTGCCCAAATACCGTACTGAATGCACAGTGCTGTCAATTAGTGGCTGTATTCTTCATTGCATGTTGATTGTTTTTGCCACCAACATGACAATCACTCCCAGTCCCAAGCATTCTCGCCAAAGAATTGCCACCCCCAAATCTTTTTTTTTAATCGACAGGGCTAGACACAGGATAGAGCGCCTCACTTCAAATAGTAGCGAGCGATGTATAATGCGCCTACGATTTTCAAAATCGAAAGACTGCTGTGTGTGTGTTGGGGGGGGGGGTAGGTCAGGTGTGGGTGGGGAGGGGGAGGGGGGGCTGAGTTTTTTCGACATTTCTTAGAAAACTTTCTTGGATATTTCTGAAACTCGATTCCTCCACTGAAGCGTTGTTTCATGAAAAGTTTTTATTAAAAACTGACCAACAAATGAAATCTGGCATTATTTGTTGGTCAGGTCTTAATAAAAACGTTCCATGGAACAAAAACGCAAGAGCCGCTTAGTGCCGAGTACATACACTGGGCCCTTAGGCTGGGATCCGATGAATGTGAAGCCGAACATGAATTATAAGTGGGAGTGGGGGGGTTCCTTCTGTGCCTTCAACATTTCTTGAAATTTCTTTGGATATTTTTTAAAACGTGATTCCCCCACTCCAGCGTTCTTGTTTCATGAAATTTTTTTTAAAAAAACTGACCAACAAATTAAGTCCGGCATCATTTGTTGGCCAGTTTTTCAATCACAACATTCCATGGAACAAAAACGCAAGATTTGTTTGGTGGTGAGTACATGTTCATACTGTACACTGGGGTCCGATGAATTATATGAAACCAAACAAGAATTATAAATGGGGGGGGGGGGGGGGGGGGGCTGCCATCGACATTTCTTAGAAGACTTTCTTGAATATTTTCTTTAAAATGATTCCCCACTTTAGCATTCTTATTTCATGAAGGGTTTTTATCAAAAACTGATCAACACATCAAGTCTGGCATCATTTGTTGGTCAATTTTTAATAAAAACATTCCATGATGGAATGAAAATACCAGAATCGCTGATAAGCTTACATGTACATACAAACCAGGGTTTCAAACAAGCCTTTCCACTGAGATTTTTATCGAGGGAGGAGACTCTCTGGAACAGCTTGCACAAGGGATGTAACTGCTAGATTTGAATATTTTATGATTGAAGCTCTGCCTCACGTTTCTGCCTTGCTGTTCGCTGTTAGTTGGAAATGTTTGGATGTTAAAGTTTTTAGTATCAATTTAGGTGACACTGAATGAAATGAAAAATAAATGAAGTGTGATTGATTGGAAGCACCCGAGTTGTCTTTCTATTCTGTATTCACCCAAAACATGAGTTGCAGGTCGTGTCAAACGTGTGATTTGTGCACAGCACAGCCACTATTGTGTGCATGGAGTTTTGAATGTGAACACGTTTGTTGGAATCATCAATGGAAACGTGTTTGAAGATGGTGAATTACCACAACTGTTGAAACACTACACAGTTTTAGTATGTCAGATTACGATTGTCCTTTTAAATTTTACTATGGTACATGGAGTAATAAAAACACGAACGTCAATGCACAAATGGGATATTTTTTTTTTTTTATTTCATGACTTCAATCTATAAGTCAAACATAAACTTTCATGATAAAACACACCTTTTCATGTGATGGCAACTCATTGAAGTGAATCCCTGAATCATAATTATTCAGATTTTGTGCCGAGCCTGGCCAGAATTACTCGCCCCTTCATAGATCCCACTTATTTGTATACACCGGTTATTTGTATATTTTCTTCTGAGTGTCCAAAGCCATATTCAATTAACCCTTTACCCAACGCAGACGATATAAAAATTTATTATTTTAAATACCATTGTTTTGAATTTTTCAAAAGATTTCAACAAAACCATATCATGTGACCCCTCGTTGGAACGAGCTCGACGAGCTCGTTCCAACGAGGGGTCACATGATATGGTTTTGTTGAAATTTTTTGAAAAATACTATTTTTTCAAATGCTGAATTTGCATATTACGCGGGCGGATGCGGGCGATTCGTTGGGTAAAGGGTTAAGCGAGGTCCACTGTGGTAATAACAACAAGAAAACACTATTTCATTCTTTAATACTTTACTGCATTCAATTTCAAACATCAAAATACATCCACTGACTGTAACAATATAATGCATGTAGTATTGTACATGTATTTGAGTAAATGTGAAAATGGGTCCCGCCAAAAAAAAGGGTCCCGCAAAAAAAAATTGGCGGGACCCGTTTATAAAATAAATAAATAAATACTTTTTCCAAACATGAAAGGTGCCGCAAACCAACTTGTCTGATATCCCAGCCCTGCTCTTGGGCATCCAAGGCATGTCTAGCCACAGATGGCCCCAAAACAATCTCTCTGCATATGAAGCCACAACGGAAATGCAGCATCAGACCCCCAGTTAACCACTGGAACCTGCCTCCACCAACTAAATTGCAGATACACACCCATTCATGTTCCAAGCAATACCCCGATGTACATTGTAACAACATGTCTATGCTGTTCAGACACCAGTTGAATCCCACCACCAAGAAGCCCTGCCCAAAATATATTGTTCCCACCTGGATATCTTCAACTGTCCACAAGAAATAGTTGTTTTTCATTTCATTACTTTTCGGTTAAATGTTTAGTTTCTACAGCTGGTCTGAGAGAGACCTAATACTGAAGTTCTTTGACCCATGCCAGGGTGGCTTGTCTGAGATGAATTACCTCTTATTTATTTTTTTATGTTAGTGTCAGTAGAATCATATTTACCTTGAAATTATACACGTTTTCCACAATCAAGATTTTTATTCTATCAATCTTTCCAATTATTCCATACGAGGAAGCACACTAGACCAATGGCATGAGGCACTCTGAGGCTTACAGAAGAATCAAATACTCTAGTGATCCGAATAATAGTCGGGGGTTTGAATAATAGTAGGGGGTGGAAAAATTTCGGAATTGTAATAATAGTAAGAGGTTTGAATAATAGTAGGGGGTGGAAAATGCAGGCATGAGAGTGGCAATCAATGAAATTTTGCTGAAATTAGTGTTGGAAGCTTCCCTGAAGGGATCCCGGGAATTCGAGTAGTGCTTGTTCACTTTTGTAAACATGCCCTGTTTTGCTGGTAAAATAGGACCCAGTAACCAACGCTTGGGGTAGAAGTCCTTTAAATGGGTGACATGGGTATAAATGATTGGCTAAACTTGAGTTTATATCCGCGTTTCGGCCATGATTAGCCTTTTTTGCAAATACTAGTATGACCTTAAACACCAATAAATAAAATGTTGGGAAACGGCAGGTTATGAAATTTTCTCTCTGTATCGGTTTGTACTCGTTTTTTTTTTTTTACAAACAGAGTGGATTCCGGTATCGGATTTTATTCCTGAACCACATTTTTGTCCGAAATATATATTTTACCCTCTATTTTTTGGGACACGCAGACGGGGAACCCGGTTACCAGTGGGGTGAACCTCCCAGAATTTAAATACGACAGACATCGAGTGGATTTGAATCACAGATATATTAACCAGGTGAGTGTCGCTGTTCTGCATTTTTGAAAGAATAGAATATTTAATACAAACTGATTTTGTCTTGCTTTTGTATTGTTGATATCCATCCAATTCCCACATGAAAACTGGAGAATTTTCAAAGATTGAACAAAAAAAAACAAAAAAACAAACACTTTCGCGAGCGAGCACATGTTTGTCAACAATTAGGGGGAAGCCCCAACAATCCCAGAATACTGCGTGTGGACACTTCCGATCCAAGCTTTGTGCAGCTTCAAGACTGAGCGTGCCAACATTACGGACACCAGAACTTCACTTGTGTGTGTATATTGGGGGTGGGTGGGGGAGAGGGGGGGAGGGGGCTGTTCAGTCATCATTACTTTCTAAGTGGTTGGGCAGATTGAGAATAGGTTCCCTTTTTCTTTCGAAAAACCTGTAATGAAGATAGAGAGACAGCACAGCACCTGAAAAAAAACAAAGGCTGAGCGAAACACAACCTCGATAACTATTTTAACGAGGGTGCACCACAGCCTGAGCGGCAACGAGAGGGCCTAAAGAATAAAGGTCCTCAGATTGCTGCTGTAGGTGGCGGAGATAAAAGGAGAAGGTGGAAGCATACCTCCAGTAAGCCGCATTCATAACATCCCGGAGCGAAACAGAATTGGAAAACGCCCAGGATGTAGAAATGGCACGAACCTCATGAGCATTAAGCCGGTTCGAAACAAGATCAGACGCAGACAAGCGAGAATAAGCCAGCTTGATTGCAAGACAGATCCACCTGGAAATAGAATGGGAAGAGATAGACTGCCTCTTAGGAATGAGAGACAGAAAGAATCTCTTCCGACCCCTCCTAATGAACTGAGTGCGAGTAATGTAAGTCTTGGTCGCACGAACAGGACAAAGAAGAGGTCTCAGACCATCGACAGCGGGAAGAGCCCGAATGCAGATGGGAGGAGGTACCGAATCAGGAAGTTGATTCTTAGCCAGAAAAGAGCAATCAGTAGTGAAGGTGACACTGTTAGCCTCATTTCCGAAGAAAGCAGAATCAACAGATAGCACATGAAGCTCACTGTCTCGTCGAACAGAAGCAAACGCTAGAAGGAAAGCAGTCTTATAGGTGAGAAAACGCATATCGGTCTCAGATAAAGGCTCGAATGGCGCCCCCTCCAAACAGTGCAACACCCATGCCAAGTTACACTTGGGTGTAAGACGCAAAACTCGAGGCCTCTTCAAAGAAAAGTGCCAAATGAGTTTGGAGAGAAAAAGATTACGACCGATGCACCGCTTTCCCACATAAGAGAAAGTATCAGACAGCATAGACTGATAGCCCTTAATCGTAATAGGCTGGAGGCCCTTGGAGTCAAAAAGATACACCAGACAATCGGCAATTTGAGCGATTGACGGATCACGGTAATCCACATTGTGATCTGCACACCAGCGGCAGAAAACCTTCCACTTTGTAGCATAAGTCATGCCAGTGGAATGTCGCCGCGATGTAGAAATGCACTCCACTGAATGTCTCGAAAAACCTCTACGTCGGAGACAGGACCTGATAAAAGACAGGCGTGAAGGGACAGGCTCGCCAGGTTGTTGTGATACTTCCTGGGATGACCCTGGGAAAGAAGATCGCGACGTAGAGGTAGACGAATCGGCCGATCGGCCAACAGAGGCTGCAGCAGAGTGATCCACACCCTCTGTGGAGACAGGGGTGCGATCAGAATGATCCTGCAACTGCAAGCACGAATCTTCGCTAATACTTGAGGAAGAATCGGTGCAGGAGGAAAGGCATAGCCGATCCAACCTGTCCAGTCCAGAGACAGAGTGTCTACTGCAAATGCCAGAGGATCTGGACAAGGGGAGACAAAGGTCTCTACCTGATGATTCCAGCGAGTAGCGAAAAGGTCAACCTGAGGACGGCCCCACTACTCGCAAATCGCCTGAAACACCAACCGATGTAGCATCCATTCGGTTGGAAGGACACTGTCACGTTGGGACAGGGAGTCTGCTATGACGTTGAGACGTCCCGGGAACGTGTCGAATGGACACCTGAGCATTTACATCCCGTGCCAACAGAAGAAGATCCCGAGTCAGCCGATACATGGGAATGGAATGTGTGCCCTCTTGATTCCGTATGCAGGCCACTACTGTCGACTTGTCCGAAAGAAGTAGGACAATATGGTCCAACAGATGAGGGATCCAAAGCCGAAAACTCAACAGAAGAGCAAGGAGATCCTTCTGGTTGATATGAAGGCCCACCTGCTCGCTGTCCCACTCGCCGTGAGTAGACAGACAGAGAGGATCCAACGTCGCACCCAGCCCCGATCGCTGGCATCCGCAGTAAGGATGCGATCGGCCAAAGGAAGATCCAATGGAAGACCCTGTGTCAGCCAGGGAATATTGGCCCAAGGGTGGAGGTGACCAAGCAGAGACCGAGGAATAGTGAGTTCCAGGTCCAGCGGATCTTCATTCGGATGCCAATGATCCAACAGGAAGTGTTGGAGAGGTCGGACAAACAAGCGACCAAGCGGAATGAGATCTGTCACCGAACCGCAAAGGCCCAGCATCCGAAGGAAAGTCCTGGCCGGGACCGAGGAAGATTGAAGCAGGTTCCGAGTCAAGGCAGAAAGAATCGTCGCCCAAGCATGGGGGACCGACACTACATTGTGAAGAGTGTCGAAATCTATCCCCAAATGACGGAATCTCTGAGAAGGAAGGAGATCCGACTTCTCGCGATTGACTCTGAAACCCAGCGACGCAAGCAGGCAAAGAAACTGACGGACATCTAACTCCAGAACAGCAGCATCGTGGTGCCGTTGGAGGATGTCGTCCAGGTAGGCTGACGAAGTCACAGCCGACTGAGTACGGTAAAAAGCAAGCACATGTGACATCAGTCGGGTGAAGGCCCAAGGAACCAGGTTCAAACCAAACGGGAGAGCTCTGAATTGATAGACTCGATCCCGAAACGAGAACCGAAGGTATTTCCGTGACGCCAGATGAATGGGTACATGGAAGTAGGCATCCTTCAGGTTGATACTGGCAGCAAAGTCGCCCAGATGAACTGAACGTGGAACCGACCGGAAAGTCTCCATACTGAAACGAGGAGCTATAATGTACTCGTTCAGGGTACTCAGATCGATGACAGGACGAAATAGGCCGTTTTTCTTCGGCACCAAGTAAAGTCTCAAGTAGAACCCTGGTGAAAGGGTGTTCCTGACCACCTCGATCGCCCCTTTGGAGAGGAGATTGTCGGTCTCCTGCACCAGAAGGTCCTGACGTAGAGAATCAGAAGGGACCCGAGTCGGGAGAGGTACCCGAGATAAACTGAGGTGCCAATGGAAGGGCAGTCGCAGACCCGAATGTATAACGTCGAGGACCCAAGTGTCCGACATTATCTCTGTCCATCGGTCGTAAAACTGTGACAGCCTTTCCCTGACTGGAGGCGAATCGAGGTGAGAACCTTCACTAGCGGCGTCGACGAGGCCCCCCGAGAGGAGAAACCACCACCTCGGGAAGTGACAGAGTCCTGAGACTTTCCTGTCCGAGACTGCCGGCGAGCCTGGCCGCGTCAGCGCTTCTTCTGAGCAGACGGAGCCAAAAGCGTAGCCGACGAGGCAGACGCAGCACGACGCTTGGCGGGCCTGGAATGAGCACCACCCGCAGCAGCAGGTTGGTCCAGCTGTCGCAGCAAAAGCTGGTCCTTCGAATGACGAAGAACCTCGCTACGGACAGCTTCCACGGAACCATGAAACAACGGAGGTCCAACCAGAGAGGCAGACCTCAGAACAGCACGCTGCTCAGACAGAAGGGATGGAGAAGAATCCAACACCTCATCCCGGCTTGCCAGCTCCAAATTAGTCAGGTTACAGGCATGAGCATGTGTCAATTTCATGAGAGCCTGTCACAAAACGCGAAAAGGCGTCTGAGCATCATCAAACTCCCCTGGTGGAAAATACTCTGCCAGGGCAGCGACGACATGGTCCGCGAGAGATAACATGCCCAGCATAGATTCAACTACCGACATCGGGAGAACTTCCGACTTAGGCTTAGTTAACCCGAGGGAAGAAGAATCCTCATCCACAGTAGTCATCCCTTAGAAGACTAGTGAAGAGACGGAATCGTAAACACGAAACCGCGATGGAGGCAGAAAAGCATCACTCTAGAAAAGAAAGAACCCTTGAGGGCCTTAGAACGCATTTTGGAGTCTAAGCCCTGGAAGGACTCAACAACCTGAGCCGATTGCAGAAGACGCAAAGCCCCAGAGCTAGAAGGCTCAACAGGGTTACGGCGCTCCACAGTGGACCGCGGCCGGACGGTCACATATGGCTGGTCGGAAGGTTGAACGTCCGGCAATAAGCCAAAGACGAAATCCAAAGCCTACCCCAAGACTGACAAGGGGGGCCCGTCACCTTCAAGATACTCATCATCCTCCGTTGCAGAGGAGACGTAGCCCAAGGCGGGCTGACCAGCAGAAACCTCCTGTGAATACTGTGCAGTATCCAAGGGGCCAGGCGAGACATCTCGGCGACCGACCAAAGGAGGTTGTGCCTCATGAGGCACAGGGAGGCCAACTTGAGGTTGCTAGAAAGCAACTGGGTGAGCGCCAAAACGGCCTGACCAGGGCTTGATTTAATCTGAAAATTTTGAATAGCAATTTACTATTCACCCTGGAAAATTGATTAGCAGTTGATCCAAAAGCACTTGAAACTAATAAATCTTGAATAGCAAAATTCAGAAATTGGAGAGCAAAGTGCTATGCTAATCCAGTTAAATCGAGCCCTGGGCCTGACGCAGGTCACCCTGAGAATCTGTCGCAGCAGCATCGCCCGACGGAGTGTCCTCCCAATGGACCCTTCTGGTAGAAGAACCCAAATCCTCAGAAGAGACCGACGGCGAACATCAATCGGCAGACAGAATAGGGGGACGGTGAGAAGACACCGGAGGATAGTCCCGATTGTGACGCCCAGGGGCCATCACTGACCTCTGCGGAACAGAAGGTCCTGCCTGCAAATCCTCTAAAGAGACCAACGGCGAACGTCGATTGGTAGCTGGACCTGGGATACGGTGAGAAGACACCAGAGGATTGTCCCAAGAATGACAGGAACCTGTCATTGGCCTCTGCCCCAACTGCCCATCTTCTGAGACCGACGGCAAGCATCGATCGACATCCAGACTCGGAACACAGTGAGGAATCACTGGAGGAAGGTTCCGCGAGGGACAGCTAACCGGGGTGGTCACTGACCTCTGCCAAACAGCAGGCCCTGGATGCCAATTTCACAACCCCATCCTGCTAGTCGGCACACTAGCAGGGGAAGGAGGAACAATAAACAATTCACTCGAGGGGCAAGGAATTGCTGCTGAAGCGACCGATCAGCTCAACCGACTAGGAGCAAACCTAGTCAGATGAGGTGGAGCAGACAGCAAACCTGCCGCACAGCTTCGCCGCAAAGATAGGGGAGGCTGAGAGCTCACAGACACACCAGCAGATACAGCCTCGGTCCCACGAGACTGTAGACCACCTCCAGAGGAGATGGAAGAGCTACCATCATACAGAATAGGATCTGTAGTAACAACTTCCTCAGCAACTGTCGACGGCGTAGGAGGCAGATCGGAGAGGGCGAGCTGACCTCGGAGAAGCTCTCTACGAAAACAGACGCCTCAAGAGTGACATCAGAAGACAAAGAGACCACGGTCTCCACGTCAGGTATCACTGAACTAGCACCATCAACAGTTGCAGAGTTACTCGCCACAGAAGACAGATCAGAATCCTGTGTGACAGAGTCACCACATGCACCAGCAGAAAAGTCTGCTACGGCATGGCTACCCTTACCCCGAGAACGAGGGGTTCTAGCTCTGGACAGAACCACCTTGTTAACAGAAGCCCAGAAACCCCACAAATAGCAAATACCACGATTGGGCCCGAGTGCAATTGTTGCAAGTGACACATGTGGAATGAGAATCGTCCACATGCTTCACATGCAATCAAGAGGTACAAAGAATAGTCTTTGGCATTATATGAATGAAAATAATGGAATCAAGCTTTCCGCCGACGGAAAACAGCACAAAGGTCGTGTTCACACGTGGGGGAAAAACAAGATTAAGTGTGAAGAAACAAGCAATAATGATCAAAAATAACATTAACCCTTTACCCAATGCAAACGATTTCAAAATTTATTATTTTAAATATCATTTTTTAAATTTTTTCAAACATTTTCAACAAAACCATATCATGTGACCCCTCTTTGGAACGAGCTCGTTCCAAAGAGGGGTCACATGATATGGTTTTGTTGAAATGTTTAGAAAAATAATATTTTTTCAGCTGCTGAATCTGCATATTACGCGGGCGGATGCGGGCGATTCGTTGGGTAAAGGGTTAATCAATAACAATTTGGATAGCTTGAAAAAAGGATACAATCCACTTGCACACAATAAATGCAGATAGCACATATAATAAGTTGTTCATCGAAGAAAACAGCAAAGTAGCACGAGTCACAAAAATTTCCGACCATGTACAAATGGCGTGTTACAGCATGGAAATATTATTGATATTGGTAACAGAAAGAAATCTGAGAATCAGCAACAAAAACTATGAATTTAACTATTCTGAAATTTAATTATAAAAAAAATGATACAATGATCTTTTACACTAATTGGTTTACAGAAAATAAAAACAATGGTACTTATCAATTATTGAATTAGTCCAAAGTACAGTTTGACAGAATCCAGTAATCCAGTGGTGAAGAATCTTGTGAAGAAAGTTACCAGCTGGTACATGTAGTATTAAATCCAAGAATGTCTCTTCAGAAACAGTATCCCGTAGATTTGTAATAAAATTTTCACTTAGAAATTTCAGCAGTCTCCAATAAAATATAATAAAATGCTCCGCAAAATTCAAATGGAGTAAAAATCCAAGAAGTATTGGCGCCACAGGTAATTTCCAAATAATCCAGTAGAATACTGGCTTTTCACAAAATAATATTCTGTTTCACAGAAAGTATAAATTCTCTTTTCCAAGACGAATGATTCTCTTCAAAAATCTCTTTTGGAATCAATCTTCCAAATTCACAAAGAAGCACTGCTTCTATAATAATAGCACTGTTCTGAAACAATAATAATCTCCAATGGAAACAACTGAAGTGAGTCTTTCTGAAATGGCTTTCTAAAACAAGAGGCCCCAAGGGGCCTGAGGGCGCTCACCTGACATGGTAGACTAAATTTATATCAACCCAGAGAATTGATTTCAACAAGTTGCATCTGCTCCTCCTAATTAAAGCTTATACCAAATATCCAAAGATTCTGACCAGTGGATCTAAAAAAAAAAGATTTTTAAAGAATATTCCTCATATTATAATTCAGGCTCTCACAGGGAGCCCATATATGAACCCAGGGACTTGGCTTTAACAAACTTGAATCTCACCCCCCTAAGGATGCTGCACACCAAATATCAAAACATTCCGACTGCTGGATCTGAAGAAGAAGATTTTTAAAGAAAAGTCCTCATTTTGAACTAAGTTACAATTCGAGCTCCCACAGTGAGTCCAAATATGGACCTAGGGACATGGCTGAAGAAGAAGATTTTTAAAGAAAAGTCCTCATTTTGAACTAAGTTACAATTCGAGCTCCCACAGTGAGTCCAAATATGGACCTAGGGACATGGCTTGAACAAACTTGAATCTCACCCCCTAAGGATGCTGCATACCAAATATCAAAACATTCCGACTGCTGGATCTGAAGAAGATTTTTAAAGAATATTCCTCATTTTGAACTAAGTTATAATTCGGGCTACCACAGTGAGCCCAAATATGAACCCAGGGACTTGGCTTGAACAAACTTGAATCTCACCCCCCTAAGCATGGTGCATACCCAATATCAGAAGATTCTGCCTGCTGGATCTTGAGAAGAAGATTTTCAAAGAAATTTGCCTGAAATGCACTAAGTTCAAATTTGGGCTCCTATACTGAGCCCAAATATAAACCCAGGGGGCCGATTTGAACAAACTTGAATCAGATCCACCCCACAATGTTGCATACCAAATATCAAAAGATTCTGCCTGCTGGATCTGGAGAAGAAGATTTTTTAAGAAATATGCCTGAAATGCACTAAGTTAAAATTTGGGCTCCTATATGGAGCCCAAATATAAACCCAGGGGGCCGATTTGAACAAACTTGAATCAGATCCACCCCACAATGTTGCTTACCAAATATGAAAAGATTCTGAAGCTGGATTTGGAGAAGAAGATTTTTTAAGAAATTTGCCTGAAATGCACTAAGTTCGAATTCGAGCTTCTATAGTAAGCCCAAATATGAATCTAGGGAGCCGATTTGAACAAATTTGCATCAGATCCATCCCACAATGTTGCATACCAAATATCAAAATATTCTGCCTGCTGGATCTGGAGAAGAAATTTTTTTAAGAAATTTGCCTGAAATGCACTAAGTTCGAATTCGAGCTTCTATAGTGAGCCCAAATATGAATCTAGGAAGCCGATTTGAACAAACTTGAATCAGAGCCATCCAACAATGTTGCATACCAAATATCAAAAGATTCTGCCTGCTGGATCTGGAGAAGATGATTTTTTAATAAATTTGCTTGAAATGCACTAAGTTCAAATTTGGGCTCCTATACTGAGCCCAAATATAAACCCAAGGGGGCCGATTTGAACAAACTTGAATCAGATCCACCCCACAATGTTGCTTACCAAATATGAAAAGATTCTGCCTGCTGGATCTGGAGAAGAAGATTTTTTAATGTTTTTCCCATTGCCTACAGTGTTAAAAAGTGCTGACTCAGCACTTTTTCAAAGTCCCGAAACTGTACCCTATGATAAAACCGATGGCAATTTTTTTTTACCAATCCTTTCTGTTGGTCCTAAGGAAGCTGCACACCAAATAAAAATTCTCAGTGCCGTGCAGTTTTGGAGATATGGGCGTTTTAAATTTTTTCTATTTTTAGCTCCTGCGGTTCCCACGGGGCTGCGGGAAATTTTTTTTTTGCATAAATCAAGTACTCATGACCCAATAAGCCCTCACATAAAATTTGGTTCAAATCAGCCTCTCGGTTTGGAAAATAGAAATTTTGGGCGGGGCAAAAAATTTTGCCCCTCCCATAACGACGCCAAGTATAGCCCCACAAACTTCTCTTGAACAAATCTGAGTCTACACCTCAAAAGGAAGCTGCACACCATATATCAAGTCTCTGCTACTGCTGGTTCATGAGAAGAAGATTTACAAAGATTTTGGTGCCCCTTGGGGGCGTGGCACCACCCAGGAGGAGGGGCAACTTCATTTGAACAAATCTGAATTGGCATTAGGTAATAAACATTTAGTCAACATTTGAATAAAATTGGGCTAGTGGTTTAGGAGGAGAAGTCGATAATGTAAAGTTAACGCCGGACGGACGACGACAGACAACGGACGCCGGACAGAAAGTGATTAGTAAAGCTCCCCTTGAGCTTCGCTCAGGTGAGCTAAAAATGAGTTTTTGAATTCTGTTGACAAACCTTTATATAGTAACCAGATAGAATGTCCCAGAAGAGGAAGTTTCAGCAATGTTCTATTAGTTTCTATCAGTTTCCAGGTGATTCTGTCACAATCCAAGTAAACAAGGTCCCTGAGCTACTTAAACAATCAACAGCTATATGTACAATATATCAGTGTAACAAAAATGTAAACAAAGGTCACTCAGTACAAATAAGTCAGACCAGTCAGAAAATGCAGAAACAAAAATATCAATCTCAATATAATTTTCCACTTAGGATATATCAATCTCAATATAATATGGGGCTATATAACATGGCGGAAATAAAAGGAATTGACGTCACGGTTGCTGCGCATATGCTCGGTAAACGCAAGAGGTGTGCAGAGAGAGTACCTGTAATTTCGAGCGCTGGTCTCGCTCGACCCTTTATTCGAACTTTTTCGTGCTTTTGCACTCTAGTACTTTTGCAATTTGTTTGGAAAAGTTCTCTGAAAGCTTGAGTTAGTTCCAAAGTAGGGCTTGCACTTGCGTTACAGCCAATTGTAAACAATTGTGAGTAGGTTGAAAAGAAAATAAATTTTGATATCGTCTGCGTTGGATAAAGGGTTAATCGCTCACCGGCCAAAGTGGTTCAAAGAAGTATTTGGGGTCACATTCAGTTAGACATGGTTCATCAACACTACAAAGGAATGAAGTCATGAGAGGCAAATTTTATGAAAAAACACTAAGCAATGGATTTGAACAAACCTGAACGTAACATGCCCCTCACCCCTGCCCATAGAGCCCAAATATTAACCCAAGGACTCAAATTGAACAAACTTGAATCTGATCCCCCTTGAGATGTCATATACCAAATATGAAAGAATTCTGACTGGTGGATATGAAGAAGGTTTTTAAAGAAATCACCTCACATTGCACTAAGTTAAACTTTGGGCTCAAATAGGAAGCCAAAATATTAACCCAGGGTCCCGATTTGAACAAAATTGAATCTGACCCACCTAGAGATGTTGTATGAAAGGATTCCGATTGGTGGATCTGAACAAGATATTAAAAGAAACTCCCTCATATTACACTTAGTTAAAATTCAGGCTCCCATACTAGGTAGCCCAAATTAATAACCCGGGACCAGATTTGAACAAACTTGAGTCTTACCCTCCAAGAGATGTTGTATACCAAATATGAAAGGATTCTGACTGGTTGATCTGAAGAAGATTTTTAAAGAAATTTTCTTATATTGAACTAATTTAAAATTTCGGCTTCCATAGGGAGCCCAAATATCAACTCATGGACTAGGATTGAACAAACTTGAATCTAACCCTCCTAGAGATGTTGTATACCAAATATGAAAGCATTCTGACTACAGGGTCTGAAGAAGATTTTAAAAACACGTCGGAACAGGACCCAAACTTTTCTGGCTATAATTTTTTTTTTTCATCCCAAAATTTAACAAAATGCATAAAAATCCCCCAAAAATGTCCGAATTTTGGTCCAAAATTTCGGAGTTGAATAAAATGAGAGCATTCGGCTTGTGGCAGGTCGAAATCATATTCACATCTCTCGTCATGGTATTCAACCATCAATAAATTATCTTTCTTGCAATAGACAAACAATTTCACCTTGACTGAGTATTCTTTTCTTTTTAATTGCTTCGGGCACATTCTTCTGATTGATTCGCAAGGTCCCACATGCATAAATCAAGTTCCTCAAAAAGGCCTGCGGAAGAATAATAGTTGTCCATGCCATATAACATGACCTTTGTTGAGTACGCCAAAGTTAGTTTACAAACTGATCACAATTTTACTTTTTTTGGTTAGACTTCCTGGGTTTAATCATAAAGCATCAGTTAACCCTTTTTTTTTTTACCAATCGCAGACGATATCAAAATTTATTATTTTAAATATCATTTTTTTTTTTATTTTTCAAAAAAATTCAACAAAACCATATCATGTGAGCTCGTTCCAATGAGGAGTAACAACATGATATGGTTTTGTTGAAATATTTTGAGAACTTTAATATTTTCAACTGCTCAATTTGCATATTACGCAGACGGATGCAGGGGATTCGTTAGGTAAAGGGTTAATGAATCAGAGTTTTTTGTCTTTTTACCAGAGTAAATTTCTGCTGGGTCATCATTGTCTTCCACAGCCACAGGTAAAAAAGCTTCAATAGGCTGTTCGTCCAAGATATAGCCATTACGCACAATAGCCGTTTTAAACCCAATGAAAGTATTTGAGTCTTCATCACTATTCAAATTTATATTATCCAAATCGGCATTAACCCTTTACCTAACATGAAAAGCAGACGACACTTGCAAAAAAAATTCTTGAATAACTAATTTTTTTCATTTTTTGTCTCAAAAACATAGGTTATGACCCCTCGTTGGAACGAGCTCGACGAGCTCGTTCCAACGAGGGGTCATAACCTATGTTTTTGAGACAAAAAATGAAAATATTTTGAAAATTAATTGGCGATTTTTGAGGATAGCGCTGGCCGGTTTTGGCCGTTACGTTGGGTAAAGGGTTAACACAAGCCATTTTACAATCGAAAAATTCACCTGACCTTCACTTGTCACATGCCTCAGAGGTCTTACCTGTGTGTTTATTGGTTCAAATATTATAGTTTCGCACAAAATATCATTCATTAGCCAATCTGCAGTCGTTTTACATGATACTTGTGTCGTTTGAGAACTGCCCCACCGAATTTTCCAAACCAAAAATAAATCACAACAAAGAATCGACATGTCGTGACCAGAGTTATAGGACATGATTTTCGAGTGCAACTTTTGTCGCGACAAGCACGTTAAGGGTTAAAAAGGGGGATAAGTCTAAAAAGTGAAAAGTAAGGAATATATTAGAGACTCATTTGAAAGCCTTTCCCATAAACAATCTTCATTCCAAATTTCATTGAGATCCAATAACCCAAACCTGAGAATCAGATTCGAGGCGAACAGACAACAAAAAACAAAAAACAGCGGACGTTTGTGTATTCAAAGGGCCATAACTCCCAGAACAAATATTCCACAGCAAAATGGCTGATGCTCCTTAAAGATCTCATGATAGTGAACATCTGTATGAGATTTCATCAAAATATGAGCAGTATTGTTGAAGTTATAACGCGAACAGACATTTGAGTACAGACAGACAGATGAAAAGGCGCACAGACTTGCGCAGTCAAATATACCCCACTTTTTGAAAAAAAAGTGAGGGCATAATAATAATAAGAATATTGTATTACAGTGGAACCCTGTTTACTGAATAGCAAACTTTGCTTCTCAGTGAGAATTATTAACAGGAGTTAGTGCTGTGCGGTATTGAAATTTCAGGATCGGATTCGGTACTTTCAGGTAAATACCTCGGTTTCAGTACAGTATTCGGTGTGTGTGCAGAACACTGAAAGCACTGAAAGCAGTCTCAAACTGACCCAATTTCCCAACATTCAACCATATTATGATATAGTAACGTAAGAGGTTCAGTCCCAACATCTCATGAACTTGACAAGTTAATTCAACAGTGGTAACTGATTAGTCTTAGCAAGTTATTTAATGAATCACTTGATTCAGTGTGAATCATCACTGAATAGTGGGATTCATTGAGTAACTTGCCAATCTAATCAGTTGGCCTCTATTTCCTTTGTACCATGCCCCTCCCCCAAGTCAAATTGTCGCCCCTCCCTCAATGAATCAGGTAGAAGAAACATTTATATATGTTCATCAACTTCAACTTTTCAGTCAGTTTTCACTAGTAGTAACGCTTGGCCAATGTAATTAACCCTTTACCCAACGCAGTCGATATCAAAATTTATTATTTTAAATATAATTTTTTCAAATTTTTCAAAAAATTTCAACAAAACCATATCATGTGACCCCTCGTTGGAACGAGCTCGATGAGCTCGTTCCAACGAGGGGTCACATGATATGTTTTTTTTAAACTTTTTTTGAAAAATAATATTTTTTCAACTGCTGAATTTGCATATTACACGGGCGGATGCGGGCGATTCATTGGGTAAAGGGTTAATCTCTCTACGAAAATCCCAGTTGTGAAAACATTGTGCAACCATTGCCAATCCTGCAATGTGTCAATCACATGGTGTCACCCACCTTTCATTGTTTGGGTTGATCCTTGATAAACAGGTAAAATAACATGTTTTATGAGATTCATCTACAGTTAAAACTAGAAGTCCTGTCATGAAATGCACACAAATAGCACGTTGATATGCGCGTTAATGTACGCGTTATGGCCCAAGTAAAGCTATCAAATTCTGTACATATGGCCTGCGCACAAGCAATGTTTCAGCCAATGGACCTCCGGGTAACCCGGAGGTCCATTGGCAGAAACATTGCATGTGTTTGCTATGAGTAACCAGGAGAACCTGCCGTGCTCTGGATGCCATTCGATATGGCAATTGCGCGCAATTCCAACGCGCAATTAAGCCTAGATAAGCGCACTATTCGTGACATGACTTCTAGTTTTAACTGTAGTTGAAATTATAGGGTATTTTGGGTGGAATCACTCGTATCAGTGTTCACTTATGGTGCCTGCCTGCCTGGCTACATACACGTTTCTGAAAATTCCAGATAATTCACGATTTTCCCAGACAAATTACGGTAAATTTTCATTTTCCATGAGATAAAAATGTATAAATCGATGATTTACAGGAACTCTCTTCAAAATGTTTTCTACTCACCAACACCATTGTTGCACATAGTACTCTGTATATGGTACCACCCATTTTGAAACTTCCTTATAGAAGGCTTCCTGAAAATCAAAATAAAAAGATTTTTTATTCCAACAGCTTTCTTTTTAACCCTTTACCTAACATGAAAAGCAGACGACACTTGCAAAAAAAATTCTTGAATGACTATTTTTGTTCATTTTTTGTCTCAAAAACATAGGTTATGACCCCTCGTTGGAACGAGCTCAACGAGCTCGTTCCAACGAGGGGTCATAACCTATGTTTTTGAGACAAAAAATGAAAAAATAATGAAAATTAATTGACGATTTTCGTGAATAGCGCTGGCCGGTTTTGGCCGTTACGTTGGGTAAAGGGTTAACCCTTTACAGTTTACACAACGTTCATGATATCAAAATTTATCTTACAAAATTCGCCAATACAAGTATAAACATCTAGAATTGCAGATTAGGGTGGCCGATATTGTGAAAAAAAATATTGCGGTATTTTAAAACAAGAGGCCCCAGGGAGCCTTAGGGTGCTCACCTGACATGGTAGTCTAAATATCAAACCAGGGACTTGACTTGAATAAGCTGCATAGGTTAGAGCTGGGCGATACTGGGGAAAAAACAAATCGCGATATTTTCCAAAAATATCGCAATATTCGATATTATCGCGACATTATTTTCAGCGCATTTCATTTTGGGAAATCTGCATGAACGAACAACAAGTTACAATGATGGTAAAAAAACATTAGTTCAGCTATCAGAATGTCGTGGCTGCAAACTATGGGCCGCCTCAAAGTTCGGATAGCTGAACTAACTAACTGTCGTAACGGTTTGTGTACCTGTGTCTGTATTAGCGCAAATCTAACAACACAGTTTACTGTTGTCTGCTGAGTGCTGAGGCTGCCAACGATGCTCAATAGCAAGAGCTTTTCAAGTTCAGCTCTCCAAATGGTGTGGCTGTCCCACTTGACCAGTGGGGTAGCCACAACGTTCAGAGAGCTAAACTAGAGCTGGTTCAACTCGGACCACATCATCATGGTATCTACCAATTCTACCGCAACACTTCCAAATATGTAACATCCAACAGACATTAGTCACGTTACATATTTGCAAGTGTTGCAGTAGCAGTGTTGTTGGATTGGAAACGTGAGGAGAGCTAAAAACAACACTTCTAAAAATTGCAAGAGGAGATATTGGCTGATTGTACTTGCTCTTCATTTTTTTAAGAATGAAAATTGTTTTCATAATCTTTGTCATTATGAATAGAATTTACCTTGCACTATTATTATTCACCCCTCGGTTGCATACTGATTACTCTGTCTCAAGATGCGTGAGAATCTTTTAACCCTTTACCCAACGAATCGCCCGCATCCGCCCGCGTAATATGCAAATTCAGCAGTTGAAAAAATATTATTTTTCAAAAAATGTCAACAAAACCATATCATGTGACCCCTCGTTGGAACGAGCTCGTCGAGCTCATTCCAACAAGGGGTCACATGATATGGTTTTGTTGAAATTTTTTCGAAAAATTAAAAAAATGATAATTAAAATAATAAATTTTTATATCGTCTGCGTTGGGTAAAGGGTTAAGCCTCTGGGGAACATAGACAAAGCCTGGAACCCCAAACCAGTCCTACACAGCCAGAGTATGGCTGTATATCTTCACTTTAGAAGCTAATCAGCATTTTCACAGTTGTCAGACTCTCGCGGCATCGATGGAATGGCATGCAAGTGCACATGGCAAACTTGTGGTTTGTTGTACTGTGACTTGCGCAGTGCGCACGTTCTCTTCAGTTGCTGACTTACTGCAGTAGCACTCAACTTCGTCTTCTGTGCAGTTCTTCCAAAGTCAGTGTGATAAAAATAGATCAGAAATTCATAATGTCACCAGATTAAAACTGAGATTTGGGTCATTGGGGTGACGTAATTGACACTGTGGAGTAAATAAATGTTACGCTGCGATGGGTGATATAGAAGAAATCTGCCGGCTTTTTGGGAAATTACTGTTATATCTAGTGTATCATGGGGATTGTGGCCTCCATTCATCATACCAAAAATATACCGGTATTTCGATATTTTGTAGAGGCCTCGATATTGAAACCAGTTTTGATTTTAATATCGCCATAATCAAATGAAAGTGTCAATGACACTATAGCTCAACTTGACAAACTTGAACTTGGTAAGTTATAAATGAAATGGCAAAATTGAAGATCATTGGTACCAATGTTATTTGGTGAAATTTCAACATATGAACATAACAGCTTCAATTGTGTGTGCACAATGTCCGAGTAATCCATGCATTTTTAAATGTAAACTGTAAGACTGGCTAAAGGAAGAATGTTGATACACAAATGCAGTATGTTCAGAGGTTATTGTAAAAGGCAACATGAAATGAATGCTTATCAACAGCTCTTAACTAAAGTTCTTGCCTAATGAACACACCAAGTTCAAAAACAATCCTATGATAAATGTGGCCTGTAGGCCATGTCAAAGAATGTTGATGCACAAATGCAATAAATTCAACGATTGTCGATTGTTGCTAACAGCAACAGTTTTTGATGGAAATGAAAAGAAAATCAATAGCTCCTATCTTTGTCACCCTGCATAAGCATACAAAGTTTCAAAACAACCTGATAATGAATGTGTGCTCTGAGGCATGCCAAAGGAAGATGTTAATGCACAAATGCACTAAGTAGAAGGTCATTGCTTGTGGCAATGGGTTTTTTTATGGAAATTCATAAATATACCCTGCAGAGAGTGCAAAAGGGATAAGTTGATGCACAAATGCAGTATGTTCAAGGGTTGGTGATAACGATAATAAATTTTTATGGAAATGAAAAAAAGCAATAGCTCACATCTGGAGGTCACACGGAACACACATACCAAGTTTCAAAGTGATCCGATCATAAATATGCCCTGAAGGCCGCGTTAAAGGGAAATACTGAGGTCTGCCTAAGTTCAAAGGTCAGCGGCAACATTTTTTGACAGAAATGGAAGAAAATCGACATCTCCCATAGATGTCACCCCCACACAAGCTCACCAAG
Organism: Pictodentalium vernedei; assembly: GCA_031216915.1. Taxonomy (NCBI): domain Eukaryota; kingdom Metazoa; phylum Mollusca; class Scaphopoda; order Dentaliida; family Dentaliidae; genus Pictodentalium; species Pictodentalium vernedei. The sequence continues at coordinate 36,286,206 of CM062290.1, forward strand.
TCTGCAAGTGATCCAATCATAAATGTGCCCTGCAGGGTGTGTCAAAGGGAAATATTGAGGTCAGCAACATTTTTTGACAGAAATGGAAGAAAATCGATAGCTCCCATCTAGACGTCACCTCAAACAAGCATACCAGGTTTCAAAGCAATCCAAGTTTTTACTAAGTTCATTGAAGGTCATTGCCAGTGGCAACATATTTTAACGGAAATCGAAGAAAATCGATAGCTCTATCTAGAGGTAACCCCAAACAAGCATGCCAGGTTTCAAAGCAATCCGATCATAAATGTGCCCTATAGGGTGTGCCAAAGGGAAATATAGAGGTCTGACTAAACTAAGTTCTAAGAACGTTGGCCGCCGCAGCAACATTTTTTGACGAAAATGGATGAAAATCAATAGCTTCCATTTAGAGGTCTCCCCAAACAAGCATGCCAGGTTTCAAAGCAATCCGCTCATAAATGTGACCTGTAGGTGTGCCAAATGGAAATATTGAGGTCTGACTAAACTAAGCTCTAAGAACGTTGGCAGTGGCAACATTTTTTGACGGAAATGGAAGAAAATCAATAGCTTCCATCTAGAAGTCACCCCAAACAAGCATGCCAGGTTTCAAAGCAATCCGATCATAAATGTGTCCTGTAGGGTGTGCCAAAGGGAAATATTGAGGTCGGCAACATTTTTTGACAGAAATGGAAGAAAATCGATAGCTCCCATCTAGACGTCACCTCTAACAAGCATACCAGGTTTCAAAGCAATCCAATCATAAATGTGCCCTGTAGGGTGTGCCAAAGAGACATATTGAGGTCTGACTAAACTGAGTTCTAAGAACGTTGGCCGTGGCAACATTCTTTGACGGAAATTGAAGAAAATCGATAGCTCCCATCTAGAGGTCAACCCAAACAAGCATACCAGGTTTCAAAGCAATCCGATCATAAATGTGCAATGAAGGGGGTGCCAAAGAGAAATATTGAGGTCTGACTAAAATAAGTTCTAAGAACGTTGGCCACGGCAACATTCTTTGATGGAAATTGAAAGAAAATCGATAGCTCCCATCTAGAGGTCTCCCCACACAAACATACCAGGTTTCAAAGCAATCCGATCATAAATGTGCAATGAAGGGTGTGCCAAAGAGAAATATTGAGGTCTGACTAAACTAAGTTCTAGGAACGTTGGCCACGGCAACATTCTTTGACGGAAATTGAAGAAAATCGATAGCTCCCATCTAGAGGTCTCCCCACACAAGCATACCAGGTTTCAAAGCAATCCAATTTAGACATAAGGGACCCAAGGCAGGCGCAGTACAAAACAGGTACATACACCCCCCACCCCCACATTCACGTTATGCAAGCATTAACATTTGTTGTTCTTTGCTTTATATCATTTTTGTGTCTAATAAAAATTGAAGAATTTTAATGGTTTATTTTGCTGTGTGGTTTATTATTTCTGAAACCCAAACACATTTGTCTCGAACTGGGAGTGGGAATTGGGCAGATGTGTGTGGATGGGGTCAAGTACTGTCGATGGACGTCTGTATTACGAATACATTGAACTTCAGGGCATGGGAGTTGCATTGGCAGTCTCTGATTAACATTGGAAAAGAAACAATTGTAAATCGTATCTACCTTCCCCAACATTTCATCTGGAGAATGTAATCCAAAGTTCCAAACTAAAACTTTATTTGTGCCACAATGTTCGAAATCATTTGGAAAAACCCATGTTCACAACCATTCTGGCTGTTTATTCAAATGGAATAAGCACGTAAACAAGAAGTCAACATTGGTGAATAAAAGACGTTTCCATAATGTGTTCGAGAATTTTTCTCATGGTTTGGTAGGGTGAAAAGGGGCAGAATGCAAATAATTAACAACAGCTCATTTGATTTCCAATATGCCTCCTTTTTATTGTATCAAAGACTTATTTTCAGCTTTGCGCAGTGCAAGAGTTAATACCTCACGTGCGGTTAATGTATTAACAAAGCAGTTAGCTCCCTTTATCTGTTACAAACAATTGCCCTTCTCAGAATCGAAACAAATTAATTGTTTCAAGAGCCAGAGGGCACCGCGAGTTGGTACTGCAGATCTTCAGTACCGCTAATACTATAGATTTATACTTGTGGGGACAAGTACAGTAATGATTGGAACATGCTGTATGACAACCATATGAGCATTTTGTTCTTGTTTTGTTCACTGCAGTCTGCAGTGCTTCTTTTTTTTCTCATCCCATAACAACTAACTTCGTTGGTCATCGGCGCGATTTTTGGTAAACCGATTGAGCGTTCGCCTGAAAACAAATCTGCGCAACCGATAGGCGAACAGTACGAGCGTTCGCCTCTTATTTCGAGGTCTGGATGAGGAAGTCAGGATCAGTACCACAATCCGGGAAAACCTCTTGACTATTGATCCGCCAATTGCAAGTTTGAATTTTACATACAACCTCAAACGAAACCAGAGTCGGCGATTCTCATCTTCGAGTAAATTTCCATTTTAAGTGCGATTAATTTCCAAATTAATTATAAATCTTGCTTTAGACATCGTAAAATACGAAGATATTCTTAATACTGCAACAAATTAGCTGGAAGAATTTATTAATATGAATGAGAGAATGAAATTTCGTTGAAATCGCCGAGTACACTTTTTAGTGAGTCAAAACGCAATAAATGTAAATTTTATGAAAATCATAATTTATTTGTAACATTTATATGATTTTATGTATACTACACATAATTCTGTACATTTATGTTGAATTTCAGTATAATTGATCCATTAATAAAAGAGTTATAAAAAGAAATATTTTTGGAGTCGGTAATTTCGGGGTCGGAGTACACTTTTTAGTGACAACCCGTGATGACGTCACTGACTCACATGACTGAACACTCCAGTTCGAATACTGGACTTTTTGCCGGAAAGACAGTTCGCCGGAACTTAAATTTTTTAAATTGGACAGTTCGCCGAAAAGATTTTAAAATTTTAAAAATGACTTACCCATTTTTTAAAATCTGTTTAACAGGTCAAAACCGGTCCATTGAGGATGAAATTCTAAATTGAAATGAACGTTTAACTGAACACAATGGGTTTTTTTTCCGCCGACAAATCAAAATGCCAATTAATGCTGACAGAACATTCTTTTTTCTACCGACATAGCATATGGGATTATATAAGTGTTGTGAAATGCAACAAAAACAAATTTAACCGACATGGCATATGCCAATGTTGTTAAATGCAACAAAAACATTTTCTGTCGGTGGATAGCATTGATGTTAGGAGATTATTGTTGTCATTGTTTTCTTGAGGTTTGGTGAAATATTATTTTTACCCATAATAACAAGTGCCAACAGTAAGGCTCTAAAGATCAGCGATGGAACTATGGCCCTGGATGACAAGGCAAAGGCTAGCACCTTTGCTGAGCTCCTTAAGAAATATCATCGTCCACATGAGTGAGATAGGTTTGATGACGAGTTCAAAGATCACGATTGTGCACCAATAAATAAATAAATAAATAAATAAATAGCAGGCTCTTTTGAAGATTTCACGAACTGCTTGGGACACCTTGGCGATTGTCTGGCACATTTCGGCGAATTGTCCAAACTTTCGGCGAACTGTCCAAACATCGGACGATCTGCCCAAACTTCGGCGAAGTGTCCAATATTCCAGCGAAATGTCCAAAATCCCTGCGAATTGTCTTAAAAGTTCCGGCGAACTGTCCAAACTTTCGGCGAATTGTCCAAACTTCCGGCGAATTGTCTTGAAAATTCCGGCGAACTGTCCAAAGTTTCGGCGAACTGTCTTTCCGGCGAAAAGTCCAGTCCCCTCCAGTTCAACTTTAGGGATCCCGCGGTTTTCGACAATGACACCTTTTCCAAATTGCAGTTTTTTACTTAGCCAAAATTAACGTTATCGTGATGAGACATCAGATGGGTGTAACCATGAATTAACAACACAATGTCAATAGCGGTCAGCGCAAATTAATAACAATGTCGATAGATGGAAAATGCAAGATTAATGTTGATTATTTAGAAAATTAATGAACACAATGGAGCCAAATGGGATTTGGAAAGTGGAACTTGGAAGTGTCCCGGTGACTGCTATAGATTAATTGTTATTTATTCATTACATAACGTCATAAGACATCATGTTATTCTGAATGGCATTCTCATTTTTTTTTCACATTGTTAGACTTTAAGACTGTTAGAACTGAAGTCCAAGCATAAAACAATCGAAATTGAAAATTATCAATTCGAACCAATCGCGACTCGGTCGCATATATTTTTAATAAAAGTTTATATTTTAAGAAAGTCTTCAGTGGCAACATCATCTTTGAAAACAATGATTTCTTCATTCAAAAAAGATTTGTCGTTAAATTATCTCATCTCTGGACCATCTGAAGGAAAGTTTTGAAATCGACATTATTAAACACGTTCAGCTTACCTGAATGACTTCCCCAAATCAGCGTCTGCTTCGTTTTTTTTAAAATAAGCTTATGACGTCAAGCGCAGTTTTGACGCATGCAGTGACGATGGCGTGACGTTAAGTTTGTCATGCAATAGTGTTTCTGTGAGACTCCTGAGAGAATATAAAAAATATTTATGCTATCACGGGAGCGTAGCTAGGATTTAGGCTATTGGGGGATGGACATAATTTTTTTTTTTGGGGGGGGGGGGGGGGGGGGGGTCGATATATGCCACAGGAATATCCATAGGCCTGAGGTGGAGCTGGGTATGGCCCTCCTATTGGTAGGGTTCGGGGGAGGGACTTCACGAACATCCGCTAATGGGAGGGCCACCCCCACCCCACCAGTGGCGGCGCCATAGCGGGTCCCCACACCCCCCCCCCCCCAAAAAAATAAAGCTTCAAATTGCTATCTGATACAATCTGGAGGCTTTTGAAGACCACGTCACTCAGGTGAAACGCTCAGATATCGCTCCACTCACAGGGCGTCCAAATATGAATTTTGTTCCTGGAGGACCCCCCCCCCCCCCCCCAGCTCAGGTCTGTGGCTTTCGGGAGATGTCTTCTGTATCTCAACCTTGGATCCCCCCCCCCCCCCATATCTTACTAACTTAAGCCCCCTCAATCGAAATTTGGCGCTGCTACTGACTCAGGCCTACGGCACCCTTCCCCATTTGGTGAGGGTCGGGGGGCTCCTCCCGAAAAAGCTTGGAGTATAAATGGAGGTAATAACCCACCCCAAGTGAGGCATAAATCTCAAGGGAAGCGGGGCTTATAAGGGTACGGAGGCACCAGACTGCCGGTCAATCAAGGGTTCAATAGCGGGAGCTACATGGGTGTAGGGAGGGGGAAACCCCGGGGAAGAGGAGGGTTTTTCAAATGTAGCATATCAGGGAATGGGACCGTTATATTACCTGATCGGGCAGGCGTTGCTCTCGTGCCGTTGGGGCATCTCTTCAATATCAAGTATGAAGATTTTCATATTCTTTCCCTCCGAACACCAACACTATGGCTTCATAGCCCAAACGTTCAACTTCTCCCAATGTCAATGACGGACTGAGAAATTTCCATGGGGTGAGTTACAACGTATTTCTAGTTAATTACGTTTCCGTGGAATGCACACGCGCTAAAAGTGACGGTCATATCAAATTTTGCAAACTCGGCGATTTCAAGATTTGAACACTTCTCTCAAATAATCACACTTACGGTGGCTGATTTAGGCCACCCTCAACACTTTTTTTATCTCGAGATAATATCTCAAGATCTCGAGATAATATCTCGAGATCTCGAGATAATATCTCAAGATCTCGAGAAACTTTCTCAAGATCTCGAGATAATTATCTCAAGATCTCGAGATAATATCTCAAGATCTCGAGATAATATCTCGAGATCTCGAGAAACTATGTCGAGATCTCGAGATAATATCTCGAGATCTCGAAATAATATCTCAAGATCTTGAGAAACTATCTCAAGATCTCGAGACAAGCATATATAATCGGTGTCACCCTTTGATCATCAGTATGAATTCATTCAAACTGTTTATTCACTTGTCCTATCTTGTCCGACTGCAACATATTCATGCCCCCCCCCCCCCCCCCATGACAACTACACGAATCCACTCCTGTCACTCAGAAAACTTATCTACGGTGGCTGATTTAGGCCACCCTCAATACATTTTTTATCTAATATCTAATATCTCAAGATCTCGAGAAACTATCCCAAGATCTCGAGATAATATCTCAAGATCTCGAAATAATATCTCGAGATCTCGAGAAACTATGTCGAGATCTCGAGATAGGCATATATAATCACCCTTTGATCATTTGCATGAATTCACTCCTGTCACACAAACTTTATTTACTTATCGCATCTTTTTCGACTTCAACATTTTCATGCCTCCCATGACAATTACACGAATCCACTCCTGTCACTCAGAAAAGTGAATAACTTTTCAACCAACCACTTTGTTGCGTATTTGTTATGAGAGCCCACAAATCTCAGTCTAGTAGCACTAATATAAACCGAGTCCCGTCATCCGAGCTTGCACTTGCTGGTGTCTTGTTCCCACTCCAACCCCAAAGTGTCAGCCCAGCACCCGGTACCTCCCAGTACCCACTGTAGCGCCTTTACCCTAAAACACAACGTTTTCTCACTACTTTACAAGATGAAAAGTTTGTGTCTGTCTAACACCCCAAATCCAAAGTGTTGATCCAGTACCCGTTACTTCCTAATGCATAGGCCTACTGTAGTGTTTTTTACCCTAAACCTCACTGTTTTCTCACTTCTTTTCCCCTCGGCTCCACGCTGATTGTAGTGAGTTTTACCCTAAAACACAAAGTTTATTCACTACTTTACAAGACACACACCCATAAATACCAAATATTTCCTTCCAGCTTCACATTGAATGGAGTGATTTTTTACCACAACTCACAAAGTGTACTCACTACTTTGCAAGATACAGACCCGTAAATACCAAATAGCTCCACCAGCTCCACGCTGAAAGGTTTCACCCCCACAGTGAAACCAATCACCCATTCCCTTGGTGGATATTTCACTAACTTTCCACTTTGGTGACTGAGACACATCGTCTCTTGACACGCTGTTATTCCACGGACCTGTCATATACAGCATAACTTTAACCCCATCCCGCGTCCATTTTGACCGAGCAAATCGACGATGCTACTGGGTGTATAATAACCTTACACCAGCGATAGCTATAAATCTACCGTCGGATTCCCTTTCCTCTCGTTGGTTTGAAAAGTCTGGATTAAGCGTCACTAGTTACCCCCTGTGGATAATGCTTCCGGACGAGTGATTAAGGCCCTCACGTATAACCAACGTCAGTGAAGAAAAGGGTATGCCCAGCACAAGGCTGCAGAAGCCAGACAAAACCGTGAATTTATGGTCAATACACAGCAATCTCCTGACCCCCCAGGACCAAATTGAAAAATTGAAACCCATAACCCTGAGCCCAAGAGGCGAATGGAATCGCCCCCCACTCCCCGGTGAATCCCAAACGTGGCAGGATGAGCATGACTAACATTGTTTCTACACAAAACCCAATTACATGTAGTAATGAAAAGATTGACCTGTCACCCGACAAGTCTCAACGGTCCATACACCTTTCACACTTATCCAGGGAGATACCCCAAAGTGACAACTCCAACGGTGAAGTATCCAGTACCGCACATATAAAGAAGGACAACTTGAACCCGATTCCCACACAGCAAAAAATGCCAACGCTCAACATGTTTAAGAGGTGTTTGGATATTAAGATTTTGTGTTTAGTTCTTAAACTCAGGTGTTTAATTGTTATACATTTGTGTTTATTTAATTTTCACTATATGTTTACTTTATAAATATGTGGTGTTTATCGCACTTTGTTGTGCGTTGGTTGCTGGAAGTAAACGCGGGCAGTGTTTAATTTGTGCTCGACATCATAAGTTGGATGCAGACTGTGTTTCCATTTTTAAGCCGTCCAGCAGTTCTCGAGTCACAAACACGGTATTTTCAAACTGACCCCGATGGGTATTTCGTCTTTTTGTCAGTGTCGTTTTCTCAGCTACGCCTGTTATTATGGCCTATGCTCAAGAAATTATAACTAAAGAAACGCAAAGATACATTTCCAGACATGATTCTCATTCCTGGCACTGAACAATTGAGCGTTCATACTTTGTTTCTAGTATTCACAGAAAATTGTTGTAATCATTCACAACTTCCGCCATGTCGATGGAAGAACGCTGAGTTTGAGATGGCAACTGTTGTGCCAAATACTGACTTGAAACTGATTTACCCCATGAGTTGGGCGGAATTGTATTACGTCTGAGTGTCATTTATCTCCACCCCTTGCCATCGATATGTGATGTTTGCGGGATATTCCCAAAATTGGAATGTTGATATCAACAGTGCTTGCTATTCTCTTATGTTATTGGAAACCAATTGATAGTAGGCCCATTTGAAAATTAAATACTAGTGTTTAATAAATGAGATGATATTCCCAGCAAAGTAAACGCATTATGTTTAACGAAATTAACACACGCGTTTAAAAACTAAACTCTGATGTTTAGAAAATAAGCATGGTGTTTAGTAGACGTTTGAAACCTCTTGTGACGCAAGATATTACGAAATGTGACGTCAGCGACGTTGCGTCTTATCTTCGTTCTACCATTTTGAATAAAGATAGTTTGAACAATTTTAGGTTAAATTCCATTTCATTCGTTATTATGTATCTCAACATTTCTTAAGACATGCATAGTTTGTGTTTAGTTATAACGTCGTGTGTTCGATTGATAGCGAAACGCATGGGAAATATCATCCATTTTCCTGACTATTTCAACGACAATAAAGTGGACACATTCAATCACAGGTAATTGACATTATTATTGTGGATATACAGGCAAAAACGAGTGCTTTGCACATTATGAAAGCTTTATATTGGTGACACTATAGGGAAAGATATTGACAGTTTCGGACAATTTGAGGGTATTAATATAACCCGGGACTGGCATACTATCTTTTTTCGTAATAGTTATCTTTCAAATCCAAGCGTTTGTTTTGTTTTTGCGGATTTCTTTCAAGTTTTTTGTTTGTTAGAATTTATTTATTTATTTATTTATTTATTTATTGGTGTTTAAGGTCACATACGTTTGCACAATGGCTAATCATAACCACAACATGGAGATAAAGACAAGGTCAGTCAATCGTTTATTCCCCATGTTGCCTATTTTAGATGACTCGCACCCCAAGCATTAGTGACTGGGCCCTATTTTACAGTGAAAAAGAGGTTGTTTACCACAGTAAACAAGCACTGCTTCACTTCCCGGGGTTAAGATCATCTATGTCTTTTAACTGTCTTTGAGTGCTATAATGTATGCGTGCAAGATGGAGTGGTGTAGGTATTCAGGTGTGTGGGGTTGGGAGGGGTGGGAGGGGATGGGCGGAAAAGGGGGATCTCACACGAAGGTTTTGTCGGAAATGTTGCCCAGCGTAAAACATAATATATTAGACTATAGCCTAGGTGCTATGTCGCAATGTGTTATTCTGAGGTTGTGTGTGATTGAAGTTGAGTGCACTGGTGGTACAGTCTTTGTCGCTTTTGATTAAACATTGTGATGGCCAACCTGACGCCTTACACTATACCCCAAGATGGGCGTTATATCGTAGTTAAGTAAGTTGCATTGGATTGAAGTAGTATGAGTTGGTAGCAGGGTATGCGTTGTTTGTGTGCATGTCGGTTGATCTTTAGCTTTCCAAGTATGTTTATAAGCTTAATATGGCAATTCCTTTTTATCGTCAGACTGCAGCAATCACGACTTGCTTGGTCCACTCAGGTTAAATCTCTCACTCAGGCCTCTTCTACAATGAAACCTTAGCCCACACACTATCGGGTCATACGGGTATTAAAGTTTAACGTGATCAACTGCATGCTTAGGTTATCTCAACCTGAGACTGTGGCAATAAGCTTAGAAATATTCTTAGATGAATTGACAATATTACACCCATCTGGAGGTTTAGTATTGAGGATGACCAACATATGGAGAGAGCTAATGTTAAAACAAAATGGATATTGATTGTTAAAACTGCCGACACTCTTGTCTAATCAAACACAACCACAACACAACAGAATACTCCTACATAACACCCATGCCCTATTGTAGTATAGCGCTTCGTGTACAAAGCATCGAAGTCTCGGAAGAGCAAAAAGATCAACTAAAGCTGATATAGAAGGTACATACCATTCTACTATATATAGATAGAAGCAGAGAATTCTAAAATAATTCGAAATAGTAAAACTTGTCGGGTTTTTTGTGGTAATTCTTGATACTCCGATTCAATCGAACACACCTTCCGAACATACCCCTGTCTTGTTGTAAGCCTTTAGGTCACATAGCAATCACGTGCTACCATAGAAACCAAGATGGCGGCCTCCAGTATACAAAATCGACGACGGAAACACCTATCATCCTAACACTACGCACATGCGTACTCACACCACATATCACTATGGAGATGACGTCACAACATGGGCGCTCACGAGAGTTACCATGACAATACAATGGTACTTACGGGGTCCAGCACGGGGTCCTGCCAATAATCCCTGAAACGTGCATGACATACTACTCACGCGCCCCGGAAATAAAGATATACTTATTCAATTACTTACTATCGGGACACTCGACCAGAGAGATCAGCTTCACGGGTGTAGGCTTCTGGACTTTGAATACAGAAAAATACAGAAAAATAACCTATCTCCGGGAATGGTGGCTCACGTAGGCGAGATATATATTTTTAGTCAGACCGTAACATGAAAAATACGCCCATATTCGTAAAACTTGTTTGATACCTGTATATAAAGAATATATTTTCTGTAATTGAATGTGTTCACTGCTCGCTTAATAGTGCGGGACCAGTAGGAAAATGGCTCAAATCATTTACCGAAACAAGCATATCCCATATATCATATTTGGGGTTTCTTTTAAATAACAGTGTTTATCCAATCTCTCATGATATTTAACACTAGGCATTTAAAATATAAATAAATAAACATGTTTATGTGTTTAAAAATTAGTATTTAAATATGTTTAAGTGTTTATTATCTGTTGCATCCATTAAACGCGTTTAGGTGTTTAAGTAATAAACACTGCAGGTGTTTAAAACATAAACACGACGTGTTTAAATAATGTTTAAATAATAAACAGCTTAAATTTAAACACATTTAAAAATTAAACGTGTGTAAGTGTTTATTATATGTTGCATTTTGGTGTTTAATTTTTAAACACTTCGTTTTTGCAGTGCAGTAGCACGGAACGAGATGAAGCCCCCCTCAACTTCGTTTACTGCCACTCTTAACCAGCTACAACATGGCACCCCAATTAACAATACGATCCTCCGTGATCCCATAGTCTCCCCCAATTACAGGAGACCCCCCCCCCACCCCCAAACCACCCAGTACTTGTGACCCCCATCTTCAATGTCAACTCATGAACCGACAGCAATACAGGACATCCCGTATCACAAGATTGATTGGTCCTGGAGGCGCCGTGGCTCAGTAGCTATACGTGCAAGCTAAAAGTCGAGAGGTCCTTGGTTGGTTCGGCAAACCGCGTTGTGTCCTTAGGAAAGACACTTCTCCCCCCACTGCCTACGTGGGGGCACGGTGGCGCTGTGTACTAAGGCGTACTGCATGCCGATGGTGCACCTGTCCTCAACCAATGCAGACCCTGCTTGTGTGGAGTAGTATGTTGGGGAGCTGACAGTTGCTCGGTGGTTCTTTTCGGATACTCCGGCTTCCTCCACCCGTAGAACTGTCATGGTCATGATTAGCCATTGCACAGAAATATGTGACCACAAACAACAACAAATAAATAAATAAACAAATTGATTGGTCTCCTATGTTCTTAACGACTGAAAACCCATTCCAGCCTGAGAAACCTTAATTTCGCCATCCATGAGAGCATAGTTCCACCAGGACCACGTGCCACAGACCAATCCCCCTTAACTCACAAGGTGACACAGACACACACCCAATTTGTGAGAGCAACATTTGCACACCCAAACCCCAACAACGCATCACACCATTGATTTGTCCTCCAACAATACCCAACTATGAATACGCTTTTCTTACTCCTCCAGCGGGACTCCCAACTATACCTCACAAAACGACACCACTGCGAACCACCCTGTAATGATAGTTGAAACTCAAACCCGTGAACATACCGCCCGGTTTGACCTATCGCTGTTACAGCTCCCCAAAAAATGTTTGACCCAATTGGCGGTCCTCCCAAATAAGCGAAAATGCACCCCCGCCCCCACCCCCCCTGCCAGCCAAACAGTAAACCCCGCAATATTGTGTTGAAAAGATGTCCCCGCGACATTTGAAACAACAAGTAGCACCCCACTTTCTATTTTGCCACTCCCGGTCCCATAAAAGGATTTCCTCCCAAAGATACCCATAGTTGCATCCCCACCGTAGATTAACTGGCCATCTGGTGCCTCCCTCCAGCCTATATCAAGCAAACCCCTCCTGGGGCGCAACAACAGTTCCCCTTCCTTCTGGTACCCCAAGAAGAAAGAGGGACGATCCTCCAGAGGATTGAATCCTGCCAATGATATAAGGGAAAGATGCTCTCATGACAAGAGAGCATCGCCTATCCCTGCCAGGTTACAACGCATCCACCCCCTCCTTTTCGCATACTCCAATTCCCACAAAAGGCCCCTTGTACCTGAGTAGCACCCTAGATCCACGATTTACCGGCAGTCTGATGCCTCTTGGTCTCTATATGCCCTCCTCCCCGAAGAGTTCTGCCTAGCTTGGGTGCATCACCACCTTTTCTTATCTGAGTCTAAACAGTGAAAGTTCTAGAAAACCCTCTCATCTAAATGCTGCATGCGATAAGTAGACAGCTGTTAGATGCAGGCCTGTCTGCCCAGAAATGCGTGCAATTTTCATAAGATTCTTCCCAATCTTCACTGTCATATTTGACTCAACGATTGGGTTTTAACAGCATTCTCCCTGCCAGCTATATCAGTCCTATTGGTGTAGAAAACGCATAAATGCGCTCAGAACTAATGCCAACTATTGATGGGAAGGTGAGTTGACCATGTCAGAAGCCTTAAACCGAATGCACTTCGAATATTTTCCTAGAGTTTGAACAAACAACTCATCAAGAACTAAAAGTGAGAAGTATATATATAACATTTAAAGGGCCACGCAAGTTCGTGTTTCAACATTTTTTTATTATATTTTATTACCATAAAAAAACTATTTTAGCTTATTTATGTGGTAAACATTGCGTTGTCGAGGACCGTTTTTTTTAGCACTTCCGGGCATTTCGTATGTGGCCCCGAGAATTTACATAGCTATTTTGACACGAGGAATGTCATGCAGTTGGTTTATAAAAAAAAACATTTTTGAAACACGAACATGCGTGGCCCTTTAAATGTTATATATATACTTCTCACCTTCCGTTCTTGATTATTAGTTTGTTCAGACTCTTAGAAAAATTCGAAGCGCACTCGGTTGAAGGCTTCTGACATGGTCAACTCACCTCCTCAACAATAGTTGGCATTAGTTTTGAGCGCACTTATGTGTTTTCTCCACCAATAGGACTGATATAGTCGCTATATGAGCTGGCAGGGAGAATTCTGTCAAACCCCAATCATTAATTAAAATATGACAGTGAAGATTGAGAAGAATCTTATGAAAATTGCAAACATTTCTGGGCACACAGGCCTGCATCTAACAGATACCTACCACATGTAGCATTTGGATGAGAGGTTTTCCAGAATTTTCAGTGTTTCAGATTAGAAAAGGAGGTGGTGATGCACCCCAAACAAGGAAGAAATCTTCGGGGAGGGGGCATATAGGGACCAGGATGCATCAGATTGCCGATAAATCGGCAGGGTTCACTGTTTGGCGAGCGGGACACTTTCGCCAATTGGGTCAAACATTTTTGGGGACCTGCAGCAGCGATAGGTCAAACCGGGCGGTATGTTCACGGGTTTGAGTTTCGACTATCATTGCAGGGTGGTTCGCAGTTGTGTCGTTTTGAGGGGTATTGTTGGGAGTCCCACTGGAGAAGTATGAAAAGTGTATTCATAGTTGGGTATTGTTGGAGGACAAATCAATGGTGTGATGCGCTATCGGGGTTTGGATGGGCAAGATGTTGCTCTCATAAATTGGGTGTGTGTTTGTGTCATCTTGTGAATTAAGAGGGAGTGGAGCGTGGTCCTGGTGGAACTATGCTCTCATCAATGGCGAAATTAAGGTTTCCCAGGTTGGAATGGGTTTCAGTCAGTGAGAACATAGGGGACCAATCAATCTTATGGTACGGGATGTCCTGTATTACTGTCGATTCATGAGTTGACGTTGGGTGGGGTCACAAGTACTGGGGAATTTCCTGTGAGCGGGTGAGAGTATATGATCACGGAGGTTCGTATGGTTAATTGGGGGTACCATGTTGCAGCTGGTTAAGGGTGCAGTAAACGACGTTGAGGGTGCTTCATCTTGTTCGGAGATACTGGGAATCGGGTTCAAGTTGCCCTTCTATATATGCGCGAGACTGTATACATCACCATTGGAGTTGTCACTTTCGGGTATGTCTCTGGAGGAGTGTGAAAGGTGTATGGACCGTTGAGACTTGTCGGGCGACAGGTCAGTCTTTTCATTACTACATGTAATTGGGTTTTGTGTGGAAACAATGTTAGTCATGCCCATCCTGCCACGTTTAGGATTCACAGGAGAGGGGGGGGGGGGGATTCTATTCGCCTCTTGGGCTCAGGATTATGGGTTTCAGTTTAGGTGTGTAATTGTGAGAACGGCTCCTGTGTGTCAGGAGATTGCTGGTATTGACCATAAATTCACGGTTTTGTCTAACATTTGCAGCCTTGTACTGGGCAACATTGACGTTGGTAATACATGGGGTCCTTAATCACTCGTCCGGAAGCAGTATCCGCTGGAGATAACTAGTTACGCCTAAACCAGACTTTTCAAACCAACGAGAGGAAAGGGAATACTAGGGTAGGTTTATAGCTGTCGCTGGTGTAGGATTATTATACATCGGGTAGCACCGTCGATTTGCTCGGTCAAAATGGACGCGTGAATGGGGTTAAACTTATGTTATATGTCTCAGTCAGCAAAGTGGAAAGTAGGTGAAAATTCCACCAAGGGAGTGGGGATGAAATCTTTCAGCGTGGAGCTGGGAGAGCTATTTGTATTTACGGGTCTGTGTCTTGTAAAGTAGTGAGTAAACTCTGTGAGTTGTGGTACAAATCACTCCATTCAATGTGGAGCTGGAAGGAAATATTTAGTATTTATGGGTGTGTGTCTTGTAAAGTAGTGATTAAACTTTGTGTTTTAGGGTAAACATCACTACAATCAGCATGGGCTGGGCGAAAAAGAAGTGAGAAATCGTTGAGTTTTAGGGTAAAACACATTACAGTATGCACTAGGAGGTACCGGGTGTTAGGTTGACGCTTTGGGTTTGGAGTGGGAACAGGACACCAGCAAGTGCAAGTTCGTATGACGGGACTCGGTTTATATTAGTGCTGGTAGTGCTGGACTGAGAGTTGGTGGCTCTCATAACTTCGCAACAAGGTGATTGGTTGATAAGTACGGTGGCTGATTTAGGCCACCCTCAATACTTTTTTTATCTCGAGATCTCGAGATAATATCTCAAGATCTCGAGAAACTATCTCAAGATCTCGAGATAATTATCTCGAGATCTCGAGATAATATCTCGAGATCTCGAGATAATATCTCGAGATAATATCTCAGGATCTCGAGAAACTATCTCGAGATAATATCTCAAGATCTCGAGATAATATCTCAAGATCTCGAGATAATATCTCGAGATCTCGAGAAACTATGTCGAGATCTCGAGATAATATCTCGAGATCTCGAGATAATATCTCGAGATCTCGAGATA